>BMAU01021322.1:0-562118 GCA_019973935.1 Trichonephila clavipes
CGGACCATACCATAGGCTGGAATTTTGGTATTATTAGCAGCAAAATAAGGAGAAGTTAGACTGAGGTGGTTTATTCATAGTTGGAGAAGGTGGGATGACACAGATTTCACTTCCAGAATCTATGAGGAATTTCTGGCTAGATTTGCGGTCTAATAAAAATAAACAGCTGGTATGTTGCGAGGGCTCTGCCATTCCAGCTATGACAGAGCTTACTCGTTTTTTTGCACAAATGCACAAGGTGAAACACACTTGCGGGCCTGCTCTTTATAACCGCGATGATAGTAGCAGATGCCACTTCCTCTATTGACACTCCTAGAGCGTGAATGTGATCTCCGGCGGTCAGAATTATATCGTTGGTGGCGAGAGGAATTGCGCTCTCTTGTCAGTTCAGCAACTTGTAGAGACAGCTCTTGGATCTGCCTGAAGAGAGAGTCCATGGTTGGCTGAGCACTGCATGAAGATGACTGGGACGGTGGAGGAACAGTTGTGGCAGCACAGATAGTCGAGGACGCACCAACAACCTCAGAAACCTTATCAGCGATGATAGCCAGTTTATCTAAAGGTTCTGAGGATGCAGACAAAACAGTCTGGATATGTGGTGGCATTCTTCGAAGCCACAAACTTTGCAGAAAGTCATCCTGGAGTTGGCCATTATACAGCTCTTTCATTTTTCGCAACAGGTGGCTGGGCTTCTCATCTCCTAGCTGAAGGTCAGTAAGCAGTTTCTTAATTTTTTGAGTCTCCGAGTCGCTGAATTGGGTGATGAACCGCTGCGAGAGAGTGTGATATTTGTCACTGTTCGGAGGGCTTAACACAATGTCCGACACGTAAGAGAGAGTTTCAGCATCCAGGTTCGCAACTATAAAGCAGAATACTTAGTATCATCACTGGAGATACCACTGAATGTGAATGCATGGTCGCATTGCGCAATCCATAGACGAACGTTCGATTTCCAAAACGGCGGCAGCCGCAACGCAATACGAGCGACTTCAACGGTTTCACTAGTCATATTGTTGAATAAGCAGGAAGCGAAACGAATCTCCGAGCAGATGCTTCAAGTGGCCTTGAGAAGGAAAAAAAAATTTTTCGCTTTCGTACTGATCATCCGTAGTAGAAGAATTTGTATTGCATTCGGCCAGTAGAACAGAATAGCTTATGTGTTTTTAAGTCCAAAAGGGGTCACCACTGCCGCGTTGCGTGGTTAGACATTCTTCACTACAACACGGTTGAATGAAATAACAATAAATTTTTATTAACTTTAAAGATAAAAGATTAAATGAGCAATTAAGAGGTAAGCTTCCAAAAACTACAACACATGGCACGCTACAAGAATAACAGATCAATTCAGTTCAGTTTTGGAGTCGTTTTGTTGAGCTGTAAGGTCGCTGCAGAATCTACATTGCAGTACTATGTAATTACTTTTGGAGAATATCGTAAGTGGTGCTATTTTGAACGTGGTAAAGTGTTCGTTTGTTACATTTCTGCTGTGTTAGGAGTATCTTGCTGAAAAGCGACTTTTTAGAACCTTTTTTTTCTTTAGAAAAGCGAAGGGTTTTAGAGACCCTCGGTGTAAGGGAAAGAAGTCGTGGTGTGTAAGATAGAGGGTCGTATCTTGTGAAATAAAAGCTTAAATATATACAGTGAAATACGCTTAACACGAAAACGCTTAAAATGAAATATCGGTTAACACGAAATAATACAATGATCCCAACAAACTATGTATTTTCGTGCATTTAGTTTCGCTTAACACGAAACAAAAATCACTTAACACGAAAATATTTCTCTTCTGGAAATGAACAAAATACGGAAAACACCAGCCATGCAGGCAAAATTTAAGAGGGGCATAAAATTAAAGAGAGGTTGCTTCATGTGTTTCGTAGAAACGAGTCTGACATGGCTTTGAAATATCTTCAGAATAGTCTGCGACACGAGCCAGTTATGTTTATCTAAGCTGCTTTCACCCTCCACCCCCTACAAATGCCACACAAAAACGTCTCATCTCCTATCAGTTGGCTTTGGAATTCGGTATCGCAGTGTGAGAAAAGATCAGGGAGTTTGGTTCGCGTTCTTTTTTCTATTTCATAAGAATTTTTTTTATCACAGTGGCAAAGAGCTCAGGGTAAAAGCAAACTGCTATTTCGCTTAAAATGAAGATGGAGACTCTCAAGGCTGTTGATCAAAAACAGAAGATAAAAACGGAACTCTGTTAAGATTTTTGTATTGTTAAATTTTGTATTAAATTTCCTTAACATCTTGGACATGTTTTTGTTTCATTCATTTTTATTAAATATATGCATATATACATATCTATATAAATAAAATGTACTCTATCTAATAAACTTGATATTAGGGATTTAATATATGGTGGTTTTCCCTTCAATATCCTTTAACATAAAATTTTTTTAACACGAAAAAATATTTCAGTCCACTCAGTTTCGTGTTAAATGATTTTCGCTGAATATATCTCTAGCCTAACTGTGTTTTCGTCTCTAGTACGTCACCTTCTTCTAAATGGTTCAAACGCGAAAGGGAACGAACTCATGTCACGCTGGTCAACAGTTCGTGACCATAATCACTAGACTAACTCGGACACAAAACTGTCGCCTTATAGAATATTATTTAATAAGATTTCCCTATCAAACTCTTTTTGTAGTCCCCAGAGGGAGTCTAAACGCTTATGTATATAGAAACTTTGTTTTCGTTTAGAAAACACTCTGTACCTCCGAATGTAGCTCTTCCAGCTTGAAGGTGCCGGGCCTAATAATATACTAGATAAAATAAATGTTAAGTTTATAGTTAAGAACTGATCTTCCCCCTTATTGAGGCCTTACATTTAGTGTCTGAGTACATTATGGTTTGCACTGCACCATTTATATTTTTTTTATTGTTTTTGAATGACGAAAACTGCAATTGAAATATGTTAATCAGTGTTTCCCCTCATTCATTCTTCTTTGGACTCGACATAGGCTCACCCTACTTCGGGATCCAACCTTAGGCACATTTTCTTAAACATTCCTTACAACAATGCTTCGCAAACTTTCAACGCTTACGACCCAATTTTCATCACGCCTCCATGCAATAATAATGTATTGAATGTAATAATAATGTAATTTGACGCTAGGGCTATAATTCTACTTTAATTATATACACTGTACAAATTATCAAGTTAAGTATTAAATTTTGTATATGACCAGCCCATGAGAGGCACTAGTAATTATTAAACTTGTTTTTAACTTAGTATTAATAAATTCATTATCAAATATAGTGAGCAGAACTGGTACATTTATAAGTATATTATATCAGTGTAAATGTTTATTTTATTTTTTTATGTCAGAATGTATTTTATTTTGCTTCCTTTCAGTAAATTAATAATTTTTTAAAATAATCTTTTATTTTCGACACCCTCGTGCCCTTCACTTAGGCCCCCCCTAGGAGGACAGTTTGAGAAAAAATTGTCTTAAAATCCTTAACAGTTGAGTTAAACTTTATTCAGTTGTATTTTTTACTGCACGCGACTTTTTCAGAAATGGTTTGTGTTAATTGCATTATAAAATTCGCAACTACAAAGCTCTGAATTGTTTTTGACATTTAGCAAATGTTTAACGATAAAAACTGAAAGTCTGCAACTATCTGCAAAACAAATGTTCCTCATAATTAAAAACAAACTTGACTAAAGCAGATGCCCTTTGCAAAGACACAATCCACTCAACCATTTTGGAAAGACTGCAAAATGAAAAATATCAGTCTTTTGAAACACCCCAAAAATTACTTTTAGCGTCTGTTTAATATTCCGTCTGGTTATTGTTTCAGTATTTGAACCATAACCCGATCATTGGTGTAGAATTAGTTTGTTTTATAACGTAGTTGATTAAATAGGACATCAATATTTAGGGAATCTTTTATAGTTTTGTTAAGAAATACCTCACTCTCTTCCGAATTAAAACAAGCAATTTCAGTTTGTAAATTTACCCATTGAAACTTACAAGCATTTTCAAAAACGATTATCCACAACTCTAAGTATTGAATACTGGAATTATAAAAATTGTCTTAACTTCAAAAAATTATTTTTCTTCCTGAGTATCATTATTTTCTTTTAAAATGCATAACAATTCTGTAGCAGAAGATGGTGCAAAAAGGTGGTGGATTTTTCTTTGCTGAAATTAAATTAATTTAAAATATGTCTAAGGCGCCTTTGTTACTGTTGTAGGATTATTTTCTGATTTCATTACAACATAATTAAATATGCAGAGCCGTAGGAAAATATTTAAAAACTGGATGTCGAACATATAGGTCTAAAAGTTTAAAAAGAACTGAAAAAATTCCTCGCCCGTCAAAATTATCAAAATGCTGGATATTTTTTCAACTCTGGACAGCACTAAAAATCAGGATCCGGACGTATGGTAAGCCTGACTATAGACATATCATAGAATTTTTTAAATTTGAAAATTGGAGACGTAGATTTTAAAAATACAATAGGAAATCATTGTTGTTACTTCTACAAGGCCTTTCTGTCTGGAAGACGTTTCCTTACTTCGTACCAAAATGGAATTTCTTTACACACTTTCTAAAATTGGAATTCTTTCTTTTGATTGGAAAGTCTAAAAATTTATTCCATTGTGGTAAGTAAGTAGTTGAATTTCACCTTAAATTCTTTTAGATATTTACTTTGTAGATTTAGAGTAATGGTAAAGAACAATATCGATTCATACCCATTGTGAGACATAAATATATTGTAATTGTTTCAAAGTTTTCTTCTCTATATTTTTAATTCAACAGTTGTAAAAAATTACTATACATTAATAACCTTTCGTTTTCATATCTCTGGTTTAGAGCATCAAATAAGAATTCGTGTACGAGTCATTGTTTTTGTAAGCGTTTCACGTTCCTTCAAGATCCTATTGTAATAATTGAGTTTTGGTTTCATTTAATTTTTATTAATATTAAAACCAACGTGATGGTTACTCTCAATAGGCTTCCTAATATCGACCCTGTATCAAATGATGAGCACGACACCTGAGCTGGCAGCCCACTTTCAAAACTTGCTCACCACACTAATGTGAGAACTTTGATTCGACAAATTTAACGTGAGTGAATATTAACGTCGCATTGTTCAGCTACATGAGGGCTTTCGGCGACGGACCATGTAATTTTGAACCATGGTCAAGTAACGTGGACGACACCTGAGCTGATAACCTCTCTTCTAACTACCACACCAAACCAACGGGAGGACGTTTGAGCTCTCGACAGATTTAACGTACATTGCTCCCTTACATGACGGGTCTTTAGTATTACTGGGCTCAAACTCGTGGCCAGGTCTACCACGATCCGATACCTTGACATCTCGGCTACTGCGGACACCAGATTTAACGTAAAACGGCTCCTCTACACCGCCGATTTTTAAATAGATCCAGGACTCGAAAATGCCAGCCACGATAAACCCTCGGGTACCGCGGCCAAATTGAGTTTTGAGGAGTTGATAGAAAACATGTCAAAATGCGAACTGATTTTGAATTGTGACTTAAGAAAGAAATTTCTCAAGTTCACGCCACCAGAAATTTTAATATAGATAGATTTAACATGCATCAATTCTTTTTACGTGACGTGTTTTTAATGGCATTATGATTCGAACTCCGATTCAAAGGAAAAAATGCCAGTCACGAGTGTGGCCGTGGTAGCCGAGTGGTATAGGTATCGGATCATGGCTTACCATGTCACGAGTTCGAGCCCAGTACCACTAAAGACCCGCCATGTAGGGGAGCAATGCACGTTAAATCTGTCGAGAGCTCAAACGTCCTCCTGTTGGTTTGGTGTGGTAGTTAGAAGAGAGGTTATCAGCTCAGGTGTCATCCACGTTACTTGACTATGGTTCAAAATTACATGGTCCGTAGCCAAAAGCTCTCGTGTAGCTGAACAGTGTGACGTTAATATTCATTCAATCAATCAAAGCCAGTCACGAGTTCGGGACCATTCCCACTAATCGAACGTAGCCACGAGAATGGCGTTAGACCACTACCACTTCATAATATGGACCTGTCGATATTTTGATAGGGCAGAATTCGTATGTCCTTTAAGTGCCTGTATTTGTAAAAAATAGTTGCTATGGGAAAAGAAATGTTTGTGATATGCTGTACAAAAATTCTCTTAAATTATATACAGTAATACCTCAACTTACGAGAACTCCGGGTTCGATTTATGCGATTTTGAAATCTCGTCGGTTCGTCTCCCCTCCCCCCATCCCATCGTTTAAATTCAGGTGGAATCAGTGCTACAGCCTGATGAAATTGGAAATGTCATTGAAGAAGTTATTGATCATGCCAGGTAAATAAATTTAGAAGTGGATAGTGATGACGTTTAAGAAGTGCTGGATTCCCACAATCAGGAGCTGACAATGGATGAGCTCGTAGAAATGTATGAGCAGGAGCAAGACACTGAAGAACTTGAGTCCTTAGACGCAGTTCAGTCAGAAGATCGAATGACGGTTGGGAATTGGACAGAAGGCCTCAGTTTAATCGAAAAGGGGTTACACAAAATTTAGAAAATAGAGACTCCAACGAAGAGCGTATTTGTTCAACAAAACAAGGAATAGAAAAATCATTACCTTGCTACAAGAAAATATTTGAGCCGGCAGACTATTTTGTTAGATTTTTTTTATGAAACCTTCTACATCAAAATAACTTTGATTTGCGATTTTGTATTTGTGTGTTATCTAAGATTTTATATAACATTTTCTTTTTATAAATTATTATTTTCATTTACCTCCGGTCCCAAATAAAAGTATTCTAAATCTTTGGTTCCCAAAATGATCCCTACAGGCCCCCAGGGGTTCCCGATATTATTCAGGGGGTCTATGATAAATTAAAATTGATTTGGGGGTCTCTGAACAATGTCAGAGGGGTCCGCGCAAGGTTTAATATAATACAAAAAATTTTGATCTATTTTTATTTTTATGAAAATTTAAACAAATAACAATAATTCACTTGCCTATTCCCGACTTGGTATTGAACCCTTTTGCGCGTGGACTAACTCAGATCACAAACACAGATGAATCCATACTAATACAGGAGCATTGTATTGAAATATCCACAAATGATTGACTTAAACCAATGTTTGAACAAGAATACCAACAAATTCTGTGGCTACAGAAACAAATCCAAAATTTATACCCTACATCATGGGTTATTGTACAGAAGTTGTTGGTTACTTTCCCGTCTTCCAATTTGGTAGAACTTGGAGTCAGTGTCGTGTAAAAAGGCTCATGACTCACACACAAGAAGAAAAAAAAGTCTAAAAACTAGTGCTCATAGGGATTTGAGGTAGATACTACTCACAAACATCGAAACGAACATAAATACACTCATAACATCTCATCAAGTTCACCTAAGTCATTTTTTTTAAAAAAAATTTTAGTCACAAAAGATATAATTTTAATAAATAATTCTTAAAAAAAATGTTTTTTTTTTAAATTTGTAATATTTATACAATGCATTTATGTGGCATTTTCATTTGGGGAGGTCTGTGAGAAATTTTTGACTTTACAAAGGGCTCCGTGGACAGGTTTAGACTTTAAAAAGGGGTCAGTGGAAAGTTTTTGACTATAAAAAGGGGTCCGTGAGCAAGTTTTGACTATAAATAGGGGTCCATGGGTTAAAAAAGTTTGTGAACCACTGTTCTAAATTATACCCAGACTTACGCGATTATCAGTCCCACCTATCGCGTAAGCTCGGGTATATACAAGTATATACTCCTGTATATACAAGTCACAATCTGTCCACTTCGAGGGGTATCTTAGAATCTTGTATGGCTATATACTATTTTTATGTTACTGTGAGACATCCAACTCCCCTAGTATTAAGCTTTCGATTGCATTGAAAAACATTCTTACAGCCCTCGTTTCTTGATCTAAGGAAAGAGAATACGAATTTTTAAGACGAAAGTAAAATGGATCTCTTACGCCCCCTTCTTCCCCCCTCCCAAAAGCCGATGGCTGCACAAAAAAATAAATGAGCAGATCTCTGCTTCAGTGTTTCTCAAACTTTTAATATTTGCGACCCAAATTTCTGTCAAAATTTTCATCACGGCCTCCTCATACAACTATGTACTGAATGCAATAATAATGCACTTCGACGTTAAAGCTACAATGCGACTTTAGTTATAAACTGCATTAATTATCAAGATAAGTATTATATTTTGTATGTAACAAACCTATGGAGAAGTCACTAGTATATATATACACTCAGGAACATTGAAAATAGCGACCCAAGAAGAAAGCATCGGATTGAAATGAAATTTAATACACATAATGACACAGATGAGAGATTCACTTGATCTCGAAAGCAAGACAATTAAACGAATACAGGGTGTGCAACGACACAAATACTGGGCAACTTCAATAGCGCGTTGGACCACCTCCAGCTGCAATACATGCCGTCACACGGTCCGGCATTGAGTTGATTAGACACCTTATGTTATCCTGAGACAGATGGGCCCACAAATCTTGAACAACCAACTCTAAATCATGTACAGAGTGACACGATGGCATCTGCCGTTTTAGCTGATCCCACACGTGCTCTACAGAGGACAAATCGGGGGAGCGAGCCGGACATGGAAGAGTCTGAAAATGACGTAGGAAGTCTTGAGCAACTCTTGCTGTATACGGACGAGCATTATCTTGCTGGAAAATTGCCCCTGGGAGACCATTTAGGAAAGGTCCTATATGGGGTCGAAGAATATCATCAACGTAACCTTGGCCCGTTAAGGTTCCACGCATCACAATTAAAGTGGACCGGCTATCATAGGCTATTCCCCCCAGACCATTACATCAGCTGTGCGGGCAGTGTGACGTAGAACAGTGTGAGGGGAATTGTACCACTCACCAGGGCTCCTCCACACCCGTACAAGGTTATCATCTGTCCCCAAAACAAACCAGGATTCATCACTAAACACAACCTTTTGCCAATCTGTGACATTCCACATTGATCTGGCTTGGCACCACTGCAGACGCAGTTGCCGATGTTCAGGTGTTAAAGGGAGTGCACGAAAAGGGCGCTTGGATTTAAGATTTGCTTCTGCAAGGTGTGTGGAAATTGTTTGTGGAACAATTGCTACGCCTACGTCTGCTCGTATCGTTGAACGAGTCACTGTGGGGTCCACAAGTGCTTGCCGCACGATCCTTCGATCCTCTCTCCTCGTGGTCTTCCTGGTCGCTCCAGACCCGGGTTTCCGCGCGTGGGTACCTTCTCGTGTCCACTGCTCACAACAATTTCTAACGGCACACAGCGAACGATTCGTCTGGCCAGCAACACGGCGCGTCGACCAGCCTGCAGTTTTCATCCCGATGATCAGGCCTCTCTCAAACTCGCTTAACTGTGAGAAATGTCTTATAGCACGTTTACAAGGCATGTTTCGCGTACCAAATCTTCCTACAATCGGCGGGTAATCGTCACGTTTATGAATCTTCGAATTTGCGCTGGCTTATATAGCACCCTCTTCCTGATTCTAGAGCCACCTCGGCGTGTATGAGCATGCGTATTGGCACAAAATTTGGATTATTTGCATATCACATTACGCTGTACTTATTTGCAAAGTTTCGCGATTGTACTTAGCTTCCTTCTTGGGTTGCTATTTTCAATGTTCCTGAGTGTATATGTTAAGTAATCTTCAGAATAAACTTTCATCCTTTGTTATGAAGCACACATTAATAGATTAAAACACAATTGTGGTACATTTTCCCATTGAATAGGCAGCGGCATGTTGGAGGACACAAAGACAAAGAGCTGCAGTTATTTACATTGTTACATGATGAAGGACAGTAGACAAAAAGAGGGATTACACAAGATTTTTGCTTTTATACTGGCAGTAGTTATTACGTAATCGTAGTTTTGATTGGATAGAATGGGCGGGACAGGGATTTCGGACTAGCCGATTACGATTAAGATTACAGTGTTATTTTCAAACTAAAGAATTAAAGTTTGTTTAAATATTAATACAAAAAGTTAACAAATAGGATAATAGAGGGAATTATTACACACACACACACACACACACACACACACACACACACACACACACACACACACACACACACACACACACACACACACACACACACACACACACACATATATATATGTACAATTACTAAACGTGTTTTTTTTACTTTAATATTAATAAATTAATTCTCAAATATTTTTTGCCGTTTGATACATTTATAAGTATCTTATATAAGTGTGAATATGTATTTTATTTTTTACTATGTCAGAATGCATTTTGTTTGGTTTCGTATCAGTAAATTTTGATAATTGATTTGAACTTTTTATGTTCAATTTTTCAATATGCTTGCGTCCCCCACGCAAGTTTGTCACACCCCGCCAGGGGGGCACGCCCCACAGTTTGAGAAACGCTGCTCTACTTAAAAAAAAAGACAGTCTTTTACAAAATATTTGGGCTATTAATCTATTAGTTCAAGAACGGATATTTTTGTGGAAACGACCCCGCAACCCCTTCGGGAGTTGAACTGTATAAAACCGTTTTTTAATGAATCTTTACTCAACAAAAGAATGCATGCTTGCCAAAATTCTACTAAAAACGGAATATCTACTACCTATAATGTACCAGTAAGCCTTAAAACCCCATTTGGTAGTCTATTTTTGCAAAACTCGTTCTTAGTAGATCTCTGCTCAACAAAAAAATCACGCTTGCCAGACTTTTAGCCTGTAGATCTAATAGTTCAAAAACAAGAATTCTTGTTTTTAACGCTTCCTCCCCCTACTGAGCCGATTTCCGTAAACTCAATTCTTAACGGATTTCTGCCCAACAATGGAAACATGCCAAGTAGGAGGGTCTAATGCAGGGATGGTGAACCAGTGGCACCCATGCCATTGATGGCACGGGACACAATATTTTGGGCACGCCACTGATCAAAAGGGTTTGCATTTTAGTCCAAAATAACAAAGTTCACTGTGAAGTGTGTGAGCTGCATGTTTTCATTACAAGAAACAAGTACTTCCGAAACTTAAGGTATCCGACTACGCGTTCGGAACCATGATTTTGCAAAAGTGTATAAATGGATAATATTTATGATATTTAGTGTCACTTAGATTAGAAAATGTATATAAAATTGTTTTAAGAATAGGATTACAATAAAAAATTATTTAAGTACACTATTTTGACAAAAAATGAACATAAAATGACCCATTTTCAAAATATTCTCCTTTTGGGAAAAATGTATCTATTCTAATAATATTTTGCCTGTATATCAGTGTTTCTCAAACTTTGACTACTGGCGACCCAATTTTCAATCATAATTTTTGTCTCGCCCCCCTGTACAACAATAATGTATTTACTGCAATAAAAATGCACTTTGAGAGAGAGACGCTAAAGTTACAATACGATCTTAATTATAAACCGTACAAAATAATACGATAAGTATATTAAATTTTGTGTATAGGTAATTTTTATAATATATATTTTAAGAAAATTACTTAAAATATATATTACTTAGAATTATGTTATTTTTCTTTCTCTAATTTTTAAATTGGAACAGATCGCAAAATGATGTATTTAATTAAACATTTATTTCCTTCAGTATTCATTTCTCAAAGTACAAATGTCATTAGAAAAATAGTCTAGTCAATGTCGCTCTCTATCATATCCATCACATCTGGCATTATAGGGTACGTTTGCGTGAGTCTGGGCAACGTATCGGACGTCTGCGCAAAACATGTAAAAATGCTTTTCCTCGTACAATTCCAGTCAGTTTTGGTCGACTCGATACTCCTATAGCTACCGAATCTAGCTTGAATGTACATTTTTTTTAAATTTCCACGTTAATTGTAATTCACGGTAATTAAGTATTTACGGCAGTAGATTAAAACAATATCATACATACATTTTTAAGTCGTAAGCAAACATTCGACCATAATAAAGAATCAACAAGTACACAGACAAACGAGCATGGTTCCGAAAATTAAATCAAGGCGATCTTCTCAAAAATACTTAAATTTTGGATTTACCACTACTGAAGTAAATGATGGAAAAAAAGCCCCAGCTCGATATGTGTTAAAACTTACAAATCTGTAGAACAACATGTGAAAGTTGTTTTTAAAACATGTAAAATCATTTAGCTATGTTGGCAATGAATTTTAAAAAAGTATTTTCTGGATGCGGACAGCTTGGTAGCAAGTTACGAGTGGATTAGGGATCTATTTCAAGATACTCCAGAAGGGCTCTCAACTTCCGAAGAAGAAATCTTCATAGATTTCACATCCAGTGAAAAATTAAAAGGCAATTTTGTAATAAATCGCTCTTTGAATTTGGGGTAGAGGTGGATGAGGAATTATTTGTACAGAAAACAAAAGCATTTCGTATACTATTACCATTTTCAACATCCTACCTTTTTCAAACCGGATTTTCTGCAGTGGATGCCTTGAAGACAAAATATAGATCTCAGCTAAATATAGAAAATAACTCTTTAAGTGTCAATTTCTGATATTAAACCTTCCTTTGAAAAACTTTCCTCTACAAGACAAGCCCATGGAAGTCCCTAATAATTATTAAACTTGTTCTTAATTTAGTAATAAGATTGATTGATTGAATATTAACGTCGCACTGTTCAGCTGCACGAGGGCTTTTTGACGACGGACCACGTAATTTTGAACCATGGTCAAGTGACGTGGATGACACCTGAGCTGGCACCCTCTCTCCTAACTACCACCATACCAACGGGAAAACGTTTCAACTCTCAACAGATTTAACGTGCATCGCTGCCCTACACGGCGGATCTTTAGTGGTACTGGGCTCGAACTCGTGACAAGGCAAGCCACGATCCGATACCTATACCACTCGGCTACCGCGGCCAAATTCAGTAATAAGAAATTATTTATAAAATACCTTCTTCAGTACTGATACATCAAACGTATACTGGCTGAAACACCGACTCTTCGCACGAGTTCATTTTTTTAAAAAATAAAACATTATTCTTGATATAATAGCTGAAATGTAAGGAGAGTAAAACTGTGTGCACGACATTGTATACAAAAATGTAAAATGATTTTTTTTTTAGATAAATGCTATAATTGTAAATAACTGTTTAAAAGAACTGTAATTTTAAACCTCACACAATTAGCATTTAGAATTAATGTTAAATTATGAAAAAGAATATAAAATTCCGATGAAGAATAATTGTGTTACTTTTTAACATTTAAAGCGAGAAGACTTCAAAATGTTTAACCCGGGAGCAGGCGCGTACTCGATACTAACATTAATGGTAGTGCGGGGGGACTCAGTCACCCCAATCATTTGTTTAGAATTATTTTTACTGTACACGATACAAATCGGAATTCTACTGAATATTTTAATTTATAGAAAGTATACTTACCTTCTTTCAAGGACTATTCAATTCTTTGATGATTTGAGAAAAAATCCAATAAAACTGAACTAAAAAGATACAAAAGTACAAGACCATAATAAAGGACGCAAATCAGACACTTTTCAATTATCCTACAGAAATGTTAAACCAATCAATTCTTTACCAAATATCGCAAAACTCAATTATTTACAATTTCCCTAAGCGAAAAGCAAACACATAAAAGATGGGAGGGAACTAATATTGATAATAAAACCATACCATAAGATTGAAGGTCAATCAAATGATTAGCAAACGTACTATGCAGCCTGGCTGAAAAGTGAATCATGACTTCCTTTTCGTTTTCTACAACTAATGTACAGTATTTCAATAATAATTACAGTGGTGAATTGTTTATCTTAGAATTTTTCTCAGAGTCTGGGTTTCGTTTTTCTTTTAACGAGTAATATTTTATGTTAAAACGTAATAAAAAAATCTCTCATTGAGGAAATACAGCAAATAAAACAAAATGGTTTTTTTCTCTTTAATTTGGTTTTGGGATCAAAAATAGCTATTTAATGACGGAAAAAAGCCAGATAATAAACATAAATTATGTCAGTGTTGTTGTGTGTATTTTTTTTATTATGGAAGAAAGCATTTTGTTTTACTTCTCTTTCCGGTTATTTTTTTTAAAAAAAAATCTTTAAATTTTCGATACGCTCGCGCCCCCCTTGTAGGGTTATCGCGCCGCCCCAGGGGGGCGCGCCCCACACTTTGAGAAACACTGCTGTATATAGCTCAGACCTCCGTACAGAGGCTCAACTAGAATTTTTGAAACATATAACTTAGAAGTGGGATTATCCATGTTTTACGACAACGGGGAGAAATTTTAAGAACAAAAAACTCCGATAATTATTTCAATTGGTTGTAATTATGAAAATAATGTGAATTTTTCCAAAATCATAGTTGAGCCTCTGTAGATATGTCTGAGCTATATGCAGGCAAAATATTATTATAATAGAAGCATTTTTCACAAAAAAAGAACATTTTGCAAAAATATTATTCTAAGTTAATTTTTTGCCGAAATATTGTATTTAAATAATTTTTTGTCAGAATGTCCTTAAAACAATTTTATATACATGTATTCTAATCTGAGTAACACTAAATATCATGAAAATTATCCATTTATGCGCTTTTTTAAAATCACGCTTCAGAACGTAGTCGGGGATACCTTAAAAAATATCAAAGATTTAGGTATGCATGAGAAACCAGATGAAGAAAAGTTACAAAAGAATTTTTTTCAGGTAATGGATTCTTCAATCGAGAAATTTTCAGCGAGATGTTCTCAAGTCCAATAATTATCGGAAACATGTAAGTTTATTTTGTACCCTCTGTGAGATTTGATTTGATAAATTAAACTTGTCCCCGTTCGACTGGTTAGAAATTGAAGAATTTAAATGCAACTGATTGATTTCCAGTGTAGTTCAATATGGATTCAAAAATTTATTGAAACAAGAAAAATGTTGGAAGTGATACATAGTAAAAATGCCAGTAATGGAACTTGATTCCAGATACATTTAAGAGTTTGCAGAAGCTGACTCGTGCTATTATAAACCCATTTTCATCCCCCTATGCCTGCGAGTTATTATTCTCAGATATAACGGTCAAGTCAAAAATATTTGATGGCACGTCTCTACCTCAATAACATTTCTTTAGAAAAAATGGCACGTTGATCCCTAAAAGTTCGTCACCCCTGGTCGAATGGTTTTAGCGATCTTGTGATGAGTGAGTCGCTTTTCTGCTGAGAAACCAACGACCAAGTAGAAAGAAACCTTAACTACTAGGCTGCTGAGGCTCCTCAAAACAACAATAGCAGAATTTTAACTTTTTTTAACTGTTTGCGTTCAGTTTCTTTTCCAAAAGAATATTTGCATGGAAGAGAACCGCAGAAAAGAAAAATACTCCCTCCTTTTTTCAAGTTTACAACGAAAGTATTGTTTCTGATTCCATCTGATCGCCGGTATCAGACTGAGGCCCACAACATTCATCGTGGCAAGGGGCTAGTTTTTACATCTAACGTTAGTCGCAGCTTTGAGAACAATACAGGTGACAGTATGATTTGGCTTGGTTCTACCCCAATTTTGAAAGAGAACACCCTGGAAGGGGGCAGGGGCTTCCCATCTTTCTTCCCCTTTCCCCAGACAGCGCGGCAAAGTCGGCGACGACGCATCTGCCGCTAGCGGTTCCGCTATCGGATATGAAGTGCGTCATCATGCATCATATTTTTAAGATCTGGCAGGAATCATGGAGTCAGCAGTTGGATAACAAACTGCACTCCGTGAAACCTATCATAGGAGTATGGTCTGTGATGCCGATGCGAAGAACTGATGTCAAATTGACTCGTCTTCGCATTGGTCATACTCGCTTCACTCACAGGCATTTACTATTGGGTGAAGGTGCTCCTGAATGTCCGTCATGCAAGGTCTCTTACACTGTGCGTCACATTTTAATAGATTGTCCCGTTTTTAATAATTCTCGTATCACCTTTTTTAATTCATCACATTTAACTTTACCTGACTTGGTGGGAGAAATACCCCACCAAAACATATTTGCTTTTATCAGAAGACTTGGATTTTTATATTTAATTTGACTTTTTAAAATGTTTTATCTTTACCTTTATTTTTTATATATGTGCATGCAGGCATGCACATATATAATAATTATTTTTATATCATTGTATTTTTCTTGTGTATTTTTAACATGTTTTTCATATTTTAACAAACGTGTGGCGCAGTATAGCCAAATTTGGCTCTTGCGCCATTAAACCAAACAATCACTCACTCACTCACTCCCCTTTCCCCAAACTCTCGAGAGGACTTGCGGATCGCCGAATATTTAAGAGTATCCCCATGTTGCACAAACACTATACATTTACAAACATCCGTATCTTCTCTCGGATTCAAACCCAGACCAAAAGTAATTATAATAAATTTGTGCATTCTTATTTCTGCCTCTCTATAAATAGAGATTGTTTTTCTTTTTCTTGTTTATCAACGTTATACTTAAAACTAAGTTTTCGCACGATTTTGAAAGAAATATTTCTAAAAAAAATAATGTGTTATGAATAAAAATCATTCCATTTGTTAAAGAAGTTAGAGGAGCTCATTATTTAACCTGAGTGAAGATAGCATGCGAGAGAAGTGTTTGTTAGGGTAAACATTCTCTAATTCATTCACAACATATTCTTTAAATATAGAAGAATTTCTTTTCCTGTTATGATTTACATTTCAAACACTGAATCGCACCCCTTTTTAATGTTCTTGTTCAAGAGAAAGAACGTTGTTTTAAGCAAATGTTAGAAATGCGATTAAAAATGAATGTTAAAAAACTTTCTTGTCCCAGACATTTAAAATAAAGAAACATTCTTTTTCTTGAATGCTTAATTAGTATACGAAGGAAATTACATAGCAGACGTAAATATTTAGTAATTTTAACAAATTTCTAAATTGAACAAGCATTTTTTTAATTTAAAAAAGAAAAATGTGATTTAATTCATTTGAAAGATTGTATGTTAGTCGTCCTTAAATCCGTTGCTCGAAATCCACTTCATAGAATTATGGAAAAAATACATCTAATAAAAATTAAACTCAGTATTTGCAAGACGCCTCAACTCGATCAGACTCTTTGCGAAGAAAGTAGTATAAAATAGATTCACAGAAATCAAGTTCTCAGAGCAACATTTCGTACTTAGAATGCTTTAAGCAGCTTTCCACACAATATTTAAAGGTAAATAACCCTTATATCAGAGCAGTTACGGAGTATTCCTAGCGTTGAGGAAAGGTTTTTCTAAAAATGACGCCTCTAATATGTTTAAAGTGCAATGAAGAATTGTTGAACTTACATGCAGCGGAAATGCATGATTGCTGCAGCACAGAAATAAAGCTCGAAGTAAATAATGTGGACAAAATAAAATTGGAATCATTTCATGCAGAACAGACATTTGATAATGATCGAAGTGGAATTAAAGGTACCTTTGGAGTTTCAGTCGAAATCAATGCAGAAATGTATGGAGCGAATACTTTTCAAAGTTATGATTCTTCTAGTTTGCCTTTAAATAATAGCAGTACTTTTGGACATCGTAATGAGAAAATTCCTTTTGAAAATTGCATTCGAATTCCTGAAAAGATAACGGATAGAGATTTTAAAAACTTTGAGAGATTCTCTAAGTCCCATTCGGAACTGTATAAAAGTACTGCAACTAAAATATATACCTATGAAAATGTTGCGGTGTCAAAGTATTTCCCAGCGAATGTAGAATCGGTAGATCCAAGCAGCAACATACAATCACACGTAAATGATCAAAATATATTTAACTGTTTTTCAAAACAGACCTTTTCTAATGAACAATTAGACTATCAAAATGGATGCAGTGTTTCGAATCACGGATTTGTGGAATTGAAGCAAAATGGTGGAAACGAAGGATGGTTCAAAAATTCAGGCATTGATTGGGAACAAGTAAATGCATCTGATAACCGTTTCGATATGAACAAATTTACGCAAAAATTCAATTTTCCTTTCACTGGAATAACTCTCGCAAATTCCAAAACTACAAAGGCCTATACAACAGTTCACAAAGGTCAGAGTTCAACTATGAGTGACCGGAATGATTTATTTAATTCTCATAAAACATTTGATGGAATTAATTTGAATTCGAACATATTTCTTGATCAGGACAAAATAAACAATGATTATTCTTTTCCTTCTACTTCACTTACATGTGCCGAAAAGTGTGAAAATCATGCATTTAAAGCTAAATTTCCGACTGAAAGTGAATTTGCTGTACATTGTGACACTGTTCTAAAGGTTGATCATACTTCACTTGGCCAGGAGTGTGAAAGAGTTGAAAGTGATGCTTCAATTCATTCTGATGTCAGTGGTAGTAAACGAGATATGTATGATAAAGAGCTTGGATTTAACAATAGTTTTACGAAAAACTCTCAGGGCCCTTCTGCCGTTAAGTACTCTCAAAGTGATCAGTGTTCAAAGAAAGATTGTCTCCCCGTTAATGGAAAGAAATCCTACAGGAGACTGTTATATCATTGCAATGAATGCAGGATGATAATTGATGAAGCCAATCTCATTGAACATAAACGACTTCATACTGAAGAGAAGATTTTAAACGGTGACGAATGTTTTGAAATACTTAAGATCCGGGATCTTACTAAAAGCAAACCTTTACATAAAAGCGCATGCGGTGAATGTTTCAAAATATGTTCTTGCACAAAAAATCTTAGAAGACACAGGCGTATCCATACTGGAGAGATACCCTATGAGTGCAACCAGTGTCATTGGACGTTTAATCAAAAAAACAATTTAACTTCGCATAAACGTTTGCATTTAGGAACGAAGCCACTCGATTGTTGTAAATGTCTAAAGAAATTTACTCGCAAAGACACTCTTAAAAAGCACAAATGCATCTAAAGGGACAAGTTTGTCACTTTTTTCTTGGTGTATTCAGCAAAAAAGTTAGGTAATCTTGCATGGAGTATAGAAACGTATTTCTACAGGGATATGATTTAATTTATTCGAACTTAATTTTAAATGATGTTTTGGTAAATATATTCCTTGCCAATCAGCTACAGAAGGAAAAAAAATTAAAAGTATTTCTAAGTATAAGAAATTGGAAAGTGTGATCCGAAAAGACTTTTTGTTTGATGATTATAATGATTTTTTATACATAGGGGAAATGGAAAATTCTAAATTTTCTTATTCCTGTTGTTATCCTATATTGTTAGTCTTATATTGTTGTTCAAAACGAAGTAATCTTATCTTATAATGGTTGTATTATTTGATGTTACTTAAATCACGAAATAAAATGTTAAAATTATAAAATGAAAGCAGTTTTTTTTATTTGTGTCTTTTAAACATCTTTTAGAAAACATTTTTCACAATATTTTACTTACGATAAAAAAAAATTCAAATACTTTAAAAATTTTTACAGGTTAGATTTCATTGTAATTCGTGACATTTCATTTAATGTTTTCATACGTTGTGATTATAAAACATGAGAGGATGAATAATTGTGTGTATTTTGCTTCTTACAATATATTCAAATATTTTAACCCTTTAAAATAAGTTTTTCTTTTTATCTTACTCGATCTTGAGAAATTATATTATTAGCTTAATATTTCAATCGTTTTTCCTTTTTTTTCATTTTTCATTTTGACATTTTCTTTGTTATTATATGCCTAAAATACCTTTTGAGGTATACCTTGTTTTGAGTAATCCCCCCCATATTTTTTAAAAGATAAATGATATTTGAAAGTTAACAGTAAATTATAGTCTGTCACAAACTAAATTAACAACAAATTAAAACAAACTAGTCATTCTGGAAATAAAGAGGTAAATATCTTGCACACACAATACTTCCAGTAAGTAAAATCATATTAAAATATCATTTCCTTTTTGAGGACCACATGCACCGAGTTGTCATGTTAACGAACATCACAATCGGTGTTGTTTCAGTTGAAATCAAATTTTGAGTTACACTGCAGTTTCGTCGAGTGGAATAGGGAAAATATTTGCATAGATGAAACTGGTCATGAAGTTGGAAGGGGAAATGTGATCATATAAAAGATCGAGGTGCCTACTCAGGTGTTGACCTCGTCATGGGTCAAAAGGACGACTTTCACAGATATTAGATGCAACTCCGAGTGATACGTTAATTCGAAACAAGTACGATAGTTTTTGCTTAAGCCTCTATAGAAATTTACATTTACGAGACTTACATCACAAGTGATAAAACTTTAAGGATAGATATATTTTTGTATGTTGTTTTACATCACTTGAATTTCTTTTAAAAAAATTTTCAGCATCAAATGAATAACCTTTCAAATGTAATAATAAAATTAAAAATAGTCGGCGAACTCTGTTAAAATTATTCTTTGAATTACATTATTAAAAACATATCAAAAGAGTTAAAATCTTTTAGTTTTAAAAATAAGGTCTGATGAACACAGCTTGTATATATATACAGGGGGAGAAGTGAAAACTTCCTGTTTTGAAAATGTAATAAAACACACTACATGTTTCTTTTGACTTTATTGTAATTTTCTGCCAAGCACACAATATTGGAAATTTGAATTTACACAGTTTCAAACATAACGTCTGTTAAATGTCGCCCTACATTATCAATACACTGATGCAGTCGATTTCGACCTTTTCAAGCATATCGACAGGGATATTGTCAATTTCGGCTCGGATGTTGTTCCTTAGTTCTTCTAAGGTCTTGAAGTAATATTTGTAAACCAGGGACTTGAGATAAGCCATAAGATAAATAAACATTTTAAAAATAATGTATCATAAGTTTTCATTTTTAGTTAATTTATTAATATTAATGAGCATGAAATGAGAGAAAGAAAGTCTTAGAAGGCAGTAAATAATCGTTTTGAAAATAGTGCATGTTAATTTTTGTATTTATAAATAATTAGTTTTAATAACAAAAAAAAAATTATTTAGTTTTTTTAATCAATTTTTCATTAACGATGATGAGTTTCAGAAAATACTTTAATTTTGACAACAGTTTTTTCAACTTTAAAGGTTTTTTTAAATACATTTTTATAATTCTTTCACTTTTCCATCATCTTGAACTTCCCGCTCCTGTCCTACGTCTTCTGAAGGGGTTGATTCCGGACAACACCTGAAAGCATACCACATTGCAATTTTTCAAAATCGCGCCAGCTGGTGGCCGAATCTGTAATTTCCACATGTTATCTTTGAGAAGGATTTCTAGAAATAAAGCTCTATCGTCATTGGCGTCTTACCTTCGAGATATTTAATTGAAAGTAATTTAACTCAATTTCCTTCGTTCACACTTATCAACCAATTTTGAAAGTAACAGTTTTTCTTCCATTTCGTATTATTTACGGTTTTCGAATTTTCTGTGGAGTTTCGAAGAAAAAACACACTTTCGGCTTTTATTCGAAAACATATGGTAGAGTATGGATATATATATATATTTGCAATGATTTTTGATTTTTAAGAATAAGGTACCTAGACTGTGTCAGCAGTCTTCAACCCTCTATCTGGTTCTGCGATGTTCATGGTGTTGCAACTTTGGTTGGGAGAGGAGGGCGTGACTTCAGAAGTGGAGATCCAATGGGAGTGAAGAAGACATCTGCTATGGAAGTGAGCTTTTAGGAGTGACTGCATGAAATTTAAGTTGGAAAATATTTTTAAGACTTAGAATAAAATAGTAGACAAATTTGAAAACTATTAAGGGGAAAAGAAATAAACTTTTTAGGAGAGAAAAATTAAACTTTATCCATAAGTACTTCTGATAAAAGGCAGGTTTTTTCTTCATCAAAATTTGCATTTTTAAATTTAGAGAGAAGGTCGAGAATTTTATGATTTTCCTTTACTAGATCTGAAATATAATATTAAAAAGTTCCAAGACTTGAACTAAGTCGGAGGTATTACTCTCTTGGCTAAGGAATCCACGGTGGGTATCTTTTTTTTTAATAATGCAGTTCTGGGCTAAGGTAAAGCCGAAGTATTGCTCACCCACAAAGCCAAAAAGATGGGAGGTGAAGTTTTCTTCATAAAACAGGTACTCCGACAACTATTCCACGTATCATGGAAAAAACGTTTTCCTTTCCAATAGCAGCAACTCTTGTAATGTTGCTGAGTAATTGACAGAGCAATTTTGTGAATGGGTTAGACATTACGTTCAGGAAAAAGGTGTATCTGTTCCCAAGAACGCTTTTTAGAATTACACTTTTTGAAGTGATAGCTTCTATTGTGTGTGTGTGTGTGTGTATGTGTGTGTGTGGCGCGATTTGTCGGAGAGTGAACTTAAATGAACGTCACGCTCGGAAATGTAACGCTCATTCGGCTTTTTTCGTCTTCATTCGGACATACACACCCCTAAAAAGGAAAGGAGGAACGTTTCGCCCAGTACTCTGAAACCTTTAGTTTGTCCCCCCACCAATAAAAGTAAAAGTAAAGTTCCTAGCTTCGATCTAAGTGGGCCTCGAAACCTCCCCCCATCCATCTTTCTAGAGCAGAGGTGGCCAACCCAAATGACCTCGCGGGTCACTTCGGAAAAACTTTAAATCCCGCGGTGCATATAAAAATATATATCTTTATATTAGATTAGAATCCATTACAAAATTTGTTGGAGTGAAAATTTAAAACAGACTGATATATTGTTGTTTTCATAGTTTTTCATGTGTACAAGCATAGATAGCATAATAATAATAATGCGAAAGTCAAATAATGTTTAATTTATTTAATTAGTGAGATATCTGCTTCTGAACTCTTTCACTTAGTTTTTGCAAGTCGATCTCAATGCATGAGTATTTGCGTATCGTAATTGATGTTGCAAATTTTCGTGCGTTAAGTTTGAGCACACGATTTATGTTTGATAAATTTCAATTTAGAAAAAAGAAAGAGATCCGCAGTAACAGAATCAGCGTGATTAAATAATAAAAGTTATGGGATTTATTTTTTACAAAAAACCCCCTCTATTTAAACAAAAAATGTTGTACAAAATAGTCGAATTTTGTAAAGTTGTAAAGAATCTCGCAGGCTGCAAAATTATTCAAGGCTATTCCACATGCAGCCCCCGGGCCGCGGGTTGGGCACCCCTGTTCTAGGGAATGAATGCGAAATTTTTTCTAATCCTAGTTGAAGCATGAAAATGAAACGAAATATTTTTAAAAAATAGGCTTAGAGACAAAAAAAATTCTACACTAAAATTAAACATAAAATGTAGAAAAAGGACAAACTTTTATAGAACTAAGTAAATAATATTATTATCATTAGGAATATTGTAGTGATCTTTAGAATAAAAATCTATTTTTGTAAGCGAATCGGAATAGCAATGAACAAATAGTTCTATTAATCACATTCATTAAATATACTTTGAGTCTAAAAAGAAAATTAAAATAATTAAAAATTTAAAATAACAAAATTAAGTATACAGGTATCAAGAAAAGGTTACATTAAATAATTTAAATACAGAAAACAAAATATAATTAAGAAGACTTTCTTTGCAGCAGCACCGGATATATTTGTACAAAACTCCCATACAATGACAAAATAGCTAGTATAAGCCAGAGATTATGTGATATAAATCTTCTGATTAAATCCCTTTTTAAAGGTTTTGGCCTAGATTCCTCTCTGCCCAATCAACTACTTGTCATACTATTTATCCCTTTGCTTAAATTAATTCATGGATAGAATTAAATATTGTTAAATTACAACCAAAATTCACAAAGCCAGATAGGGTCTTCTGAACAAATTACCTATGATTTTAAGTGGGAATATTAAAGTAGAGTTTTCAAAAGACAAATCAAAACCTTTAATTGATTTTTTAAAATCAAAATTCAATTTAATTATGCCAAATGATCCAAATGAAGCACGAGAAAGTACGGAACAACGCTTGACGGAGTTTTTTTTATAGATATTTAAATAAAACTTTGAATCTCTCTCTCTAAAGGATTTATAACCTATTTCAGCTACCATAAGCCTATTGTTTCCTTCTTAGAATACAATTAATTCCCAAACATGATTGTATATTTGGCACAAAAATATTACTTTATGAGTACAGACATATGAATAAATAATTTTATAGGACAGTATACTAACATCTCCTAGTTTTTTATTCACCTAACTAAACCCTGAAACTACATTACAAAATTTGAAGTTATCACTTCTATCGTGTGGTTATAAGCGCACACACTTTTTTGCTATCAATTCTGTTTATGCATCAATACTTGGTAAGAAAATTTTTAAATGTACCACATTTATTTTGAAAAGAGATCCGATTCACTGGTTAGCACGCTCCGGACATATTTTCTCCCAAGGAAATTATTGTCATCAACTGTTCTCATAAATTATTTTCAATGAGGTTGTGTATTTAGTGAGTGGTCTTTAGTTTTTTATGCGTTGAAAATAGCTTCACAAGACACTGAAATATTTTTTTTTGTGTCAAAGAATATTTAAAAAAATCATATATAAAAAAAATAAAGCTTATTTTATTTATACAAATATGTATGCATATATTTAATAAAAACCAATGAAAAAAATACTCGCAAAGAAATTTAATTCAATTTTTTTGAAAAACAACAGTTATTGAGTTTCTTAGAAAATAATTAGATATTTGTGAATTGTTTTTTTAGCATCTAATTGTTCGATATTTTCTACTTTGTTATTCATTTCACCATTGGAATGTGCGTCTAAATAGCTTTGCATTTTTCACGGCGTTCCTCATTTCGGATGATGCGGGAATAGGAGTTCCATCATTCATTTCATTTTCTTCGTCAAAATCTGCATCAATTATATATATTTTTTAGCTTTGAACAAACTCGAAAATGTTTTTGTCTGCCATAAAATTGGGGCTGTACACACATTATCATCATCTAATATGAATCATTCAGATAATACAATAAGACAGTCCAATCCAGCTGGTGTTTTACGTATTTTGTTCATTCCAAGAAGGGAAATCATTTCGTACTAAGCGAGAGATATTTTTTCGTGTTAAAAGAAAAAAATATTTATGAAAATACATAGTAGTTTGTCATTACCGTTATATTATTATTATTGTTTTGTTAAAGCTCACGTCATTAACTACAGTTGAAAATAAAGGACTTTCCGAAATCTGTAATATCTTCAGTACACAGGTTTTCATCGATTTCTAAATATTCTTTCATTTTACCGTGTACGTCCTTCAAGAAAGTCCTTATGACTGTTAGCAACATGTTCCATCACGCAGTGATAATAAATTTCTAAGAAAATTTAAAGTTTAACTTTTACACTAAATGAAAAGTTTTGAATTCAATGTATTACTTTATTTTTTTAAAGTGAAAAATAAAAAGAAATGGACGAAATCGCTAAAATAAAAACGGTTCATGTTCCTCGTTCTTTATTCTTTTTTGTTAATGATATTCACCGTCTTTTAACAATTGTTGCACTAAAGGGGGTTTCATGCAACACAGATTTGAATTTATCACTTATAGTTTAATCTATAACGTCCATCGCCCTGAATTATTGATACTATTATGTGCTCAAATAGATATGAGACTTATTTCGTAAAGAATTATTACTGAGATTAAATATATTTTCGCGGAATTTATGTATTCAGTTGCTGGTTCACGGATTTTAATAAATTTCGCATGATCAGTAAAGATCTTTATCATGCATGTATTTTAAAAATAAAGAAGGGATTATTTTATTGACAGCATACATTAAAAGTTCCCTGGAAAAGTCTGCCCATCCCTTGTGTAGAGAGAACTATGTTAATTTACAAGAACTATTTCATTTATTACACTGGGCAAAACGCGGATGAATTTAAATTAAATTCATCCAGTAGAAATTATTTTAATTGTGAAACACGAGGCTATTTACTTTAAGTATGCTCTAATATTCTGTGTATAAACACAGGAGTTTCATTTTACTTTTATTCAAAAGGTCGCTAAAGTTCTTTCGTACGAGGAAATATTTGGTATACAACAGTGCTTAGGAGCGCCACCTAGTCAACGAATCACTCGTAAGATTGAGGAGCCTATGGACACTATCATGCATCCCATTAATTTGTATTTTAGTAATTGTTGCATTTCATATCTTTCAGAATTATCTGGTTTTGAAAGAAAAAGATTTCTAATGTAAATTTATCGAAATGGGAGACAAATTTCGTAAGTACGTGGAATTAATTTTTATCTATATTAACGAAATAATCACTTTACGGCATTTCTAAAAATTACCTGATATTTTGATAAAAGAAATAATGATTAAATTTTTACCACTTCCCAGTTGGAAAAGTTTTTTCAAAAATGTATTAAAAGACTAAAAAGAAAAAAAAAAACAGAAGAAAAAAAAATGTTAATGGTACAGAAAGTAAGATCTAGGACAGATAAGAGCACAAGGTATGAAATGAATGGAAAAAATGTGGGCCAAATTATAGCAACGGTCACGGGTTGGAGTGATTTATTTTTTTGAACTTTTCGCTAGATTATTGAAAACTCCAAGTGTGGTAACCACTAGCGTCTCCAATACAACACAGCTTTCAATGGGAGTTTGCGTTTGGACGAGTCTATTCTGAAATGCAGGACAAATGGGTTTCTGGCAGCCGTGTTAATGGGTATCTCCGAGCTGTGTTGGAAAAGTTGAATTCAGCTCACACGCTCCTGGCGCCATCTATTGCGTAAAGTTACACTGTAAACATTTCTCTTAACTTTATATTCCCCCCTTAACCTTGGACACTTATAAATCAGGTCACAGAGATTTTTATTTTTGGCATAATGAAGTTCGCAGGTTATCCCCCTTATTACTTATAATCCCTTTAAGGGGTCATAGGACCCTTAACAGATATCCGTGCACTCGAAGAAAACATCCTTCTTCTAACCAGTGTAACTTAGCAATAAAACAAAACAGTATTTTGAAATTTTTACCACATGATAATCATATATATTTATATTATTTCTCAAATTTTTAGAAAATTTTAGAAAAAATTAAAAAAGTTATTAAAAAATAAAATTTGGTCAATTTTTCAAAAATATGAAAATTAGCATTTTACACCGCGCAGAAATCTGAAGAACAGAATTGATCAAAATTCACAAAATTAATTTTATTTGATATAAAAATGTTTCTTTTTGAACTTATACACACTTTTAAAGCATTTAGAGAACAAAAAAATTTTTAAAATACAATTATGAAGAAAATTTTAAAATTTTATGAAAAATTCAATTAAAACACAAATAAAAAAATTATACAAAAATTTGTTTAAAATTTTTTGTATAAGTTATAAAAACCTTATTTTGAACTTGTGTGAGAAGTTTCATATTGATATGATAAATAGTTTTGAAAATTTCTGCGCGCAAGGCAAAATTTTTCATTTTGAGAAAAATGAAGTTAAAGATAAAAAATAACAAAAAAGAAAATAAAACATACCAGTATGCTTTAAAAAGTCTCAGCAGCATACATATTGCCCTCTGCAAGCTTGCATTGCTCAATTTGTTTGAGTATTTTAAGTTTTTTAGCTTTACGAGCTTAAAAGGAGGTTTTAGAAGCTTGTCTCTTAGCCGTTGACTTGGGCACTTTGTCAATATTTACACAATTCAAAACATTTGTTTTATTTATTTTTAAATTCAAAGCACGCATCAGATCAATTCTGTTCTTACTTCCATCGTTGTATTCCATCGTTCGATTTGTTGAAAGTTAAAATGTTCTATAAATATATGTTTATTTTGTGAAAAAAGAGAGACACTTCATCAACGTGTTTCGATACTCCGTATTCGCACATTATGAGACATTAATTTGTATCATTAATTTGTGTGTTCATTTATTTTTAATAAAATAACTCTGTATAAGTGTTGTAGGGTCACAAAGTGTTTATAATATTGCATTAAAATAAATGTGTGTTTTTGATATCTTCAAAGTTAAAAATTTTTTAAAATATTTGTTTAGTTTGTGAAAAAAGTAAGACACTTCAGCAACGTGTTTCGATACTTCGTACTCGCGTACTGCATGAGAGAAAAGAAATGTGTGATTTTGTTTGTACCACCCTTTCCACCCTCTGTTACAGAAAAACTACATTACAACTATTTATTAAGCTCTATCATTAGTTTGTGGGAAATTTAATGTTTATTCATTTATTTTTATTTAATTAATTCTGTATAAGTGTTATAGGGTCACAAAGTGTTTAAAATGTTGCATTAAAATAAATGTGTGTTTTTGATATCATGAAAAATAAAATGTTTTATAAATATGTGTGTAGTTTGTGAAAAAAGGAAGACATTTCAAAAACGTGTTTCGACAATCCGTACTTTGTATAAAAATGTGTGATTTTTTCGTACCAAGTTTAAAAAAACACTTACAACTATTAATTTAACGCTTACATTATTTTGTGTTACATTACATTGTTTATTAATTTATTTTTAGTTAAATAAATCTGTATAAGTGTTATAGAGTCACAAAGTGTTCGTAATGTTTAATTTGAATATATCTGTATTTTCGATATGTTGAAAGTTAAAATGTTTTATGAATATATATTCAGTTAGTGAAAAAAGGACACTTCAACAAAGTGTATCAATACTCCGTACTCGCGCACTGCATGAGACAAAACAAATGTGTGATTTTTTGTACCACCCCTTCCACCCTCTGTTTCAGAAAAACTACCTTACAACTATTTATTAAGCTCTATCATTAATTTGTGGGAAATTCTAATGTTTATTCATTTATTTTTATTTAATTAATTCTGTATAAGTGTTATAGGGTCACAAAGTGTTTATAATATTGCATTAAAATAAATGTTTGTTTTTGATATCTTGAAAGTTAAAATGTTTTATAAATATGTGTTTAAGGAAGACACTTCAAAAACGTGTTTCGATAATCCGTACTCGCGCACTGCATGAGACAAAATAAATGGGTGATTTTTTGTGTACCACCCCTTCCACCCTATGTTACAGAAAAACTACCTTACAACTATTTATTAAGCTCTATCATTAATTTGTGGGAAATTCTAATGTTTATTCATTTATTTTTATTTAATTAATTCTGTATAAGTGTTATAGGGTCACAAAGTGTTTATAATATTGCATTAAAATAAATGTATGTTTTTGATATCTTGAAAGTTAAAAGGTTTTGTAAATATGTGTTTAGTTTGTGAAAAAAGAAAGACTTCAACAACGTGTTTCGATACTCCGTACTCGCACACTGTACGAGACAAAACATATGTGTGATTTTTTGTACCAACCCTTCCACCCTCTGTTACAGAAAAACTACCTTACAACTACTTATTCAGCTCTTTCATTAATTTGTGCGAAATTCTAATGTTTATTCATTTATTTTTAATTAAATAACTCTGTATAAGTGTTACAGGGTCACAAAGTGTTTATAATATCGCATTAAAATAAATGTGTGTTTTTGATATCTTAAAGTTAAAAGGTTTTGTAAATATGTGTTTAGTTTGTGAAAAAGAAAGACACTTCAACAACGTGTTTCGAAAATCCGTACTCGCGCACTGCATGAGACAAAACAAATGTGTGATTTTTTTGTACCACCCCTTCCACCCTCTGTTACAGAAAAACTACCTTACAACTATTTATTCAGCTCTATCATTAATTTGTGGGAAATTCTAATGTTTATTCATTTATTTTTATTTAATTAATTCTGTATAAGTGTTATAGTGTCACAAAGTGTTTATAATATTGCATTAAAATAAATGTTTGTTTTTGATATCTTGAAAGTTAAAATGTTTTATAAATATGTGTGTAGTTTGTGAAAAAAGGAAGACACTTGAAAAACGTGTTTCGATAATCCGTACTCGCACACTCCATGAGACAAAATAAATGGGTGATTTTTTTTGTACCACCCCTTCCACCCTCTGTTTCAGAAAAACTACCTTACAACTATTTATTAAGCTCTATCATAAATTTGTGGGAAATTCTAATGTTTATTCATTTATTTTTATTTAATTAATTCTGTATAAGGGTTGTAGGGTCACAAACTGTTTATAATATTGCATTAAAATAAATGTGTGTTTTTGATATCTTGAAAGTTAAAATGTTCTATAAATATATGTTTATTTTGTGAAAAAAGTAAGACACTTCAGCAACGTGTTTCGATACTTCGTACTCGCGTACTGCATGAGAGAAAAGAAATGTGTGATTTTGTTTGTACCTCCCTTTCCACCCTCTGTTACAGAAAAACTACCTTACAACTATTTATTAAGCTCTATCATTAATTTGTGGGAAATTCTAATGTTTATTCATTTATTTTTATTTAATTAATTCTGTATAAGTGTTATAGGGTCACAAAGTGTTTATAATATTGCATTAAAATAAATGTGTGTTTTTGATATCTTGAAAGTTAAATTAATATATAAATATGTGTTTATTTTGTGAAAAAAGAAAGACACTTCAACAACGTGTTTCGATAATCCGTACTCGCACACTGCATGAGACAAAAGAAATGTGTGATTTTTTTGGACCACCCTTCCACCCTCTGTTACAGAAAAACTACCTTACAACTATTTATTAAGCTCTATCATTAATTTGTGGGAAATTCTAATGTTTATTCATTTATTTTTATTTAATTAATTCTGTATAAGTGTTATAGGGTCACAAAGTGTTTATAATATTGCATTAAAATAAATGTGTGTTTTTGATATCTTGAAAGTTAAAATGTTTTATAAATATGTGTTTAGTTTGTGAAAAAGAAAGACACTTCAACAACGTGTTTCGATACTCCGTACTCGCACACTGTACGAGACAAAACATATGTGTGATTTTTTGTACCACCCCTTCCACCCTCTGTTACAGAAAAACTACCTTACAACTATTTATTAAGCTCTATCATTAATTTGTGGGAAATTCTAATGTTTATTCATTTATTTTTATTTAATTAATTCTGTATAAGTGTTATAGGGTCACAAAGTGTTTATAATATTGCATTAAAATAAATGTTTGTTTTTGATATCTTGAAAGTTAAAATGTTTTATAAATATGTGTTTAGTTTGTGAAAAAAGGAAGACACTTCAAAAACGTGTTTCGATAATCCGTACTCGCACACTGCATGAGACAAAATAAATGTGTGTTTTTTTTGTACCACCCCTTCCACCCTCTGTTACAGAAAAACTACCTTACAACTATTTATTAAGCTCTATCATTAATTTGTGGAAATTCTAATGTTTATTCATTTATTTTTATTTAATTAATTCTGTATAAGTGTTATAGGGTCACAAAGTGTTTATAATATTGCATTAAAATAAATGTATGTTTTTGATATCTTGAAAGTTAAAAGGTTTTGTAAATATGTGTTTAGTTTGTGAAAAAAAGAAAGACTTCAACAACGTGTTTCGATACTCCGTACTCGCACACTGTACGAGACAAAACATATGTGTTTTTTTTTTTGTACCACCCTTCCACCCTCTGTTACAGAAAAACTACCTTACAACTATTTATTCAGCTCTATCATTAATTTGTGGAAATGCTAATGTTTATTCATTTATTTTTAATTAAATAACTCTGTATAAGTGTTACAGGGTCACAAAGTGTTTATAATATTGCATTAAAATAAATGTGTGTTTTTGATATCTTGAAAGTTAAAATGTTATATAAATATGTGTTTATTTTGTGAAAAAGAAAGACACTTCAACAACGTGTTTCGAAAATCCGTACTCGCGCACTGCATGAGAGAAAAGAAATGTGTGATTTTTTTGTACCACCCCTTCCACCCTCTGTTTCAGAAAAACTACCTTACAACTATTTTTTAAGCTCTATCATTAATTTGTGGGAAATTCTAATGTTTATTCATTTATTTTTATTTAATTAATTCTGTATAAGGGTTGTAGGGTCACAAACTGTTTATAATATTGCATTAAAATAAATGTGTGTTTTTGATATCTTGAAAGTTAAATTAATATATAAATATGTGTTTATTTTGTGAAAAAAGAAAGACACTTCAACAACGTGTTTCGAAAATCCGTACTCGCGCACTGCATGAGACAAAATAAATGGGTGATTTTTTTTGTACCACCCTTTCCACTCTATGTTACAGAAAAACTACCTTACAACTATTTATTAAGCTCTATCATTAATTTGTGGGAAATTCTAATGTTTATTCATTTATTTTTATTTAATTAATTCTGTATAAGTGTTATAGGGTCACAAAGTGTTTATAATATTGCATTAAAATAAATGTGTGTTTTTGATATCTTGAAAGTTAAAATGTTCTATAAATATATGTTTATTTTGTGAAAAAAGAAAGACACTTCAACAACGTGTTTCGAAAATCCGTACTCGCGCACTGCATGAGAGAAAAGAAATGTGTGATTTTTTTGTACCACCCCTTCCACCCTCTGTTACAGAAAAACTACCTTACAACTATTTATTAAGCTCTATCATTAATTTGTGGGAAATTCTAATGTTTATTCATTTATTTTTATTTAATTAATTCTGTATAAGTGTTATAGGGTCACAAAGTGTTTATAATATTGCATTAAAATAAATGTGTGTTTTTGATATTTTGAAAGTTAAAAGGTTTTGTAAATATGTGTTTAGTTTGTGAAAAAAGAAAGACTTCAACAACGTGTTTCGATACTCCGTACTCGCACACTGTATGAGAAAAAACATATGTGTGATTTTTTGTACCACCCCTTCCACCCTCTGTTACAGAAAAACTACCTTACAACTATTTATTCAGCTCTATCATTAATTTGTGGAAATTCTAATGTTTATTCATTTATTTTTAATTTAAATAATTCTGTATAAGTGTTATAGGGTCACAAAGTGTTTATAATATTGCATTAAAATAAATGTGTGTTTTTGATATCTTGAAAGTTAAAATGTTTTTATAAAATATGTTTATTTTGTGAAAAAGAAAGACACTTCAACAACGTGTTTCGAAAATCCGTACTCGCGCACTGCATGAGACAAAAAGAAATGTGTGATTTTTTTGTACCACCCCTTCCACCCTCTGTTTCAGAAAAACTACCTTACAACTATTTATTAAGCTCTATCATTAATTTGTGGGAAATTCTAATGTTTATTCATTTATTTTTATTTAATTAATTCTGTATAAGTGTTATAGGGTCACAAAGTGTTTATAATATTGCATTAAAATAAATGTGTGTTTTTGATATCTTGAAAGTTAAAATGTTCTATAAATATATGTTTATTTTGTGAAAAAAGACTTCAAAAAAGTGTGTTCGATAATCCGTACTCGCACACTGCATATGAGAAAAAATATGTGATGTGTTTTTTTTGTACCACCCTTCCACCCTCTGTTACAGAAAAACTACCTTACAACTATTTATTAAGCTCTATCATTAATTTGTGGGAAATTCTAATGTTTATTCATTTATTTTTATTTAATTAATTCTGTATAAGTGTTATAGGGTCACAAAGTGTTTATAATATTGCATTAAAATAAATGTGTGTTTTTGATATCTTGAAAGTTAAAAGGTTTTGTAAATATGTGTTTAGTTTGTGAAAAAAGTAAGACACTTCAGCAACGTGTTTCGATACTTCGTACTCGCGTACTGCATGAGAGAAAAGAAATGTGTGATTTTGTTTGTACCACCCTTTCCACCCTCTGTTACAGAAAAACTACCTTACAACTATTTATTAAGCTCTATCATTAATTTGTGGGAAATTCTAATGTTTATTCATTTATTTTTATTTAATTAATTCTGTATAAGTGTTATAGGGTCAGAAAGTGTTTATAATATTGCATTAAAATAAATGTATGTTTTTGATATCTTGAAAGTTAAAAGGTTTTGTAAATATGTGTTTAGTTTGTGAAAAAAGAAAGATTTCAACAACGTGTTTCGATACTCCGTACTCGCACACTGTACGAGACAAAACATATGTGTGATTTTTTGTACCACTCCTTCTACCCTCTGTTACAGAAAAAATACCTTACAACTACTTATTCAGCTCTTTCATTAATTTGTGCGAAATTCTAATGTTTATTCATTTATTTTTAATTAAATAACTCTGTATAAGTCTTACAGGGTCCCAAAGTGTTTATAATATCACATTAAAATAAATGTGTGCTTTTGATATCTTGAAAGTTAAATTTATATTTAAATATGTGTTTACTTTGTGAAAAAAGAAAGACACTTCAACAACGTGTTTCGAAAATCCGTACTCGGGCACTGCATGAAAGAAAAGAAATGTGTGATTTTTTTTGTACCACCCCTTCCACCCTCTGTTACAGAAAAACTACCTTACAACTATTTATTAAGCTCTATCATTAATTTGTGGGAAATTCTAATGTTTATTCATTTATTTTTATTTAATTAATTCTGTATAAGTGTTATAGTGTCACAAAGTGTTTATAATATTGCATTAAAATAAATGTTTGTTTTTGATATCTTGAAAGTTAAAATGTTTTATAAATATGTGTGTAGTTTGTGAAAAAGGAAGACACTTGAAAAACGTGTTTCGATAATCCGTACTCGCACACTCCATGAGACAAAATAAATGGGTGATTTTTTGTGTACCACCCTTCCACCCTCTGTTTCAGAAAAACTACCTTACAACTATTTATTAAGCTCTATCATTAATTTGTGGGAAATTCTAATGTTTATTCATTTATTTTTATTTAATTAATTCTGTATAAGTGTTATAGGGTCACAAAGTGTTTATAATATTGCATTAAAATAAATGTGTGTTTTTGATATCTTGAAAGTTAAAATGTTTTATAAATATGTGTTTATTTTGTGAAAAAGAAAGACACTTCAACAACGTGTTTCGATAATCCGTACTCGCACACTGCATGAGACAAAATAAATGTGTGATTTTTTTGTACCACCCTTCCACCCTCTGTTACAGAAAAACTACCTTACAACTATTTATTAAGCTCTATCATTAATTTGTGGGAAATTCTAATGTTTATTCATTTATTTTTATTTAATTAATTCTGTATAAGTGTTATAGGGTCACAAAGTGTTTATAATATTGCATTAAAATAAATGTGTGTTTTTGATATCTTGAAGTTAAAGTTTTTGTTTTATAAATATGTGTTTAGTTTGTGAAAAAAAGAAAGACACTTCAACAACGTGTTTCGATAATCCGTACTCGCACACTGCATGAGAGAAAAGAAATGTGTGATTTTTTTGTACCACCTCTTCCACCATCTGTTACAGAAAAGCTATCTTACAAATATTTATTAAGCTCTATCATTAATTTGTGGAAAATTCTAATGTTTTATCATTTATTTTTTTAAAATTAATTCTGTATAAGTGTTTTAGGGTCAGAAAGTGTTTATAATATTGCATTGAAATAAATGTTGCTTTTGATATCTTGAAAGTTAAAATGTTTTATAAATATGTGTTTATTTTGAAAAAAAAAGACACTTCAACAACGTGTTTCGAAAATCCGTACTCGCACACTGCATGAGACAAAAGAAATGTGTGATTTTTTTGTACCACCCCTTCCACCCTCTGTTACAGAAAAACTACCTTACAACTATTTATTCAGCTCTATCATTAATTTGTGTGGAAATTCTAATGTTTATTCATTTATTTTTATTTAATTAATTCTGTATAAGTGTTATAGGGTCACAAAGTGTTTATAATATTGCATTAAAATAAATGTGTGTTTTTGATATCTTGAAAGTTAAAATGTTTTATAAATATATGTTTAGTTTGTGAAAAAAAAGACACTTCAACAACGTGTTTCGATAATCCGTACGCGCACACTGCATGAGACAAAATAAATGTGTGATTTTTTGTGTACCACCCCTTCCACCCTCTGTTACAGAAAAACTACCTTACAACTATTTATTAAGCTCTATCATTAATTTGTGGGAAATTCTAATGTTTATTCATTTATTTTTATTTAATTAATTCTGTATAAGTGTTATAGGGTCACAAAGTGTTTATAATATTGCATTAAAATAAATGTGTGTTTTTGATATCTTGAAAGTTAAAATGTTATATAAATATGTGTTTTTTGTGAAAAAAGAACGACACTTCAACAACGTGTTTCGATATCCGTACTCGCACACTGCATGAGAGACAAAAATAAATGTGTGATTTTTTTGTACCACCCCTTCCACCCTCTGTTACAGAAAAACTACCTTACAACTATTTATTAAGCTCTATCATTAATTTGTGGGAAATTCTAATGTTTATTCATTTATTTTTATTTAATTAATTCTGTATAAGTGTTATAGGGTCACAAAGTGTTTATAATATTGCATTAAAATAAATGTGTGTTTTTGATATCTTGAAAGTTAAAATGTTCTATAAATATATGTTTATTTTGTGAAAAAAGTAAGACACTTCAGCAACGTGTTTCGATACTTCGTACTCGCGTACTGCATGAGAGAAAAGAAATGTGTGATTTTTTTGTACCACCCCTTCCACCCTCTGTTACAGAAAAACTACCTTACAACTATTTATTAAGCTCTATCATTAATTTGTGGGAAATTCTAATGTTTATTCATTTATTTTTATTTAATTAATTCTGTATAAGTGTTATAGGGTGAGGAAGTGTTTATAATATTGCATTAAAATAAATGTATGTTTTTGATATCTTGAAAGTTAAAAGGTTTTGTAAATATGTGTTTAGTTTGTGAAAAAAGAAAGACTTCAACAACGTGTTTCGATACTCCGTACTCGCACACTGTACGAGACAAAACATATGTGTGATTTTTTGTACCACCCCTTCCACCCTCTGTTACAGAAAAACTACCTTACAACTACTTATTCAGCTCTTTCATTAATTTGTGCGAAATGCTAATGTTTATTCATTTATTTTTAATTAAATAACTCTGTATAAGTGTTACAGGGTCACAAAGTGTTTATAATATCGCATTAAAATAAATGTGTGTTTTTGATATCTTGAAAGTTAAATTAATATATAAATATGTGTTTATTTTGTGAAAAAAGAAAGACACTTCAACAACGTGTTTCGAAAATCCGTACTCGCGCACTGCATGAGAGAAAAGAAATGTGTGATTTTTTTGTACCACCCCTTCCACCCTCTGTTACAGAAAAATTACCTTACAACTATTTATTAAGCTCTATCATTAATTTGTGGGAAATTCTAATGTTTATTCATTTATTTTTATTTAATTAATTCTGTATAAGTGTTATAGTGTCACAAAGTGTTTATAATATTGCATTAAAATAAATGTGTGTTTTTGATATCTTGAAAGTTAAATTAATATATAAATATGTGTGTAGTTTGTGAAAAAAGGAAGACACTTGAAAAACGTGTTTTGATCATCCGTACTCGCACACTCCATGAGACAAAATAAATGGGTGATTTTTTGTGTACCACCCCTTCCACCCTCTGTTTCAGAAAAACTACCTTACAACTATTTTTTAAGCTCTATCATTAATTTGTGGGAAATTCTAATGTTTATTCATTTATTTTTATTTAATTAATTCTGTATAAGTGTTATAGGGTCACAAAGTGTTTATAATATTGCATTAAAATAAATGTGTGTTTTTGATATCTTGAAAGTTAAATTAATATATAAATATGTGTTTATTTTGTGAAAAAAGAAAGACACTTCAACAACGTGTTTCGAAAATCCGTACTCGCGCACTGCATGAGACAAAAAGAAATGTGTGATTTTTTTGTACCACCCTTTCCACCCTCTGTTACAGAAAAACTACCTTACAACTATTTATTAAGCTCTATCATTAATTTGTGGGAAATTCTAATGTTTATTCATTTATTTTTATTTAATTAATTCTGTATAAGTGTTATAGGGTCACAAAGTGTTTATAATATTGCATTAAAATAAATGTTTGTTTTTGATATCTTGAAAGTTAAAATGTTTTATAAATATGTGTGTAGTTTGTGAAAAAAAGAAAGACACTTCAAAAACGTGTTTCGATAATCCGTACTCGCACACTCCATGAGACAAAATAAATGGGTGATTTTTTTTGTACCACCCCTTCCACCCTCTGTTACAGAAAAACTACCTTACAACTATTTATTAAGCTCTATCATTAATTTGTGGGAAATTCTAATGTTTATTCATTTATTTTTATTTATTTTAATTCTGTATAAGTGTTATAGGGTCACAAAGTGTTTATAATTTTGCATTAAAATAAATGTGTGTTTTTGATATCTTGAAAGTTAAAATGTTTTATAAATATGTGTGTAGTTTGTGAAAAACAAAGACACTTCAACAACGTGTTTCGATACTCCGTACTCGCACACTGCATGAGACAAAACAAATGTGTGATTTTTTTGTACCACCCCTTCCACCCTCTGTTACAGAAAAACTACCTTACAACTATTTATTCAGCTCTATCATTAATTTGTGGGAAATTCTAATGTTTATTCATTTATTTTTATTTAAATAATTCTGTATAAGTGTTATAGGGTCACAAAGTGTTTATAATATTGCATTAAAATAAATGTGTGTTTTTGATATCTTGAAAGTTAAAATGTTATATAAATATGTGTTTAGTTTGTGAAAAAAAGAAAGACACTTCAACAACGTGTTTCGATAATCCGTACTCGCACACTGCATGAGACAAAAAAATGTGTGATTTTTTTGTACCACCCTTCCACCCTCTGTTACAGAAAAACTACCTTACAACTATTTATTAAGCTCTATCATTAATTTGTGGGAAATTCTAATGTTTATTCATTTATTTTTATTTAATTAATTCTGTATAAGTGTTATAGGGTCACAAAGTGTTTATAATATTGCATTAAAATAAATGTTTGTTTTTGATATCTTGAAAGTTAAAATGTTTTATAAATATGTGTTTAGTTTGTGAAAAAAGAAAGACACTTCAACAACGTGTTTCGAAAATCCGTACTCGCGCACTGCATGAGAGAAAAGAAATGTGTGATTTTTTTGTACCACCCCTTCCACCCTCTGTTACAGAAAAACTACCTTACAACTATTTATTCAGCTCTATCATTAATTTGTGGGAAATTCTAATGTTTATTCATTTATTTTTATTTAATTAATTCTGTATAAGTGTTATAGGGTCACAAAGTGTTTATAATATTGCATTAAAATAAATGTGTGTGTTTTTGATATCTTGAAAGTTAAAATGTTTTATAAATATGTGTTTAGTTTGTGAAAAAAAAAAGACACTTCAACAACGTGTTTCGATAATCCGTACTCGCACACTGTATGAGAAAAACAAATGTGTGATTTTTTTTTGTACCACCCTTCCACCCTCTGTTACAGAAAAACTACCTTACAACTATTTATTAAGCTCTATCATTAATTTGTGGGAAATTCTAATGTTTATTCATTTATTTTTATTTAATTAATTCTGTATAAGTGTTATAGGGTCACAAAGTGTTTATAATATTGCATTAAAATAAATGTGTGTTTTTGATATCTTGAAAGTTAAAATGTTTTATAAATATGTGTTTATTTTGTGAAAAAGAAAGACACTTCAACAACGTGTTTCGATAATCCGTACTCGCACACTGCATGAGAGACAAAAGAAATGTGTGATTTTTTTTGTACCACCCTTCCACCCTCTGTTACAGAAAAACTACCTTACAACTATTTATTAAGCTCTATCATTAATTTGTGGGAAATTCTAATGTTTATTCATTTATTTTTATTTAATTAATTCTGTATAAGTGTTATAGGGTCACAAAGTGTTTATAATATTGCATTAAAATAAATGTGTGTTTTTGATATCTTGAAAGTTAAAATGTTTATAAATATGTGTTTATTTTGTGAAAAAGAAAGACACTTCAACAACGTGTTTCGATACTCCGTACTCGCGCACTGCATGAGACAAAACATATGTGTGATTTTTTTGTACCACTCCTTCTACCCTCTGTTACAGAAAAAATACCTTACAACTATTTATTAAGCTCTATCATTAATTTGTGGGAAATTCTAATGTTTATTCATTTATTTTTATTTAATTAATTCTGTATAAGTGTTATAGGGTCACAAAGTGTTTATAATATTGCATTAAAATAAATGTGTGTTTTTGATATCTTGAAAGTTAAAATGTTTTATAAATATGTGTTTAGTTTGTGAAAAAGAAAGACACTTCAACAACGTGTTTCGATAATCCGTACTCGCACACTGCATGAGACAAAAATAAATGTGTGATTTTTTTGTACCACCCTTCCACCCTCTGTTACAGAAAAATTACCTTACAACTATTTATTAAGCTCTATCATTAATTTGTGGAAATTCTAATGTTTATTAATTTATTTTTATTTAATTAATTCTGTATAAGTGTTATAGGGTCACAAAGTGTTTATAATATTGCATTAAAATAAATGTGTGTTTTTGATATCTTGAAAGTTAAAAGGTCTTATAAATATGTGTTTAGTTTGTGAAAAAAGAAAGACACTTCAACAACGTGTTTCGATAATCCGTACTCGCACACTGCATGAGACAAAACAAATGTGTGATTTTTTTTTGTACCACCCCTTCCACCCTCTGTTTCAGAAAAACTACCTTACAACTATTTATTAAGCTCTATCATTAATTTGTGGAAATTCTAATGTTTATTCATTTATTTTTATTTAATTAATTCTGTATAAGTGTTATAGGGTCACAAAGTGTTTATAATATTGCATTAAAATAAATGTGTGTTTTTGATATCTTGAAAGGTAAACTTAATATATAAATATGTGTTTATTTTGTGAAAAAAGAAAGACACTTCAACAACGTGTTTCGAAAATCCGTACTCGCGCACTGCATGAGACAAAATAAATGTGTGATTTTTTTTTTGTACCACCCCTTCCACCCTCTGTTACAGAAAAACTACCTTACAACTATTTATTAAGCTCTATCATTAATTTGTGGAAATTCTAATGTTTATTCATTTATTTTTATTTAATTAATTCTGTATAAGTCTTACAGGGTCCCAAAGTGTTTATAATATCACATTAAAATAAATGTGTGCTTTTGATATCTTGAAAGTTAAAAGGTTTTGTAAATATGTGTTTAGTTTGTGAAAAAGAAGACACTTCAAAAACGTGTTTCGATAATCCGTACTCGCACACTGCATGAGACAAAACAAATGTGTGATTTTTTTTTGTACCACCCCTTCCACCCTCTGTTACAGAAAAACTACCTTACAACTATTTATTCAGCTCTATCATTAATTTGTGGGAAATTCTAATGTTTATTCATTTATTTTTATTTAATTAATTCTGTATAAGTGTTATAGGGTCACAAAGTGTTTATAATATTGCATTAAAATAAATGTGTGTTTTTGATATTTTGAAAGTTAAAAGGTTTTGTAAATATGTGTTTAGTTTGGGAAAAAAGAAAGACTTCAACAACGTGTTTCGATACTCCATACTCGCACACTGTACGAGACAAAACATATGTGTGATTTTTTGTACCACCCCTTCCACCCTCTGTTACAGAAAAACTACCTTACAACTACTTATTCAGCTCTTTCATTAATTTGTGCGAAATGCTAATGTTTATTCATTTATTTTTAATTAAATAACTCTGTATAAGTGTTACAGGGTCACAAAGTGTTTATAATATCGCATTAAAATAAATGTGTGTTTTTGATATCTTGAAAGTTAAATTAATATATAAATATGTGTTTATTTTGTGAAAAAAGAAAGACACTTCAACAACGTGTTTCGAAAATCCGTACTCGCGCACTGCATGAGACAAAATAAATGTGTGATTTTTTTGTACCACCCCTTCCACCCTCTGTTACAGAAAAACTACCTTACAACTATTTATTAAGCTCTATCATTAATTTGTGGGAAATTCTAATGTTTATTCATTTATTTTTATTTAATTAATTCTGTATAAGTGTTATAGGGTCACAAAGTGTTTATAATATTGCATTAAAATAAATGTGTGTTTTTGATATCTTGAAAGTTAAAATGTTCTATAAATATATGTTTATTTTGTGAAAAAAGTAAGACACTTCAGCAACGTGTTTCGATACTTCGTACTCGCGTACTGCATGAGAGAAAAGAAATGTGTGATTTTGTTTGTACCACCCTTTCCACCCTCTGTTACAGAAAAACTACCTTACAACTATTTATTAAGCTCTATCATTAATTTGTGGGAAATTCTAATGTTTATTCATTTATTTTTATTTAATTAATTCTGTATAAGTGTTATAGGGTCACAAAGTGTTTATAATATTGCATTAAAATAAATGTATGTTTTTGATATCTTGAAAGTTAAAAGGTTTTGTAAATATGTGTTTAGTTTGTGAAAAAAGAAAGACTTCAACAACGTGTTTCGATACTCCGTACTCGCACACTGTACGAGACAAAACATATGTGTGATTTTTTGTACCAACCCTTCCACCCTCTGTTACAGAAAAACTACCTTACAACTACTTATTCAGCTCTATCATTAATTTGTGTGAAATTCTAATGTTTATTCATTTATTTTTAATTAAATAACTCTGTATAAGTGTTATAGGGTCACAAAGTGTTTATAATATTGCATTAAAATAAATGTGTGTTTTTGATATCTTAAAAAGTTAAAATTTTTTTAAATATGTGTTTAGTTTGTGAAAAAAGAAAGACACTTCAACAACGTGTTTCGAAAATCCGTACTCGCGCACTGCATGAGAGAAAAGAAATGTGTGATTTTTTTGTACCACCCCTTCCACCCTCTGTTACAGAAAAACTACCTTACAACTATTTATTAAGCTCTATCATTAATTTGTGGAAAATTCTAATGTTTATTCATTTATTTTTATTTAATTAATTCTGTATAAGTGTTATAGTGTCACAAAGTGTTTATAATATTGCATTAAAATAAATGTTTGTTTTTGATATCTTGAAAGTTAAAATGTTTTATAAATATGTGTGTAGTTTGTGAAAAAAGGAAGACACTTGAAAAACGTGTTTCGATAATCCGTACTCGCACACTCCATGAGACAAAATAAATGGGTGATTTTTTGTGTACCACCCCTTCCACCCTCTGTTTCAGAAAAACTACCTTACAACTATTTATTAAGCTCTATCATTAATTTGTGGGAAATTCTAATGTTTATTCATTTATTTTTATTTAATTAATTCTGTATAAGTGTTATAGGGTCACAAAGTGTTTATAATATTGCATTAAAATAAATGTGTGTTTTTGATATCTTGAAAGTTAAATTTATATTTAAATATGTGTTTATTTTGTGAAAAAGAAAGACACTTCAACAACGTGTTTCGATACTTCGTACTCGCGCACTGCATGAGACAAAAGAAATGTGTGATTTTTTTTGTACCACCCTTCCACCCTCTGTTACAGAAAAACTACCTTACAACTATTTATTAAGCTCTATCATTAATTTGTGGGAAATTCTAATGTTTATTCATTTATTTTTATTTAATTAATTCTGTATAAGTGTTATAGGGTCACAAAGTGTTTATAATATTGCATTAAAATAAATGTTTGTTTTTGATATCTTGAAAGTTAAAATGTTTTATAAATATGTGTGTAGTTTGTGAAAAAAGAAAGACACTTCAACAACGTGTTTCGAAAATCCGTACTCGCGCACTGCATGAGACAAAATAAATGGGTGATTTTTTTTGTACCACCCTTTCCACCCTCTGTTACAGAAAAACTACCTTACAACTATTTATTAAGCTCTATCATTAATTTGTGGGAAATTCTAATGTTTATTCATTTATTTTTATTTAATTAATTCTGTATAAGTGTTATAGGGTCACAAAGTGTTTATAATATTGCATTAAAATAAATGTGTGTTTTTGATATCTTGAAAGTTAAAAGGTTTTGTAAATATGTGTTTAGTTTGTGAAAAGAGAAAGACTTCAACAAAGTGTTTCGATACTCCGTACTCGCACACTGTATGAGAAAAAAACATATGTGTGATTTTTTTTGTACCACCCCTTCCACCCTCTGTTACAGAAAAACTACCTTACAACTATTTATTCAGCTCTATCATTAATTTGTGGGAAATTCTAATGTTTATTCATTTATTTTTAATTAAATAACTCTGTATAAGTGTTATAGGGTCACAAAGTGTTTATAATATTGCATTAAAATAAATGTGTGTTTTTGATATCTTCAAAGTTAAAATGTTTTATAAATATGTGTTTAGTTTGTAAAAAAGAAAGACACTTCAACAACGTGTTTCGAAAATCCGTACTCGCGCACTGCATGAGACAAAAGAAATGTGTGATTTTTTTGTACCACCCCTTCCACCCTCTGTTACAGAAAAACTACCTTACAACTATTTATTAAGCTCTATCATTAATTTTTGGGAAATTCTAATGTTTATTCATTTATTTTTATTTAATTAATTCTGTATAAGTGTTATAGGGTCACAAAGTGTTTATAATATTGCATTAAAATAAATGTGTGTTTTTGATATCTTGAAAGTTAAAATGTTTTATAAATATGTGTTTAGTTTGTGAAAAAAGAAAGACACTTCAACAACGTGTTTCGATAATCCGTACTCGCACACTGCATGAGACAAAAAATAAATGTGTGATTTTTTTGTACCACCCCTTCCACCCTCTGTTACAGAAAAACTACCTTACAACTATTTATTAAGCTCTATCATTAATTTGTGGGAAATTCTAATGTTTATTCATTTATTTTTATTTAATTAATTCTGTATAAGTGTTATAGGGTCACAAAGTGTTTATAATATTGCATTAAAATAAATGTGTGTTTTTGATATCTTGAAAGTTAAAATGTTCTATAAATATATGTTTATTTTGTGAAAAAAGAAAGACACTTCAGCAACGTGTTTCGATAATCCGTACTCGCACACTGCATGAGAGACAAAAAAAGAAATGTGTGATTTTTTTGTACCACCCTTCCACCCTCTGTTACAGAAAAACTACCTTACAACTATTTATTAAGCTCTATCATTAATTTGTGGGAAATTCTAATGTTTATTCATTTATTTTTATTTAATTAATTCTGTATAAGTGTTATAGGGTCACAAAGTGTTTATAATATTGCATTAAAATAAATGTATGTTTTTGATATCTTGAAAGTTAAATTTTTTGTAAATATGTGTTTAGTTTGTGAAAAAGAAAGACATTTCAACAACGTGTTTCGAAAATCCGTACTCGCACACTGCATGAGACAAAAGAAATGTGTGATTTTTTTTTTGTACCACCCCTTCCACCCTCTGTTACAGAAAAACTACCTTACAACTATTTATTAAGCTCTATCATTAATTTGTGGAAATTCTAATGTTTATTCATTTATTTTTATTTAATTAATTCTGTATAAGTGTTATAGGGTCACAAAAGTGTTTATAATATTGCATTAAAATAAATGTGTGTTTTTGATATCTTGAAAGTTAAAATGTTTTATAAATATGTGTTTAGTTTGTGAAAAAGAAAGACACTTCAACAACGTGTTTCGATACTCCGTACTCGCACACTGTATGAGACAAAACAAATGTGTGATTTTTTTGTACCACCCCTTCCACCCTCTGTTACAGAAAAACTACCTTACAACTATTTATTCAGCTCTATCATTAATTTGTGGAAATTCTAATGTTTATTCATTTATTTTTATTTAATTAATTCTGTATAAGTGTTATAGGGTCACAAAGTGTTTATAATATTGCATTAAAATAAATGTGTGTTTTTGATATCTTGAAAGTTAAAAGGTTTTATAAATATGTATTTAGTTTGTGAAAAAGAAAGACACTTCAACAACGTGTTTCGAAAATCCGTACTCGCACACTGCATGAGACAAAAGAAATGTGTGATTTTTTTGTACCACCCCTTCCACCCTCTGTTACAGAAAAACTACCTTACAACTATTTATTAAGCTCTATCATTAATTTGTGGGAAATTCTAATGTTTATTCATTTATTTTTATTTAATTAATTCTGTATAAGTGTTATAGGGTCACAAAGTGTTTATAATATTGCATTAAAATAAATGTGTGTTTTTGATATCTTGAAAGTTAAAATGTTTTATAAATATGTGTGTAGTTTGTGAAAAAAGGAAGACACTTCAAAAACGTGTTTCGATAATCCGTACTCGCGCACTGCATGAGACAAAATAAATGGGTGATTTTTTTTGTACCACCCTTCCACCCTCTGTTTCAGAAAAACTACCTTACAACTATTTATTAAGCTCTATCATTAATTTGTGGGAAATTCTAATGTTTATTCATTTATTTTTATTTAATTAATTCTGTATAAGTGTTATAGGGTCACAAAGTGTTTATAATATTGCATTAAAATAAATGTGTGTTTTTGATATCTTGAAAGTTAAAATGTTTTATAAATATGTGTTTAGTTTGTGAAAAAGAAAGACACTTCAACAACGTGTTTCGATAATCCGTACTCGCACACTGCATGAGACAAAACAAATGTGTGATTTTTTTTTGTACCACCCCTTCCACCCTATGTTACAGAAAAACTACCTTACAACTATTTATTAAGCTCTATCATTAATTTGTGGGAAATTCTAATGTTTATTCATTTATTTTTATTTAATTAATTCTGTATAAGTGTTATAGGGTCACAAAGTGTTTATAATATTGCATTAAAATAAATGTGTGTTTTTGATATCTTGAAAGTTAAAATGTTTTATAAATATGTGTTTAGTTTGTGAAAAAAGAAAGACACTTCAACAACGTGTTTCGATAATCCGTACTCGCACACTGCATGAGACAAAAACAAATGTGTGATTTTTTTTTTTGTACCACCCCTTCCACCCTCTGTTACAGAAAAACTACCTTACAACTATTTATTCAGCTCTATCATTAATTTGTGGAAATTCTAATGTTTATTCATTTATTTTTATTTAATTAATTCTGTATAAGTGTTATAGGGTCACAAAGTGTTTATAATATCGCATTAAAATAAATGTGTGTTTTTGATATCTTTAAAGTTAAAATGTTTTGTATAAATATGTGTTTAGTTTGTGAAAAAGAAAGACACTTCAACAACGTGTTTCGATAATCCGTACTCGCACACTGCATGAGACAAAAGAAATGTGTGATTTTTTTTTGTACCACCCCTTCCACCCTCTGTTACAGAAAAACCTTACCTTACAACTATTTATTAAGCTCTATCATTAATTTGTGGGAAATTCTAATGTTTATTGTTTTTTCATTTATTTTTTATTTAATTAATTCTGTATAAGTGTTATAGGGTCACAAAGTGTTTATAATATTGCATTAAAATAAATGTGTGTTTTTGATATCTTGAAAGTTAAAAGGTTTTGTAAATATGTGTTTAGTTTGTGAAAAAAGAAAGACACTTCAACAACGTGTTTCGAAAATCCGTACTCGCGCACTGCATGAGACAAAATAAATGGGTGATTTTTTTTGTACCACCCTTTCCACCCTCTGTTACAGAAAAACTACCTTACAACTATTTATTAAGCTCTATCATTAATTTGTGGAAAATTCTTATGTTTATTCATTTATTTTTATTTAATTAATTCTGTATAAGTGTTATAGGGTCACAAAGTGTTTATAATATTGCATTAAAATAAATGTGTGTTTTTGATATCTTGAAAGTTAAAATGTTTATAAATATGTGTTTATTTTGTGAAAAAAAAAGACACTTCAACAACGTGTTTCGATAATCCGTACTCGCACACTGCATGAGACAAAAGAAATGTGTGATTTTTTTTTTGTACCACCCCTTCCACCCTCTGTTACAGAAAAATTACCTTACAACTATTTATTAAGCTCTATCATTAATTTGTGGGAAATTCTAATGTTTATTCATTTATTTTTATTTAATTAATTCTGTATAAGTGTTATAGGGTCACAAAGTGTTTATAATATTGCATTAAAATAAATGTGTGTTTTTGATATCTTGAAAGTTAAAAGGTTTTGTAAATATGTGTTTAGTTTGTGAAAAAGGAAGACACTTGAAAAACGTGTTTCGATAATCCGTACTCGCACACTGCATGAGACAAAATAAATGTGTGATTTTTTTGTACCACCCCTTCCACCCTCTGTTACAGAAAAACTACCTTACAACTATTTATTAAGCTCTATCATTAATTTGTGGAAATTCTAATGTTTATTCATTTATTTTTATTTAATTAATTCTGTATAAGTGTTATAGGGTCACAAAGTGTTTATAATATTGCATTAAAATAAATGTGTGTTTTTGATATCTTGAAAGTTAAAATGTTTTATAAATATGTGTTTTTTGTGAAAAAGAAAGACACTTCAACAACGTGTTTCGATAATCCGTACTCGCACACTGCATGAGACAAAGAAATGTGTGATTTTTTTGTACCACCCCTTCCACCCTCTGTTACAGAAAAACTACCTTACAACTATTTATTAAGCTCTATCATTAATTTGTGGGAAATTCTAATGTTTATTCATTTATTTTTATTTAATTAATTCTGTATAAGTGTTATAGGGTCACAAAGTGTTTATAATATTGCATTAAAATAAATGTGTGTTTTTGATATCTTGAAAGTTAAAATGTTTTATAAATATGTGTTTAGTTTGTGAAAAAAAAGAAAGACACTTCAACAACGTGTTTCGATAATCCGTACTCGCACACTGCATGAGACAAAACAAATGTGTGATTTTTTTGTACCACCCTTCCACCCTCTGTTACAGAAAAACTACCTTACAACTATTTATTAAGCTCTATCATTAATTTGTGGGAAATTCTAATGTTTATTCATTTATTTTTATTTAATTAATTCTGTATAAGTGTTATAGGGTCACAAAGTGTTTATAATATTGCATTAAAATAAATGTCTGTTTTTGATATCTTGAAAGTTAAAAAAGGTTTATAAATATGTGTTTAGTTTGTGAAAAAAGAAAGACTTCAACAACGTGTTTCGATACTCCGTAGTCGCGCACTGCATGAGAGAAAGGAATGTGTGATTTTTTGTGTACCACCCCTTCCACCCTCTGTTTCAGAAAAACTACCTTACAACTATTTATTAAGCTCTATCATTAATTTGTGGGAAATTCTAATGTTTATTCATTTATTTTTATTTAATTAATTCTGTATAAGTGTTATAGGGTCACAAAGTGTTTATAATATTGCATTAAAATAAATGTGTGTTTTTGATATCTTGAAAGTTAAAATGTTTTATAAATATATATTAGTTTGTGAAAAAAGAAAGACACTTCAACAACGTGTTTCGAAAATCCGTACTCGCACACTGCATGAGACAAAATAAATGTGTGATTTTTTTGTACCACCCCTTCCACCCTCTGTTACAGAAAAACTACCTTACAACTATTTATTAAGCTCTATCATTAATTTGTGGGAAATTCTAATGTTTATTCATTTATTTTTATTTAATTAATTCTGTATAAGTGTTATAGGGTCACAAAGTGTTTATAATATTGCATTAAAATAAATGTGTGTTTTTGATATCTTGAAAGTTAAAATGTTCTATAAATATGTGTTTAGTTTGTGAAAAAAGAAAGACACTTCAACAACGTGTTTCGATACTCCGTACTCGCACACTGTATGAGACAAAACATATGTGTGATTTTTTGTACCACCCCTTCCACCCTCTGTTACAGAAAAACTACCTTACAACTATTTATTCAGCTCTATCATTAATTTGTGGAAATTCTAATGTTTATTCATTTATAACTCTGTATAAGTGTTATAGGGTCACAAAGTGTTTATAATATTGCATTAAAATAAATGTTTGTTTTTGTGTTAAAATTTTTTATGTTTATGACATTCAACAAAAATAAATGTGTGATTTTTTTGTACCACCCCTTCCACCCTCTGTTACAGAAAAACTACCTTACAACTATTTATTAAGCTCTATCATTAATTTGTGGGAAATTCTAATGTTTATTCATTTATTTTTATTTAATTAATTCTGTATAAGTGTTATAGGGTCACAAAGTGTTTATAATATTGCATTAAAATAAATGTGTGTTTTTGATATCTTGAAAGTTAAAATGTTTTATAAATATGTGTTTAGTTTGTGAAAAAGAAAGACACTTCAACAAACGTGTTTCGATAATCCGTACTCGCACACTGCATGAGAAAAAGAAATGTGTGATTTTTTTGTACCACCCCTTCCACCCTCTGTTACAGAAAAACTACCTTACAACTATTTATTAAGCTCTATCATTAATTTGTGGAAATTCTAATGTTTATTCATTTATTTTTATTTAATTAATTCTGTATAAGTGTTATAGGGTCACAAAGTGTTTATAATATTGCATTAAAATAAATGTGTGTTTTTGATATCTTGAAAGTTAAAAGGTTTTGTAAATATGTGTTTAGTTTGTGAAAAAAAGAAAGACTTCAACAACGTGTTTCGATAATCCGTACTCGCACACTGTATGAGAAAAAATAAATGTGTGATTTTTTTGTACCACCCTTCCACCCTCTGTTACAGAAAAACTACCTAACAACTATTTATTAAGCTCTATCATTAATTTGTGGGAAATTCTAATGTTTATTCATTTATTTTTATTTAATTAATTCTGTATAAGTGTTATAGGGTCACAAAGTGTTTATAATATTGCATTAAAATAAATTTGGGTTTTTGTTATCTAAAAAGTTAAAAATTTTTTAAAATAGTTGTTAATTTGTGAAAAAGAAAGACACTTTAACAATGTGTTTCGAAAATCCGTACTCGCGCACTGCATGAGAAAAAACATATGTGTGATTTTTTGTACCACCCCTTCCACCCTCTGTTACAGAAAAAATACCTTACAACTATTTATTAAGCTCTATCATTAATTTGTGGGAAATTCTAATGTTTATTCATTTATTTTTATTTAATTAATTCTGTATAAGTGTTATAGGGTCACAAAGTGTTTATAATATTGCATTAAAATAAATGTGTGTTTTTGATATCTTGAAAGTTAAAATGTTCTATAAATATATGTTTATTTTGTGAAAAAAGTAAGACACTTCAACAACGTGTTTCGATAATCCGTACTCGCGCACTGCATGAGAGAAAAGAAATGTGTGATTTTTTTGTACCACCCCTTCCACCCTCTGTTACAGAAAAACTACCTTACAACTATTTATTAAGCTCTATCATTAATTTGTGGGAAATTCTAATGTTTATTCATTTATTTTTATTTAATTAATTCTGTATAAGTGTTATAGGGTCACTGTAAAGTGTTTAGGGTCAAAAGTGTTTATAATATTGCATTAAAATAAATGTGTTTTTGATATCTTGAAAGTTAAAATTTTTATAAATATGTGTTTATTTTTGAAAAAAGAAAGACACTTCAACAACGTGTTTCGATAATCCGTACTCGCACACTGCATGAGACAAAACAAATGTGTGATTTTTTTGTACCACCCCTTCCACCCTCTGTTACAGAAAAACTACCTTACAACTATTTATTAAGCTCTATCATTAATTTGTGGGAAATTCTAATGTTTATTCATTTATTTTTATTTAATTAATTCTGTATAAGTGTTATAGGGTCACAAAGTGTTTATAATATTGCATTAAAATAAATGTGTGTTTTTGATATCTTGAAAGTTAAAATGTTTTATAAATATGTGTTTAGTTTGTGAAAAAGAAAGACACTTCAACAACGTGTTTCGATAATCCGTACTCGCACACTGCATGAGACAAAAAAATGTGTGTTTTTTTTGTACCACCCCTTCCACCCTCTGTTACAGAAAAACTACCTTACAACTATTTATTAAGCTCTATCATTAATTTGTGGAAATTCTAATGTTTATTCATTTATTTTTATTTAATTAATTCTGTATAAGTGTTTTAGGGTCAGAAAGAGTTTAGAATATTGCATTAAAATAAATGTCTGTTTTTGATATCTTGAAAGTTAAAAAGTTTTGTAAATATGTGTTTAGTTTGTACTTCAAAAAATATGCGCACTGCATGTGTGATTTTTTTGTACCACCCTTTCCACCCTCTGTTACAGAAAAACTACCTTACAACTATTTATTAAGCTCTATCATTAATTTGTAAAATTCTAATGTTTATTCATTTATTTTTATTTTAATTCTGTATAAGTGTTATAGGGTCACAAAGTGTTTATAATATTGCATTAAAATAAATGTGTGTTTTTGATATCTTGAAAGTTAAAATGTTTTATAAATATGTGTTTAGTTTGTGAAAAAGAAAGACACTTCAACAACGTGTTTCGATAATCCGTACTCGCACACTGCATGAGAGAAAACAAATGTGTGATTTTTTTGTACCACCCCTTCCACCCTCTGTTACAGAAAAACTACCTTACAACTATTTATTAAGCTCTATCATTAATTTTAGGAAAATTCTAATGTTTATTCATTTATTTTTTATTTAATTAATTCTGTATAAGTGTTATAGGGTCACAAAGTGTTTATAATATTGCATTAAAATAAATGTGTGTTTTGATATCTTGAAAGTTAAAATGTTTTATAAATAAATATGTGTTTAGTTTGTGAAAAAAAGAAAGACACTTCAACAACGTGTTTCGATAATCCGTACTCGCACACTGCATGAGACAAAATAAATGGGTGATTTTTTTTTGTACCACCCCTTCCACCCTCTGTTACAGAAAAACTACCTTACAACTATTTATTAAGCTCTATCATTAATTTGTGGGAAATTCTAATGTTTATTCATTTATTTTTATTTAATTAATTCTGTATAAGTGTTATAGGGTCACAAAGTGTTTATAATATTGCATTAAAATAAATGTGTGTTTTTGATATCTTGAAAGTTAAAATGTTTTATAAATATGTGTTTAGTTTGTGAAAAAAAGAAAGACACTTCAACAACGTGTTTCGATAATCCGTACTCGCACACTGCATGAGAGAAAAAAATGTGTGATTTTTTTGTACCACCCCTTCCACCCTCTGTTTTTACAGAAAAACTACCTTACAACTATTTATTAAGCTCTATCATTAATTTGTGGGAAATTCTAATGTTTATTCATTTATTTTTATTTAATTAATTCTGTATAAGTGTTATAGGGTCACAAAGTGTTTATAATATTGCATTAAAATAAATGTGTGTTTTTGATATCTTGAAAGTTAAAATATTTTATAAATATGTGTTTATTTTGAAAAAAAGAAGACACTTCAACAACGTGTTTCGATAATCCGTACTCGCACACTGCATGAGACAAAAGAAATGTGTGATTTTTTTGTACCACCCCTTCCACCCTCTGTTACAGAAAAACTACCTTACAACTATTTATTAAGCTCTATCATTAATTTGTGGGAAATTCTAATGTTTATTCATTTATTTTTATTTAATTAATTCTGTATAAGTGTTATAGGGTCACAAAGTGTTTATAATATTGCATTAAAATAAATGTATGTTTTTGATATCTTTAAAGTTAAAAGGTTTTGTAAATATGTGTTTAGTTTGTGAAAAAGAAAGACTTCAACAAAGTGTTTCGATACTCCGTACTCGCACACTGTATGAGACAAAACATATGTGTGATTTTTGTACCACCCCTTCCACCCTATGTTACAGAAAAACTACCTTACAACTATTTATTCAGCTCTATCATTAATTTGTGGGAAATTCTAATGTTTATTCATTTATTTTTAATTACATAACTCTGTATAAGTGTTACAGTTTCACAAAGTGTTTATAATATCGCATTAAAATAAATGTGTGTTTTTGATATCTTGAAAGTTAAAATGTTTTATAAATATGTGTTTAGTTTGTGAAAAAAGAAAGACACTTCAACAACGTGTTTCGATAATCCGTACTCGCGCACTGCATGAGACAAAATAAATGTGTGATTTTTTTGTACCACCCCTTCCACCCTCTGTTACAGAAAAACTACCTTACAACTATTTATTAAGCTCTATCATTAATTTGTGGAAATTCTAATGTTTATTCATTTATTTTTATTTAATTAATTCTGTATAAGTGTTATAGGGTCACAAAGTGTTTATAATATTGCATTAAAATAAATGTGTGTTTTTGATATCTTGAAAGTTAAAATGTTTTATAAATATGTGTTTACTTTGTGAAAAAGAAAGACACTTCAACAACGTGTTTCGAAATCCGTACTCGCGCACTGCATGAGAGAAAAGAAATGTGTGATTTTTTTGTACCACCCCTTCCACCCTCTGTTACAGAAAAACTACCTTACAACTATTTATTAAGCTCTATCATTAATTTGTGGGAAATTCTAATGTTTATTCATTTATTTTTATTTAATTAATTCTGTATAAGTGTTATAGGGTCACAAAGTGTTTATAATATTGCATTAAAATAAATGTTTGTTTTTGATATCTTGAAAGTTAAAATGTTTTATAAATATGTGTTTAGTTTGTGAAAAAAGGAAGACACTTGAAAAACGTGTTTCGATAATCCGTACTCGCACACTCCATGAGACAAAATAAATGGGTGATTTTTTGTGTACCACCCCTTCCACCCTCTGTTTCAGAAAAACTACCTTACAACTATTTATTAAGCTCTATCATTAATTTGTGGGAAATTCTAATGTTTATTCATTTATTTTTATTTAATTAATTCTGTATAAGTGTTATAGGGTCACAAAGTGTTTATAATATTGCATTAAAATAAATGTGTGTTTTTGATATCTTGAAAGTTAAAAGGTTTTGTAAATATGTGTTTAGTTTGTGAAAAAAGAAAGACTTCAACAAAGTGTTTCGATACTCCGTACTCGCACACTGTATGAGAAAAAACATATGTGTGATTTTTTGTACCACCCCTTCCACCCTCTGTTACAGAAAAACTACCTTACAACTATTTATTCAGCTCTATCATTAATTTGTGGGAAATTCTAATGTTTAATTATTTATTTTTATTTAATTAATTCTGTATAAGTGTTATAGGGTCACAAAGTGTTTATAATATTGCATTAAAATAAATGTGTGTTTTTGATATCTTGAAAGTTAAAATGTTTATAAATATGTGTTTATTTTGTGAAAAAAGAAAGACACTTCAACAACGTGTTTCGAAAATCCGTACTCGCGCACTGCATGAGAGAAAAGAAATGTGTGATTTTTTTGTACCACCCCTTCCACCCTCTGTTACAGAAAAACTACCTTACAACTATTTATTAAGCTCTATCATTAATTTGTGGGAAATTCTAATGTTTATTCATTTATTTTTATTTAATTAATTCTGTATAAGTGTTATAGGGTCAGAAAGTGTTTATAATATTGCATTAAAATAAATGTATGTTTTTGATATCTTGAAAGTTAAAAGGTTTTGTAAATATGTGTTTAGTTTGTGAAAAAAGAAAGACTTCAACAACGTGTTTCGATACTCCGTACTCGCACACTGTACGAGACAAAACATATGTGTGATTTTTTGTACCAACCCTTCCACCCTCTGTTACAGAAAAACTACCTTACAACTACTTATTCAGCTCTATCATTAATTTGTGTGAAATTCTAATGTTTATTCATTTATTTTTAATTAAATAACTCTGTATAATTGTTATAGGGTTAAAAAGTGTTCATAATATTGCATTAAAATAAATTTGTGTTTTTGTTATCTAAAAAGTTAAAAAATTTTTTTAAATAGTTGTTTAGTTTGTGAAAAAAGAAAGACACTTCAACAACGTGTTTCGAAAATCCGTACTCGCGCACTGCATGAGAGAAAAGAAATGTGTGATTTTTTTGTACCACCCCTTCCACCCTCTGTTACAGAAAAACTACCTTACAACTATTTATTAAGCTCTATCATTAATTTGTGGGAAATTCTAATGTTTATTCATTTATTTTTATTTAATTAATTCTGTATAAGTGTTATAGTGTCACAAAGTGTTTATAATATTGCATTAAAATAAATGTTTGTTTTTGATATCTTGAAAGTTAAAATGTTTTATAAATATGTGTGTAGTTTGTGAAAAAAGGAAGACACTTGAAAAACGTGTTTCGATAATCCGTACTCGCACACTCCATGAGACAAAATAAATGGGTGATTTTTTGTGTACCACACCTTCCACCCTCTGTTTCAGAAAAACTACCTTACAACTATTTATTAAGCTCTATCATTAATTTGTGGAAATTCTAATGTTTATTCATTTATTTTTATTTAATTAATTCTGTATAAGTGTTATAGGGTCACAAAGTGTTTATAATATTGCATTAAAATAAATGTGTGTTTTTGATATCTTGAAAGTTAAATTAATATATAAATATGTGTTTATTTTGTGAAAAAAGAAAGACACTTCAACAACGTGTTTCGAAAATCCGTACTCGCGTACTGCATGAGAGAAAAGAAATGTGTGATTTTTTTGTACCACCCCTTCCACCCTCTGTTACAGAGAAATTACCTTACAACTATTTATTAAGCTCTATCATTAATTTGTGGGAAATTCTAATGTTTATTCATTTATTTTTATTTAATTAATTCTGTATAAGTGTTATAGGGTCACAAAGTGTTTATAATATTGCATTAAAATAAATGTTTGTTTTTGATATCTTGAAAGTTAAAATGTTTTATAAATATGTGTGTAGTTTGTGAAAAAAGGAAGACACTTGAAAAACGTGTTTCGATAATCCGTACTCGCACACTCCATGAGACAAAATAAATGTGTGATTTTTTTGTACCACCCCTTCCACCCTCTGTTACAGAAAAACTACCTTACAACTATTTATTAAGCTCTATCATTAATTTGTGGGAAATTCTAATGTTTATTCATTTATTTTTATTTAATTAATTCTGTATAAGTGTTATAGGGTCACAAAGTGTTTATAATATTGCATTAAAATAAATGTGTGTTTTTGATATCTTTAAAGTTAAAATGTTCTATAAATATATGTTTATTTTGTGAAAAAGAAAGACACTTCAGCAACGTTTTTCGATACTTCGTACTCGCACACTGTATGAGAAAAACATATGTGTGATTTTTTGTACCACCCGTTCCACCCTCAGTTACAGAAAAACTACCTTATAACTATTTATTCAGCTCTATCATTAATTTGTGTGAAATTCTAATGTTTATTCATTTATTTTTAATTAAATAACTCATTATAAGTGTTATAGGGTCACAAAGTGTTTATAATTGCATTAAAATAAATGTGTGTTTTTGATATCTTGAAAGTTAAAATTTATATAAATATGTGTTTATTTTGTGAAAAAGAAAGACACTTCAACAACGTGTTTCGATAATCCGTACTCGCACACTGCATGAGACAAAAAAATGTGTGATTTTTTTGTACCACCCCTTCCACCCTCTGTTACAGAAAAACTACCTTACAACTATTTATTAAGCTCTATCATTAATTTGTGGGAAATTCTAATGTTTATTCATTTATTTTTATTTAATTAATTCTGTATAAGTGTTATAGGGTCACAAAGTGTTTATAATATTGCATTAAAATAAATGTGTGTTTTTGATATCATGAAAAATAAAATGTTTTATAAATATGTGTGTAGTTTGTGAAAAAAGGAAGACATTTCAAAAACGTGTTTCGACAATCCGTACTCGCACATTGTATGAGACAAAAAAATGTGTGATTTTTTTCGTACCACCCCTTCCCCCCTCTGTTTAAAAAAAACTACCTTACAACTATTTATTAAGCTCTATCATTAATTTGTGGAAATTCTAATGTTTATTTATTTATTTTTATTTAATTAATTCTGTATAAGTGTTATAGGGTCACAAAGTGTTTATAATATTGCATTAAAATAAATGTGTGTTTTTGATATCTTGAAAGTTAAAATGTTCTATAAATATATGTTTATTTTGTGAAAAAAAGAAAGACACTTCAACAACGTGTTTCGATACTCCGTACTCGCACACTGTATGAGACAAAACAAATGTGTGATTTTTTTGTACCACCCCTTCCACCCTCTGTTACAGAAAAACTACCTTACAACTATTTATTAAGCTCTATCATTAATTTGTGGGAAATTCTAATGTTTATTCATTTATTTTTATTTAATTAATTCTGTATAAGTGTTATAGGGTCACAAAGTGTTTATAATATTGCATTAAAATAAATGTGTGTTTTTGATATCTTGAAAGTTAAAAATATTTTTAAATATGTGTTTACTTTGTGAAAAAAGAAAGACACTTCAACAACGTGTTTCGAAACTCCGTACTCGGGCACTGCATGAAAGAAAAGAAATGTGTGATTTTTTTGTACCACCCCTTCCACCCTCTGTTACAGAAAAACTACCTTACAACTATTTATTAAGCTCTATCATTAATTTGTGGTAAATTCTAATGTTTATTCATTTATTTTTAATTAAATAACTCTGTATAAGTGTTACAGGGTCACAAAGTGTTTATAATATTGCATTAAAATAAATGTGTGTTTTTGATATCTTGAAAGTTAAAATGTTTTATAAATATATGTTTAGTTTGTGAAAAAAAGAAAGACACTTCAACAACGTGTTTCGATAATCCGTACTCGCGCACTGCATGAGACAAAACAAAATGTGTGATTTTTTTGTACCTCCCCCTTCCACCCTCTGTTACAGAAAAACTACCTTACAACTATTTATTAAGCTCTATCATTAATTTGTGTGAAATTCTAATGTTTATTCATTTATTTTTAATTAAATAACTCTGTATAAGTGTTATAGGGTCACAAAGTGTTTATAATATTGCATTAAAATAAATTTGTGTTTTTGATATCTTGAAAGTTAAAATGTTTTATAAATATGTGTGTAGTTTGTGAAAAAAGGAAGACTCTTGAAAATCGTGTTTCAATAATCCGTACTCGCGCACTGCATGAGATAAGTAAATGGGTGATTTTTTGTACCACCCCTTACACACTCTGTTACACAAAAATTACCTTTTTACTATTTATTCAGCTCTATCAAAAATTTGTGTGAAAATCTAATGTTTATTTATTTATTTTTATTTAAATAACTCTGTATAAAAGTGTTATAGGGTCACAAAGTGTTCATAAATTTGCATTAAAATAAATTTGTGTTTTCGATATATTGAATAATAAAATGTTTTATAAATAGGTGTTTCGTTTGTGAAAAAAAAAGACACTTCAACAAAGTGTATGGATACTCCGTACTCGCGCATTGCATGAGACAAAACAAAAGTGTTAATTTTTTTTGTACCACCCCTTCCACCCTCTGTTTCAGAAAAACAACATTGCAACTATTTATTAAACGCTATCATTAATTTGCGTGAAACTCGAATGTTTATTCATTTACTTTTATTTAATTAACTCTATCTAAGTGTTATAGTGTCACAAAGTGTTTTTAATATTGCATTAAAATAAATGTGTGTTTTTGATATCTTGAAAGTTAAAATGTTTTTTAAATATGTGTGTAGTTTGTGAAAAAAGGAAGACACTTCAAAAACGTGTTTCGATAATCCGTACTCGCGTACAGCGTGAGACAAAATAAATGGGTGATTTTTTTGTACCACCCCTTCCACCCTCTGTTACAGAAAAACTACCTTACAACTATTTATTCAGCTCTATCATTAATTTGTGGGAAATTTTAATGTTTATTCATTTATTTTTATTTAATTAATTCTGTATAAGTGTCATAGGGTCACAAAGTGTTTATAATATTGCATTAAAATAAATGTGTGTTTTTGATATTTTGAAAGTTAAAAGGTTTTGTAAATATGTGTTTAGTTTGTGAAAAGAGAAAGACTTCAACAAAGTGTTTCGATACTCCGTACTCGCACACTGTATGAGACAAAACATATGTGTGATTTTTTGTAAAACCCCTTCCAACCTCTGTTAACGAAAAACTACCTTACAACTACTTATTCAGCACTATCATTAATTTGTGTGAAATTCTAAAGTTTTATTCATTTATTTTTAATTAAATAACTCTGTATAAGGATTATAGGGTCACAAAGTGTTTATAATATCGCATTAAAATAAATGTGTGATTTTGTTATCTTGAAAGTTAAAAATGTTTTTAAATATTTGTGTAGTTTGTGAAAAAAGTAAGACACACCAGCAACGTGTTTCGATACTCCGTACTTGCGTACTGCAAGAGAGAAAAGAAATGTGTGATTTTTTTTGTACCACCCTTTCCACCCTCTGTTTAAGAAAAACTACCTTACAACTATTAATTTAACGCTTACATTATTTTTTGTTCCATTCCATTGTTTATTAATTTATTTTTAATTAAATAACTCTGTATAAGTGTTATAGAGTCACAAAGTGTTCGTAATGTTTAATTTAAATATATCTGTATTTTCGACATGTTGAAAGTTAAAATGTTTTATAAGTATATTTTCAGTTAGTGAAAAAAGAAGGACACTTCAACAAAGTGTATGGATACTCCGTACTCGCGCATTGCATGAGACAAAACAAAATTGTTATTTTTTTTGTACCTCCCCTTCGAACCTCTGTTTCTTAAAAACTACATTACAACTATTTATTAATTGCTTTCATTTATTTGTGTGAAACTCGAATGTTTTTTCATTTACTTTTAATTAAATAACTCTATATAAGTGTCATAGGTTCACAAAGTGTTTATAATATTGCATTAAAATAAATGTGTGTTTTTGATATTTTGAAAGTTAAAAGGTTTTGTAAATATGTGTTTAGTTTGTGAAAAGAGAAAGACTTCAACAAAGTGTTTCGATACTCCGTACTCGCACACTGTATGAGAAAAAACATATGTGTGATTTTTTGTACCACCCCTTCCACCCTCTGTTACAGAAAAAATACCTTACAACTATTTATTCAGCTCTATCATTAATTTGTGGGAAATTCTAATGTTTAATTATTTATTTTTATTTAATTAATTCTGTATAAGTGTTATAGGGTCACAAAGTGTTTATAATATTGCATTAAAATAAATGTGTGTTTTCGATATCTTGAAAGTTAAAATGTTTTTAAAATATGTGTTTTGTTTGTGAAAAAAGAAAGACTTCAAAAACGTGTTTCAATAATCCGTACTCGCACATTGTATGAGACAAAAAAATTAATGATTTTTTTGTACCACCACTTCCACCCTCTGTTTAAGAACAACTACATTACAAATATTTATTAAACGCTTTCATTATTTTGTGTTACATTCCATTGTTTATTAATTTATTTTTAATTAAAAAACTCTGTATAAGTGTTATAGAGTCACAAAGTATACGTGTTTTTTTATTTAAATATATCTGTGTTTTTGATTTGTTGAAAGTTAAAATGTTCTATAAATATATGTTTATTTTGTGAAAAAAGAAAGACACTTCAACAACGTGTTTCGATACTCCGTACTCGCACACTGTATGAGACAAAACATATGTGTGATTTTTTGTACCACCCTTTTCACCCTCTGTTTCAGAAAAACTACAATACAACTATTTATTAAGCCCTATCATTAATTTATGGGAAATTTTTATAATTATTCATTTATTTTTATTTAATTAATTCTGTATAAGTGTTATAAGGTCACAAAGTGTTTATAATATTGCATTAAAATAAATGTGTGTTTTTGTTATCTTGAAAGTTAAAATTTTTTTTAAATCAAATGTGTCATTTTTTTGTACCACCCCTTCCACCCTTTGTTTAAGAACAACTACATTACAAATATTTATTAAACTCTTACATTATTTTGTGTTACATTCCATTGTTTATTTTTTTTTAATTAAATAACTCTGTATAAGTGTTATAGAGTCAAAAAGTATACGTGTTTTTTTATTTAAATATATCTGTGCGTTTGATTTGTTGAAAGTTAAAATGTTCTTTAAATATATGTTTATTTTTTGAAAAAAAGAAAGACACTTCAACAACGTGTTTCGAAACTCCGTACTCGCACACTGTATGAGACAAAACATATGTGTGATTTTTTGTACCACCCCTTTCACCCTCTATTGCAGAAAAACTACCTTACAATTATTTATTCAGCTCTATCATTAATATGTTGGAAATTCTAATGTTTATTCATTTAATTTTATTTAATTAATTCTGTATAAGTGTTATAGGGTCACAAAGTGTTTATAATATTGCATTAAAATAAATGTGTGTTTTTGTTATCTTGAAAGTTAAAAATTTTTTTATATACTTGTATAGTTTGTGAAAAAAGTAAGACATTTCAGCAACGTGTTTCGGCACTCCGTACTGGCTCATTGTATGAGACAAAAAAAATGTGGGATTTTTTTCGTACCACCCCTTCCTTCCTCTGTTAAGAAAAACTACCTTACAACTATTAATTTAACGCTTATTGTTTTGTATTTCATTCCATTGTTTATTAATTTATTTTTAATTAGAAAACTCTGTATAAGTGTTATAGAGTCACAAAGTGTTCGTAATGTTTAATAAAATATTTCTGTATTTTCGATATGTTGAAAGTGAAAATGTTTTATAAATACATTTTCAGTTAGTGAAAAAAGGACACTAATCAACAAAGTGTATCAATACTCCGTACTCGCGCACTGCATGAGACAAAACAAATGTGTGATTTTTTGTGTACCACCCCTTCCACCCTGTTTCAGAAAAACTACCTTACAGTTATTTATTAAATGCTATCATTAATTTGCGTGAAACTCGTATGTTTATTCATTTACTTTTATTTAATTAACTCTATCTAAGTGTTAGAGGGCCACAAAGTGTTTTTAATATTGCATTAAAATAAATGTGTGTTTTCGATTTATTGAATGATATAATGTTTTATAAATAGGTGTTTAGTTTGTGAAAAAAAAAGACACTTCAACAAAGTGTATGGATATCCGTACTCGCGCACTGCATGAGACAAAACAAAAGTGTTATTTTTTTTGGTACCACCCCTTCCTGCCTCTGTTTCAGAAAAACTACATTACAACTATTTATTAATTGCTATCATTTATTTGTGTGAAACTCGAATGTTTTTTCATTTACTTTTATTTAATTAACTCTATCTAAGTGTTATAGGGTCACAAAGTGTTTATAATATTGCATTAAAATAAATGTGTGTTTTCGATTTGTTGAAAGTTAAAATGTTCTATAAATATATGTTTATTTTGTGAAAAAAGAAAGACACTTCAAAAACATGTTTCGATACTCCGTACTCGAACACTGTATGAGACAAAACATATGTGTGATTTTTTGTACCATCTTTTTAACCCTCTGTACAAGAAAAACTAACTTACAACTATTTATTCAGCTCTATCATTAACTTGTGTGAAATTCTAATGTTTATTTATTTATTTTTAATTAAATAAATCTAAGTGTTAGAGGGCCACAAAGTGTTTTTAATATTGCATTAAAATAAATGTTTGTTTTTCATATCTTGAAAAGTAAAATGTTTTATAAATATGCGTGTACTTTGTAAAAAAAGGAAGACACTTCAAAAACTTGTTTCGGTAATCCGTACTCGCGAGCTGCATGAGACAAAACAAATGTGTTTCTTTTGTACCAGCCCTTACACCCTCTGTTACAGAAAAATCCACTTACAACTCTTTTTTAAGCACTATCATTAATTTGTGTGAAATTTGAATGTTAATTCATTAATTTCAATTAAATATCTCTGTATAAGTGTTATAGAGTCACAAAGTGTTCGTTATATTTTATTTAATTCTATCTGTGTTTTTGATTTTTTGAAAGTTAAAATGTTCTATAAATATACGTTTATTTTGTGAAAAAAAGAAAGACACTTCAACAACGTGTTTCGATACTCCGTACTCGCACACTGTATGAGACAAAACATATGTGTGATTTTTTGTACCACCCCTTTCACCCTCTATTGCAGAAAAACTACCTTACAATTATTTATTCAGCTCTATCATTAATATGTTGGAAATTCTAATGTTTATTCATTTATTTTTATTTAATTAATTCTGTATAAGTGTTATAGGGTCACAAAGTGTTTATAATATTGCATTAAAATAAATGTGTGTTTTTGATATTTTGAAAGTTAAAAGGTTTTGTAAATATGTGTTTAGTTTGTGAAAAGAGAAAGACTTCAACAAAGTGTTTCGATACTCCGTACTCGCACACTGTATGAGAAAAAACATATGTGTGATTTTTTGTACCACCCCTTCCACCCTCTGTTACAGAAAAACTACCTTACAACTACTTATTCAGCTCTATCATTAATTTGTGTGAAATTCTAATGTTTATTCATTTATTTTTAATTAAATAACTCTGTATAAGTGTTATAGAGTCAAAAAGTTTTCGTAATGTTTTATTTAAATATATCTGTAATTTCGATATGTTGAAAGTTAAAATGTTTTATAAATATATTTTCAGTTAGTGAAAAAAGGACACTTCAACAAAGTGTATGGGTACTCCTTACTCGCACACTGCATGAGACGAAACAAAAGTGTCATTTTTTTGGTACTTCCCCTTCCACCCTCTGTTTCAGAAAAACTACATTACAACTATTTATTAATTGCTATCATTAATTTGTGTGAAATTCTAATGTTTTATTCATTTATTTTTCATTAAATAACTGTGTATAAGTGTTATAGGGTCACAAAGTGTTTAGAATATTGCATTAATATAAATGTGTGTTCTTGATATCTTGAAAGTTAAAATGTTTTAAAAATATGTGTTTAGTTTGAGAAAAAAAAGACTTCAAAAACGTGTGTCGACACTCCGTACTCGCACATTGTATGAGACAAAAAAACTGTGTGATTTTTTCCCTACCTACCACCCCTTCCACCCTCTGTTTAATAAAACTACCTTACAACTTATTATTTAGCTCTAACATTAACTTGTGTGAAAAACTAATGTTTACTTATTCATTTTTAATTAAATATTTCTGAATAAGTGTTATAGGGTAACAGAGTGTTCATAATTTTGCATTAAAATAAATGTGTGTTTTTGATATCTTGAAAGATAAAATGTTTTATAAATATATGTTTATTTTGTGAAAAAAGAAAGACACTTCAACAACGTGTTTCGATACTCCGTACTCGCACACTGTATGAGACAAAACATATGTGTGATTTTTTGTACCACCCCTTTCACCCTCTGTTACAGAAAAACTACCTTACAACTATTTATTCAGCTCTATCATTAATTTGTTTGAATTTCTAATGTTTATTCGTTTATTTTTATTTAATTAATTCTGTATAAGTGTTATAGTGTCACAAAGTGTTTATAATATTGCATTAAAATAAATGTGTGTTTTCGATATCTTGAAAGTTAAAATGTTTTTAAAATATGTGTTTTGTTTGTGAAAAAAGAAAGACTTCAAAAACGTGTTTCAATAATCCGTACTCGCACATTGTATGAGACAAAAAAATTAATGATTTTTTTGTACCACCACTTCCACCCTCTGTTTAAGAACAACTACATTACAAATATTTATTAAACGCTTTCATTATTTTGTGTTACATTCCATTGTTTATTAATTTATTTTTAATTAAAAAACTCTGTATAAGTGTTATAGAGTCTCAAAGTGTTCGTAATGTTTACTTTAAATATATCTGCATTTCCGATATGCTGAAAGTTAGAATGTTTTATAAATATAATTTCAGTTAGTGAAAAAAGAAGGACACTTCAACAAAGTGTATCAATACTCCGTACTCGCGCACTGCATGAGACAAAACAAATGTGTGATTTTTTGTGTATCACCCCTTCCACCCTCTGTTTCAGAAAAACTACTTTACAACTATTTATTAAACGCTATCATTAATTTGCGTGTAACTCGAATGTTTATTCATTTACATTTATTTACTTAACTCTATCTAAGTGTTATAGGGTCACAAAATGTTTTTAATTTTGCTTTAAAATAAATGTGTGTTTTTGATACCTTGAAAGTTAAAATGTTTTATAAATATGTGTGTAGTTTGTGAAAAAAGGAAGACTCTTCAAAAACGTGTTTCGATAATCCGTACTCGTGCACTGCATGAGACAAAATAAATGGGTGATTTTTTTTGTACCACCCCTTCCACCCTCTGTTACAGAAAAACTAACTTACAACTATTTATTAAATGCTAACATTAGTTTGTGTGAAATTCCATAATTTATTCATTTATTTTTAATTAAAAAGCTCTGGCTAAATATTATAGGGTCACAATTTGTTCATAATTTTGCATTAAAATAAATGTGTGTTTTCGATATGTTGAAAGTTAAAATATTCTTTAAATATATGTTTAGTTTGTGAAAAAAGAAAGACTTTTCAACAACGTGTATCGATCCTCCTTACTCGAGCACTGCATGAGACAAAAGAAAGGTGTGATTTTCTTCGGCCACCCCTTTCATCCTCTGTTACAGAGAAAATTCGTTACAACTATTTATTAAACACCATGTCTATGTTCTATCATTAATTTGTGTTAAAATCGAATGTTTATTTATTTATTTTTAATTAAATAACTCTGTCTAAGTGTTATAGGGCCCCAAAGTGTTCATATTTTTGCATTAAAATATATCTGTGTTTTCGATATATGAAAAGTCAAAATGTTCTATAAATATGTGTTTAGTTTTTGAAAAAAAAGACACTTAAACATAGTGTATCGATACTTCGTACTAGCCCACTGCATGAGACAAAACAAACGTGTGATTTTTTGTACCACCTTTTCCACCCTCTGTTACAGAAAAACTACCTTACAACTAGTTGTTAAGTGCTCTCACTAGTTTGTGTTAAATTCGAATGTTCATTCATTTATTTTTAATAAAATAACTCTGTCTAAGTGTTTTAGGGTCACAAAGTGTTCGTAATGTTTCATTAAAATAAATGTGTATTTTCGATATATTGAAAGTTAAAATGTACTATAAATATGTGGTTAGTTTGTTAAAAAAATACACTTCAACAACGTGTATCGATACACCTTACTCGCGCACTGCATGAGACAAAACAAATTTGTGATTTTTTTTTTTCTACCACCTCTTCCACCCTCCATTACAGAAAAACTACCTTACAACTTTTTTTTGAGCTTTATCATTATTTTTTAGGAATCTTCATTTACTTTTAATTAAATAACTCTAAGTGTTATAGGGTCACAAAGTGTTTATAATATTGCATTTAAATTAATGTGTGTTTTCGATACATTGAAATTTAAAATGTACTATAAATATGTGTTTAGTTTGTGAAAAAAGTAAGACACTTCATCAACGTTTTTCGATACGTTGTACTGGCACACAGCATGAGATAAAACAAATGTGTGATTTTTTGTACCACCCCTTCCACCCTCTTTAAAAAAAACTACCTTGCAACTATTTATTAAAAGTTATCATTATTTTGTGATACAATTCTTTGTTTATTCATTTATTTTTAATTAAATACATTCTGCCAAACTGGAAATTAAAAGGATTTTTAGGGAATCATTTCGCCTTACAGCTTCTCGTGTTTTGATAAGCCTTATACACTATGTAAAAATCCCACGGTATTCCAAGTTCTCGTGCTTGCTGTGGCTAAATTTAGACTTTTAACCGGACATGACTGCCTTTGTGCTCATATGTTTCGTTTTAATTTAGTGGCTTCACCTATCTGCGTTTTGTGTGACACTGGACAAGACATGACTGCCGCTCATTTGGACGAGTGCTCTGCACTGAATGATCTTAACTGCATTGTAAAAAGGTATTAGAGAGCCCATTGCCTAATGACCTGATGGTCAATGCCCTGGCATTTGTAAAATAAATAAATTTTTAATTAAATTACTCTGTATAAGGGTTCTAGAGTCAAAAAGTGTTCGTAATGTTTTATTTAAATATATCTGTATTTTCGACATCATGAAAGTTAAAATGATCTATAAATATATGTTTAGTTAGTGAAAAGAAACGCACTTCAACAACGTGTTTCTATACTCCGTACTCGCGCACTGGAGGAGATATAACAAATGTGTGATTATTTTTGGACCACACCTTCCACCCTCTGTTACGAAAACTACCTTGCAACTATTTATTAAAAGTTATCATTATTTTGTGTGAAATTCCAATGTTTAGTCATTTATTTTGAATGAAATAACTCTGCGTAAGTGTTAGAGGGTCACAAAGTGTACTTATTTTTTTATTTAAATATATCTGTGTTTTCGATTTGTTGAAAGTTAAAATTTTTTTATTTTTAGTTATTGATAAAAGGACACTTCAACAAAGTGTATGGATACTCCATACTTGTGCACTGCATGATACAAAACAAATGAGTGATTTTTTGTGTACCACCCCTTCCTCCCTCTGTTAAAGAAAAACTACCTTACAACTATTTATTAAATGCTATTATTATTTTGTGTGAAATTCCAAGGTTTATTTATTTATTTTTATTTAAAAAACTCTGGCTAAGTGTTATAGGGTCACAATGGGCTCATAATTTTGCATTAAAATAAATGTGTGTTTTCAATATGTTGAAAGTTAAAATGTTCTATAAGTATATGTTTAGTTTGTTAAAAAAGAAGTACATTTGAACAACTTGTATCGATACTCCGTACTCGCGCACTAAATGAGACAAAAGAAATGTGTGATTTTCTTCTGCCACCTTTTCCACCCTCTGTTACAGAGAAAATTCGTTACAACTCTTTATTAAACGCTATGATCAATTTGTGTTATACTCGAATGTTTATTCAGTTATTTTTTTAATTTAATAACTCTGTCTAATTGTTATAGGGTCACAAAAAGTTCGTAATGTTTTATTAAAATATATCTCTGTTTTCGAAATGTTGAAAGTTAAAATTATCTATAAATATTTGTTTTGTGAAATAAAAAAGATATTTCAACAACGTGTATCGATTCTCCGTAATCGCGCACTGCATGAGACATACCAAATGTTTGTTAATTTTTTTTTACTATCCCTTCCACTTTGCTTGAGAAAACTATCTTACAACTATTTATTAAACGCTATGTTTAATTTGTGTTAAACTCGAATGTTTATTCATTTATTTTGAATTAAATAACTATGTCCAAGTGTTATAGCGTCACAAAGTGTTCGTAATGTTGCATTAAAATATATTTGTTTTCCGATATATGAAAAGTTAAAATGTTCTATAAATATGTGTTTTGTTTGGGGAAAAAGTAAGATACTTCAACAACGCGTATGATTACTTTTTACTCGCGCACTCCATGAGACAAAAAAATGTGTGATTTATTTTTCTACCACCGTTCCACCCTCTGTTACAGAAAAACTACCTTACAACTATTTCTTAAACGCTGTCATTAGTTTGTGTTAAATTCGACTGTTTATTCTTTTATTTTGAATTAAATAACTCTGTTTAAATGTTACACGGTCACAAAGTGTTCATAATAAAGCATTAAAATAAATGTGTATTTTCGATATATTGAAAGTTAAAATATTCTATAAATATGTGTTTAGTTTGTAAAAAAAAGAAAGACACTTCAACAACGTGTATCGATACTGCTGTGATCGCGCACTGCATGAGAAAATGCAAATGTGTGACTTTTTTTACCACCCCTTCAACTCTCTGTTTCAGAAAAACTACCTTACAACAATTGATTAAACGCTGTCATTAGTGTGTGTTAAATTCGAATGTTTATTACTTTATTTTTAATTAAATAACTGTGTCTAATATTTACAGGGTTACAAAGTGTTCGTAATGTTGCGTTAAAATAAATGTGTATTTTCGATATATGGAAAGTTAAAATGTTCTATAAATATGTGTTTAGTTTGTTAAAAAAAGATACTTCAACAACGTGTATCGATACACCTTACTCGCGCACTGCGTGAGACAAAACAAATGTGTGACTTATTTTTGTACTACCCCATCCATCCTCATATATAAGAAAACTACCTTACAATGATTTAATAAACTCGATCATTTCTTTGTTTGAAAGTCGAATTTTTATTCATTTATTTTTAATTAAATAACCCAATCTAAACGTTAGAGGAACGCAAATTGTTCGTGGTATTGCATTAAAATAAATCTGTGTTTTCGATATGTTGGAAGTTAAAATGTTCTTTAAATATGTGTTTAGTGTGTTAAATAGGAAATACACTTCAAGAATATGTATCGATGTTATGTACTCGCGCTCTGCATGATATAATTAAAATGTGTGGTTATTTTTGTACCACCACATCTACTCTCTGTTACAGGAAAACTACCTCACAACTAATTAATAAACTCGATCATTTCTTTGTGTAATAGTCGAATTTTTATTAATTTGTTTTTAATTAAATAGCTCAATCTAAATTTTAGAGGAACGCAAAGTGTTCGTAATGTTAAATTAAAATAAATTGGTGTTTTTAATACGTTGAAAGTTTAATGTTCTACAAATATGTGTTTAGTTTGTGAAATAAGAAATAAATTTCAACAATTTGTATCCATACTCCGTACTCGCACATTGCTTGAGACAAAAAAATGTCTGTTTTTTCCCCTACCCCGTCCCCCTCAGTTACAGAAGAACGACTTTACAACTATGTGTTAAACGCTACCCTTACTTTCTGTGATTCGAATATTTATTCATATATTTAGAAACGCAAAATGTTGATAATGTTGCTTATAACAAATATGTGTTTTCAGTGTGTTGAAAATTAAAATGTTCTGTAAATATTTGTTTAGTTTGTGAAGTAAGTAAGACACTTCAAGAATGTATTCGATGTTATGTACTCGCGCACTGCGTGAAGCAAACCAAATGTGTGATTATTTTTGTACCACCCTGTCCACTCTCTAATACGGGAAAACTACCTATCAACTTTATTTAAACGCGATCATTACTTTGTTTGGGAGTCGAATGTTTATTCATATTATTTTATTTAAAAAACTGTATGTATGTGTTAGAGGAACTCAAAATGTTCGTCATGTTGCATTAAAAAAATTTAAGTTATCGATATGTTGAAAGTTAAAATATTCAACCAATATGTTTTTAGTTTGTGAAATAAGAAAGACAATTCAACAACGTGCATCGACATTATGTACTCGCGTAATGCGTGAGACATACCAAATATCTGATTATTTTTTACCATCCCTTCCACGCTCTGTTACGGGAAAACTTCCTGACAACAGCAAAGTTTTCTTTAAGTTGCATTAAAATGAATCTGTTTTTGCGATATGTTGAAAGTTAAAATGTTCTTTAAAAATGTGTTCAGTTTCTGAAATAAGAAAGACACTTCAAAGAACAACGTGTCTCGATATTGCATACTCGCGTACTGCATGAGACGCACCAAATGTGTGTTTTTTATACAAGGCTGTCCACCTTTTGTTACAGGAAAACTACCTTACAACTATTTATGAAACGCGATCATTGCTTTATTTGAGAGTCGAATTTTTACCTTACAACTATTTATTCAGCTCTATCATTAATTTGTGTGAAATTCTAATGTTTATTCATTTATTTTTAATTAAATAACTCTGTATAAGTGTTATAGGGTCACAAAGTGTTTATAATATAACATTAAAATAAATGTGTGTTTTTGATATCTTGAAAGTTAAAATGTTCTATAAATATGTGTGTAGTTTGTGAAAAAAGTAAGACTCTTGAAAATCGTGTTTCAATAATCCGTACTCGCGCACTGCATGAGACAAAGTAAATGGGTGATTTTTTTGTACCGACCCTTCCACCCTCTGTTACAGAAAAATTACCTTACAACTATTTATGAAACGCGATCATTACTTTATTTGAGAGTCGAATTTTTATTCATTTATTTTTAGTTAAATAACTCTATCTAAGTGCTAGAGGATCTCAAAGTGCTCCTCATGTTGCATTAAAACAAATCTGTGTTTTCAATACGTTGAAAGTTTAATCTTCTACAAATACGTGTTTAGTTTGGGAAATGAGAAAGATACTTCAACACTCTGCATTGATAATATGTCCTCGCTCACTGCATGAGACAAAAGAATTCTGTGGGTTTTTTTCTACTACACCTTTGACTCTCTGTTACAGGAAAACTACCTTACAACTGTTTATTAAACGGGATCATTACTTTGTGTGATAGTCGAATGTTTATTCATTTATTTTTAATTAAATAATTAAAAAAGTGTTAGAGGAATGCAATTTGTTTGTAATATTGCATTAAAATAAATATGTGGTTTCGATATGTTGAAAGTTAAAATGTTCTATAAATATGTGTTTAGCTTTTTAAATAAAAAAAAAAAGAAAACACTTCAATTATGTGTATCTTTATTACATGTACTTGTGCACTGCAAAAGACAAACCATTTGTGTGATTTTTTTGTACCATCCCTTCCACCCTTTGTTACAGGAAAACTACCTTACAAATATTTATTAAAATTGATCATTTCTTTGTTTGAGAGTCGAATGTTTATTTATTTATTTTGAAATAAATGACCCTAACTATGTGTTAGAGGAAATGTTGCATTAAAATAAATCTCTGTTTTCGATATGTTGTAAATTTGTCGAAATGAGTCCTTGAAGTTGTAATTAGACTTTGATAATCCATCTTGGGACTTCTCTTAGTTCCATATTTATTACACTCTCTCTTACAATTTGTTTACCGAAATAATTTTTTTGTAAAACGTGAGCTCAAACTTTGAATGTGAAACAGCTAATTATAAGTTTTGGAACAAAGTTACAATGCTTTTAATGGTGTTTTTTTGGCATAAATATTTTTAAAGTAAAAATAAATTACGTTAAACAGTTGAAAGGTTTTGATTTGTGTGTTTTTACCTGCTTTTCGGTTTCAAATAGTATAGTATTTGTGAGTAAATTCCTTTTAGTTCCTTACATATAGTACATTTTGTTTTAATCTTATACTTTAAGTGTTAGATGAATCGAAAATGTTTGATATTTTGCTCATAATTAGTGAAAGTGTTCACTGTGGGCTTAGACATGTTGAAATAACTTTGAAAAATGTATTTAATTTGTGAAAAAATAAGAAATGCAAACAACGTATGTCGAGATTTTATATACGCTGATTCCAGAAGACACACCTAATGTGTGTTTATTTACCTAACTTTCCCTTTCCTCCCAATGTTACAGGAAAAATAGTTTACAATTGTTTTTATAAAACTCGATTACTACTTTGCATGTTTGTTTAAGAGTAAATTAACTAGTCTAAATTGAAAAAGTGTCATAAAAATACAAACTTTTCGAATTGCCACCTTAAAATAAAGTTTGTGGTCGATGTCGACGTGTGCGTTGGGGTGTGTCAAATTGATGTGAAAATAAGCGTGTAATTATTTTGAAATAAGTAATGCAAGATAACCACATGTTTCAAGATTTTTTTCACGTGGATTGCACAAAACACTCTTAATGTGTGTTTATTTCCTGTACTAGCCCATTCCTATAACTGTTACTATTTTATAAAACGTGTTAATTGCTATGCATGTTTGTTTATGAGTTGCTCAAATATTCTTTATTGAATACGCCTATCTGAGTGTTGGATAAATGCAAAGTGGTCCGAATGTTGTATTAATATAAATCTATTGTTTCGATTTGTGTTTATGCATGTTAAATTGTTTCGGAAATATGTGTTAATTTTTAAACAAATTATACAATTCAACTCCGTGTGTCTTGATTCCACACAAGCCGATTGAACAAGAATGATTGAACTAATGTGTGTTCATTTCTTGTACCACTCCTTCCCCTCCATTGTTACAGGAAAACTATTTTACAATTCTTTCAAAAAACGCAATCTTTTCTTTCTGTGTGAGTCAGTAACTTGATCAACTATTTTTAAATAAATAACAATATCTAAGTGCGAATTAAATGGTAAGTGTCCGGTATGTCGCATTAAAACAAATATATGTGTTCGGTGAAAGATGTATTTATTTTGTAAAGAAATAAGACAACAACGGAGTGTCGAGATTCCATGCACGCTGATTGCACAAGACATACCTAAGTTGTGTTTATTTCCTGTACCACCCTTACTATTTTTGTAACAGGAAAACTACTTTATCAATATTTTATAAAGTGCAATCATTGCTTTGCCTGTGAGTCAATGATTTTATCAACTATTTTTAATTAAATAATCGTATCCAAGTTTCAAATGAATGGAAAATTTTGGAGTCATTGCATAAAATAAATCTATGTGTTCAATGTGTGGTATGAAAAATTGTTTCGAAAAGATGTGTTTAATTTGTGAAATAAATAATATCTATGCACGCGCTTACTGCACAAGACATGACTTATTTCTGTTTATTTCCTGTCCCACCCTTCCTCTCTCTTTTACAGTCAAACTAAACAATATTTTGTAAAACGCCATCATTACTTTGACAAAAATATTGAAATCACTCATATCGCACATGACACACACCTAGAGCTGCTGGCGTCCAGAGAAAAGGGGAAAATTTCCACGGGGGAAAAGTTACATCCACGAGAAAGGCCCTTGCAACGCCGAGCTAAATGGACAGTAACTAGAACCGTACGACAGGGAAAAGAGTTGGAAGAAACTTCGAAAAAGGGAATTTTAAAGACATTAATAGATAAATCACAGACACCAGGAAGTGCTGACACTGAGAGGGAAAGGGAACATTTCCAAGGCAAATATCTACGCACTTGAAGAAGTCCGTGCAACGCCGGGCCATGCAGCTAGTTACTTTGTTTATGAACCGATGATTTGACCAACCATTTTTAACGTAATAATCATATCTAAGTGATTGAGGAATGGAAAGTTTTCTGTATGTTGTATTAAAATAATTCTTGTTGTTCGACGTGAGTTTGGGTATTTTTTGAAAACATGTGTTTATTTTGTAGATAAAATAACAGAAGTCAACAACGAGTGTCCAGAATCGATAGACGCATGGTGCATGATTTCTAAAGGAAATTAGCTTATTTCTTATAGTTAATATAGTCCCTAATATTACTTGAGATCTATTTTACAATTACTTCGTTATTTAGTAGGATTCTTTTTTTGTATGTCGGTTATTGTTTTTTTTCAAGATTATTTTCGCTGACGTTTTTACATCTGTCTTCGTAGTGATATTCAATTGACGACATATCCATACATCGTTTTGTTAAGCAGATATGTTAGCTGAATGGCCTCCTTTTTAAAAGTGCAATTACAATTGTCCCCTGAGAAATCCAGTACATTCTGCGATTAAAATAATCTTGCATTTGTTAACGTTTTCCTTCCTAATTCTGCGAATGAACTTCAAAAACTGTAACAAAATGGTTCGGGCTGTCTTGGCATTTGTAATCGAGAATTTAAAGTTGATCTACACTTCACATTTTTGAAGCTACAACTACAGAAAAGTTTGACGAATCAGGCCAGTTCGTGCTACACTTCTACATTGATGGAAAAAAGTTATGTTCTTTGAAAACGTTGATACCAACTCCCATGTTTGAAAAATTTTCGGATTAAATAATGCCATTGGTTTGTGGCTTTCAATTGCTGTTGGCATTCCTGATATATGACTACGTTCATTATCCAACCCTTACTCCCACTTTTACAATGCGTCTAAAGAATTGTTATTTTGTTGAACGTGATCAAAATTTTGAATGTGCGTCGAATTGAATTAAAATTAAATTTTGAAGTAAAATTGCTATATTTTATAGAGATGGATTGTAGGATATATACTTGAAATGAGTTAAGTTCATGCAGTTACTCTCCCTCCCAATATTATCTGAATTCTATGTTATAGTTTCTTCTGCAACTTATAATTTATTTGTATGTCTATTATTGCTTTTTTCAGAACAATTTCGTCTCACTTCTCAACAGCAGTCCTGCTGGTGATATTCCCCTTACCTCACACCTACGCGCTTCTGAGTTAAGTAGGAATGTTCTCTCTCTCAGTAGCATTCTCTTTTATAGTGCGATCAATTTTGTACTTTGACAAGTGTAGGACATTCTCCTACCAAAATTTGCTTGATTTTGTTAAAAAAATTTTCTTTACTAATTCTGTAAAAGAAATGCAGTAGCTCTGCAACAAAACAGTTCAGGTTGTCTCGATGATTGTAAACCTCTAGATTCCCTGAAATTGCTCTCCGCTTCATATTTTTGGTGCTAGAACCATCATAAAGTTTGGTAAATCAGATCCGCTCATAGAATAGGTGGAAAAGAAATTGCGTTAATTGAAAATAGCGATTTCTGCTGTGATCCTTCGAAATTTTTTAGATTGAATATTGCCATTGATATGTGGGTGCCAAGTGCTTTTGAGTTTCGTAATGGGGGACTACTTTCAGTACACACATTTACTCGCATTGGTATGAAGTGTCTACTGATTTAAATATTGTAACAACTTGTATGCACGTGAGATTAAATTAAAGGATAATCTGGAATTAAATTTTATATTCTATTTACTTATTTTTTGTAACCCTTTTTTCCCCTTTTGTAACCCTTGTGTAAATGTGTGGGATGTTTTGATGTGCCCTGTTTCCCTGTTAAAGTTTTTATTTTATTTTGTGCATATATTCCGAGTAACATACATGTCTCTGTAAATCTAATTTTAATTTAATACCTCGTGTAAGTATTAGATGAATTGAAAGTGTTCGAAATATTGTACTAAAATCAATCTAAAAATCCAACATGTGTGTTGGAGAATTTTTAATAGAAACGAAGAAATTGTGTAAATGTGAAAGAAGTAAAACAAAGGAAGAAGGTATGCTACAATTCGAATGATACGAAATGGTTCTGCAACCCTTTTACCTATTCCGTGAAACCATCATTTCTTTATTCTTTTGAAAAAAATGTACCTTACTGTTATTTTCTTATTTCGTTTTATTTATGTTGTTTGCATGTGTAGTAGAAGTTACGTCAAAATGTGGTGTGCTCCGATTTGGTTTTTAAATAACTTCGTTTAAGAAAAATGAAGAATAGCTTAAAACATGTGTTAACATCTGACATAGCCTCCCAACAGTGTTTAATTTTTTTAAATGTCATATAATTGTCAGCGATTAAAATAAAACAAGTGCAATTTGTACAGGTGTAAGGAAAACATATAATATTCTGTTAAAACATTTAACATGTCCCTTGTTTGGAAATGAAAATATACAAATCAGTAACATGTGTCAAAATTCGGTAGCCGCGGATAGCGCAAATCGTACATGATATGTGTTTATTTACTGTAGTACCCTTTTCTTACTCTGTTGCATGGATTCTACCTTTTTAATTATATTCTCAAATTCGATCATTCCTTTGTATGTTTGTCGATAATTTGTTCAACTTTTTTTAATTGAATAACGCTATCTAAGTGTTACATGAATGCGAAGTATTTGATATGTTGCTCTAAAATTGATCTAAGTGTTTAATGTGTTTAATTTGTTAAGTGTGTCTGGGTCTGATATTTGATTTGACAAAATGTTTTTAGTTTGTGAAAGAAATAAGACAAGCCACCACGTGCAAGTGTTAATCGTGAAAATGACATTCGATTGGAGAACGGTATTTTTAGAAAAGTTGGAATATTATTGAACCCCTCCCGAAATCCTTTCTTCACTATGACTCAAGAAGTTTCAGTGCGTGAAAAGTGTTCACTGAATTGTTTGTGCTATGTTATACATATGTACATGCTATTTTTCGATGTTTGATAAGTGTATGTGTTAATAAGGGGTTTTTAGAAATATTATGGGAGGTTTCTTTGGAAGGGGATTGGAAACAAAGAACATGTGAAAAATTAGGTTGAAGATAAAAAATATTAGTTATTTTATTTCCCAAACTTTCACACCATCTTCCGGGGTCGGGCAGAGGCGGGTGTTAGTACAGTTTCATATTAATACTAAGAGTGATTCATGATTTTAAAAAACTGAATGCATCTTGTTTTTTTTTCTCAAATTAAAGTAGAAGTATCGCGCGCGAAATCTTTGAATATTGGTTTCTCTCCATGCTGAGTGATGGGAAGTTTCTACCTGTAAAAATGTGCTGCATCCAATGTGTTGTTTTTGCGTATGCTTATGCTCTGTTGCGTTATTTTCGTTGAGTGTATGAGGGCTTTTTTGAGTGTTTTTTCACTTACAAAGAGCGGAATATGGTGTTGAATGTGTGCAAAATGGTCTCAAACTAACCTACATATGTTTCGGCTAAAATACCCCTATATTTGCCCTAGAATCTTAGCATACTTTCTTGTACCTAAATGGTGTAACTTTATGTTGTGAGTACGTCCAATAAAGGATCTTCTCTACAATAGAATACCTTCCGCTATATTCAGTACATAATTACAATATGTTCTCCGAGTCGGTATGGGTGCTGAATATTTACCCGGTGTGTTCGAGCTCCTATTGCCTTAACGAATCGTCGGGCAGAAAGACTCATGCACGTTAAATCTGTTAATGCTCAAAATCCTAGTTTTGTTTAAGATGTAGAGAGTAAGGTGCCAACTCAAATGTTAACCTCGTCATCAGGACGCAGCTCAAAATTGCGAGACATGGTTCTGGAAACAGAAACCTGGAGGAACACTCGAAAGCCAAGTTGGCGAGCGAGGATTATTCGAGTATAAAAATAATGAATTATGGGAGCTTGAAATGCGTGTTTATGTCTTTATGTTAAGTTAATATCTTCAGTTTTTAAATTGTTGTGTTTAAACACTTTTCTGTGATTTTGAAAGGGCGTTTTTGCGTCTAACTGCGATTTCCTTAAATTGGGTTAGTTAAATGCATTTAATATTTGATTAAAAATGGAATGGTGAATTAACTGTTATGTACTTGTTTGCATTTTTCTAAACTAACTATACAATAAAATAATGATAATACCAAAAGAAACTTACCCATTTGACGAATCGAATGGATGAACTGATGTTCCTGGATTTTTGTTTCTCCAACAATCTGGAATTATTTGCTTTTTTGGATCTTCTGTTTTCATCAGAAAACGAGAGAGCGCGTACTTACCATTCACCTATATTAAACCGCGCGCGACGAACCTCATAACATCGTGGAGAATAACCCTTTTAAGATTCCTATATTTCTTTCATAATTTATGTACCATAAAAAATCCCCAACAGCACTAACTTTTTAATAGAATACGTTTTTACATTACTTTAAAAATCTCCCTCACATTCCTGAAAGTGTAACTTATTCTAACTTTGTTCAATTTTCCTTTAGAAAACTATATTTCAAAGAATGCATAGTAATATCTCATGAGGTTTTAATTCATACTAAAAATAACCGATAGTAAATGGATAAAGTTTGTTCTACATATTAATTGATTCCTTACAAACAAAATGCTGTTAACTACAACTATTAATATCGGTTTGTTTGATATTTCATAAAGCCATAGACTGAAAAAGCTTCCTGTATTGAAAAGATAAGAAAATCACAAAGCAATTGGCTCATTTCCTTTGAAAGGTTAATGTAAATTCCTGAAAACTTTCACGATGAAATGATGGCTGCTTAAGGTATGAGTGCCCGTCATATGCTTCTGTTCTAAGGTGGAAAATGGATTTCCAAACTGGATCCATGTCCCTCCCCAGACAATCCAAGAATTGGAAGATCATCAAGTACAAACGAGACTATTACAAGGAAAAAGTAGAATATTTTGTCCTGTTAGGCCGAATATTAACCATCTAAATAATTATGAATGAAAATTATCTTAGTCGTGACAGCGTGGAAAATTATTCGCAACGAATTACTCAAGTCAAAGGAGACGGGACGCTGATTTCTATGATAACTGACTCTTTTTAGAATCAAACACAACGCGAGTTGCCGAGAGACATATTTAAACGTTTAGAGTCAGAAAATAGTTTTTTGTCACCTGGCACTCTCTCTCTCTCTCTCAAGATGAATCTTGTATTTGTCAATTGGATCAGCGATCAAACAGATGAGCAAAGAACGAAAGCACCAAGACTAGTCCTTTCCAAAAGACATAAGTGCAGTTATCTGCTGCAAAGGCCATAGTAACTGAATTTTTTTAACTTTCATCTAAACAGATTACCTGCAGAAGGGTCATAAATCCACTAAAGCCTGTTATTATACACTGCTAAATAAAGAGAATGATTATCTGATCGAAATTGAGGTCATGGTCGCCTAGTGGTCAATGTAACGGACTCGTGGTTGGCATTTCATCATTTCGAGCCAAGTATCGCTGTACCCGCCTTGCAGAGGGAGTTGACGCACGTTAAATAAGTCGAGGCTCAGACGTCCTCCCGTTGACGTGGTGTTGCAGTTAAGAGAGGGGGATGTCAGCTCAGGCGTTGTCCTCGTCACTTGACCATGATTCAAAATTACGAGGTCTGTTGCCAATAGTGCTCGTGCAGCTGAATAATGCGACGTTTCCATTTACTCATCCACTGAGCAAAATAATAAACCTGTCTTCTTCTCGACTGTGCTCCTTTTTACTCCTCTCGAGATGAGGTATCAAAACATTTTGTCTCCTGTTCTCCTGATCTCGCACCAAGTGACTTTTTCTTATCCTCAGGGGAAAAAACCTGTCACTGCGTGAATCAAAGACGCACAGACTCATGGCTGACGTATTATAAATACGAGCTTAAAACCACTAAAAACTCGTCTTATAGAGGGACTAACGCAAGTTAAATCTGTCGAGGCTCAAACTCCTCTATGGTTTGGTGGGGAAGTTTGGAGAGGGGGCACGTGTCATCAGCGTCATTTGACCAAGGTAAAAAATTATGAGATTCGATGCCAGTACCACTAGTGTTTCTTTATTAAGTGACGTTAATGAAAACTCACTAACTCTAAAGATAAAAAAAAACGCTGGGAGATAAATTCATTTCTTTTGGTAGTGACAATGTGGAGAAACGTTAAAAATTGCAAGTGAAAATTAAGTTTCAATCACGATTATTTTTAGTAATAACTAAAACTTTACGATAACGTTCGTAAAATTAAAAAAAATAGTGCATGTTTTTATTTCAGACGCCTACAGATTCTCAGTTATTCATCCTAACAAATTTTAAAAACTTTTTCGGCTTCAATCTCTATTAAAAGCTCCCTCCGAAATTCAAACGCATTTCGGGATCAAGAAAAGGGACCACGTTTAATAACTTCCGTTATTTTCATCACACATTAACAAAATTGTTAACAGCATAAAAAAACAACTTGTGTTATTAATGAATTAATTTAATCAACAAAGCTAATCAATTTATTAAATACTTCTTCTGTACAGATTGTCAGTTTTTTTTACTCCCGATCAAATTCTCATGTTTATAGACTACTCGGACAATTTAGAATCTTGATTAATTCTACCGAGGTGTTTTTAAGTTTACCCAGATTTCAAAATGGTTCTTTAATATTAATTTAGTTCTTTCCACATTTATAGAAAAAGGTATTATTGGGTTTTTTTCACTTAAAAAGAGTTACAGAAGTTATTCAACGATTCCTTTTTGACGACATTAAAAAGTAGTCTTATTTGGGATGCAAACCATATCAAACCATTTTGTTAAAGATTAGTTGTTCTTTTACCACTACACACCATCTGTTAGAAATTATGAATCTGAGTAAATTAAATTCTTTTACATCTTTCCCCACAAAATTATTCATATCTCGATTTTTTTGTGATATTTTATTTCTGTTACCAACAGATTATATTTGATTAATTATTTTTGAATCCTAATTTAATTTGATCAAATTACTTATACTTTATCAGTGGTTCATTTAATTGTAAATCATATGAATGACGATTCCCAATCTCTTCCTGTCCCCACGTGTACATGTGCGCTTACTAGGCTGTTTGCCTGTGCCCTCTACAGAGTGTTTAAAATAATCAATAATAATGAATAATGATAATAAGAGAATAAATCATCGTATATATAGAGAGATCCCACATCCTATTTTTTACAGTTGCACTTATTCTTGAGATAATATCTCATTTAGCGCCTTTGTGTTATAGCTACATAACTTACATAAAAATTATCATCATAAATTTTGCATGTTTTCATAAACAAATATTTTTCATTTTTCTTCAATATTTATTTTGTATTACTACTTTTTTACTTCTTTAATTATTAGTTTACTCTTTGTTTTATCCCACTTCCAATTTCTATAAATTATGATTTATTTTTACTATTCTCTAGATTTTACCTAAATGGTTTTCTTAATGTTCCCACAAAGGTTTTAATATAAACCATTAAAATATTACACTGATTTAAGTTATAACTGTATTTTTCATTTAATAGATGTGCACAATGCTTGAACAGTGTTTTAATTGAAATTCAACTTGCATTCACTATCAGTTTTTTCAATCTCGATTACACGCACAGTGCAATGCGCGATCTAGACTAGTACAGGCCTCTAAACCGCAGTAGATACGAGAAAGTTCAAAAGTACGCAGCACAAAGAAAAATATTTATTAATGTTTATTTTTAATTTTTGTCTTGTAATTTAAATTAAATGTCTGGTTTTAAATTTAGTTTCTTGAACGCAACTTTCTTAGAAGTTATTCCTTCACTGGAACCATTTTTAAATAATCTATGTGAAATATATGTTTTTACTGGAGTAATAATTGTTATCTTTGTAATTGTTCCTAAGCTACTTATTTGGAAATTTCCTATGTATTATTTATTAATGTTTAAGTCCTTAGATACATGGATTTAATTAAAAAAGAAAATAAATTAAACCCTCCCTCTCCCCTTTTGGCCGCTATTTTCTTTTTACTTTTTTTTCTTTTTTTCTCGTTTTTAGATATCTTTAGAACATTAATACATTTAGTTATTATATATCATCAGCACGAAGTTTTGTTTGACGTTTGAGAACGCTCAAATCTACAATAACTATGGTTTTTAAAATTCACTTATCTGCCATCCTTTGGAGTTATTTTTGAGATAATTTCCTACTTCATTCCGGTTATAAGACACGGAAGAATGGCCAGGTACCACATTGAAACTTTATTCGGAACATTCAAATTTCTATTAATAGTCCAACGAGATTCCCTTGCAATCTACAGAAAAAGAGAAAAATTTATGATATTATTTAATAATGTTGGAAAAAAATCCTTTGAAAGTGTTGTTAGGGATAACGAAAATAAACTTAAATATGCAAGTACACACATAACTAAAATTATATGAATGTATCAAAAAAAGGTTTGAGTCTCTTTAAAATACAGTTTTCACTCTGAAATATCTTCGAACAAAAGTCCCTTTTTTCAATAAAGATAATAAGAGCGTCGTTTTATGCGTTAATGGTTATAAAAGCTGTAAGTTTCTTGGAAAGTCTGAATTCTTAAGACTTGGAAATGCAGAAATTTAGCCGAGAGCATAATTTACGGTGAATGATTCGTCTGCTCCTCACAGTCAACTATCCTGAGATTAATTTTCCTTGAGTAATTAAACTTTAATGATAACATTCGGATGAAACTGGTTTCAATTTTAGTTTGTATTATTAAGTTATTCGCGTTTCTAAATCACATGAAGATGCAATATATCAGTAAATTAATTTTTTATCAAGTTAAGAAAATCCAATGAAACTTAACTTAAAAGAATATTAGAAGCATGTACATCTATTTCTTAAGTTAATATAATGCAAAAAGATTGTAAATAAACTGTAAATAAAATAATATAAAAAAGTAATAATTTAATGTGCTTCTAAATTGCTTTAATTACACACATAATTGTTTTGGAATGCAGTAAAACTCAATCGAAAAGGATAAAGAAATTTGTAAATAATTACAAACGCACTTTATGTAAGAGTTTAATTGAATTTATTTAGTTTTAGTAAAATTCAGTTGCGCATAGAATATATATACTTTTGGCACTTTGATAAGAAGCAACGAATTTAAAATATGTAATTTTATAAACAATTTTACAATATGAGAATAATTTTTTTTAATTATTTATATTTATGGCTGTAAGAAAATCAAATTACTTACAAATTTATATTAAATGAAAATATCTTGAAATGTGATTAGTTGATATTAAAAAGGTTTACAAAATGATTAAAAATCGCTTGAGCAAACATGACCACAAGATGGCGGCGATTAATATAATTCGATTCCTAATCTGTTGCTAAATTAGTACTGTTGACCTTTGTTGAAAGGTATAACATTGTTTGCAACAATATTGCTTTACATGGGCTTTCATTGTGAGGTAATAATGAACTTTGTTTATCGAGTTCTGTGTCTTAAGCTTCATTGTTGTATAGTTTCTGGTTTTAAGTTTTAGTTGAAGAAATCATTTTCATGTTTAACTAGTTAAAAACGTATTTGCTAAATTATACTAAACATGGAAAAGAGTTGAAGAAAATATATTTCACTAAAAATTTATCATGAAGATCCAATGAAATTATTTTGCGAATTAAGAATCTTCAGTAAAAATATTCAATGCTTAAAAACACAAAAAATTTGGCTATCTGGTTCAGATTTCAATTTTATTTTTGAGATTTATTTCATAACTGTAAGTTTTATGTGTATATTTTTACTATCAATATCCCATTTTACCTGATTATAATGCCTCTTAATCATCAAGAATCATTTAAGATTACATTGATTCAATAAAATGCCTAATGTCCAAGGGACAATGATCCCAGTTGCTAATAGGATGAACCTTTTCCATTTAATTTTACAAAACTTTCAGTCATAATTTTATTTATTTCAATACTTTATTCTATGGATTAAACTAAATAGTTTACTAAAATGAAAAAAGCGTTTCCAGAAACACTTACAAAGCACGAATTACATTTTAGATTAATACTGTTCCTGCAGAGTTTTTAACTAACACACCTTTTAACTTACCAACTCACAATTTTCATATTTCCTTCGTAAAAATTACTAAGCAAAATAAGGGACATGATCATTTTGTTGTATTCGTTTTAGTTCCAAGAGGCTCCATACTAAGTTAATGAAGATGAACGGCGGGAAACATTTAAAACACATTTGTGGATGAAAATAACTTTCGAATTAATATCTTATGCTCCAAGCATTCAAACTATCCCATGGAGAGACTCAGGAACTGAATTAAAATTTACCTTTAAATAAAGAAAAATTAACTAAGGGAATTCTTTAAATTAATTTACTTTTTAGAAGGTACTATTGCTTTTAAGTAGTGGTAAAAGAAACTTTCAGTACCCAATTATCTTAACTATTCCATTTTATTGGAAATCAAAAAGGTGAATGAGAAAAAATATCAAAGTTTTTTAAACATATCTAAAACAGCAGTTTCGGCACAAATACGTACTTCTAAATATTTCTAGGTTGCCTTAAATTATTTGATACCTTAGAGGGTCAACTCATCATGTGTGCAATAAAACAATTATGTGATAATTATGTAGTTCACTCAGTGATTATAAATTCATCATTTCCTTCCGTCCTAGAATTTAAACCAGGAAAAAAAATAATAACCACAATGCTATAATAAAGTCACTATATTCACTCCGACTCTACAAAACCAATCAACTTTTTTTAAAATTATGTAGATGAATTAAATTCAAAAGGAATCTTTTCAAAATTTTCGAAAAATAAATGATGATTTTTAGTACTTCCACAGTTCATTGATTTAAACAATGTAGAAAAGTTGATAAACGGTTCATTTAAAGTTTCAGGAAATTGGATGGTTGATTGTATTCATAAACTTATTTGACACAGAATTTTATCGAGAAAATTTCATCAGTATGCTCTGTTTATGTGGAAGTTCTTCCCCAGAACGCATTCGCTTTTTTAAAAAAATACAAAGAAAAACCAAACCGAGAAAGTAAATGAATTAAAAAACTAATAATTAATTTACTAACTGATGAGTTGATTGCAAGAATTGTAAATCAGCATAAACATTTACTAATTAAAAGTTGCTTACATCAAAATTCATGGCGAAAGTTTGAATATGTTACTATACTCATGTCCAAAACTAAGGTCACAAATATAAAATCTGTGAAAACTGAAGAATTATTTACTGTGTGGCCACAAAATTCGGCACAGAGATATATTACACTACAACAAAGAATACAGAAACATAACAACACGAAAAAGATATTAATTGCGAGTTAAAATACAAGTCATATCAAATGGTGTGCAATCATGAATCGGAGATAAAGAATTTATCTCGGGAGAAACCTTTTTAACCTGGAGTGTGACCACAGTGAGCTGCTCTACAAGCCTCACTACGAGCTGTCATACTGTTTATGAGGGTGTCAATAAGTTTTTGTGGCAACAAAGCCCATTTTTCATAAAACGACACTTTTAATTTCTGGAGGGCCTGGAAAGGGAGCTACTCCAAGAAATGGTTATTCCTAGATCATCCCGAAAATATTAAACAGAATTGGGATCTGGGACCTCGAAAGTCAATGCACACAACAAATATCAACTCCTTCAAAAAATTCAGCAACAGTGTGAGTTCTGTCTGGCCGCGCATTATCGTCCATGAAAGTATAATCCGGGCCCATAGCTACACAAAAGAAACCTCACACAGACTTCCAGGATCTGATTCCTATTGTGCTGTGAGTTGACAGTACCCGCATCGAAAACGTACAATAGTGCACGACTGCCCAATATTATGCTACCTCGCGCAAGGATGTCTTTGTTACTAAATCTATTGATTTTTGTTACGTAAGAGGGATGAAATCGAACTCCATGATTTGTCCAGATGAAGACTCGATGAGAATCACTTTATCTGGTTTAAATCAACTCATCACTGAAAAGAATAAGTGCATGTAAACTATTCTCAGATGTATATTTATAAATAAAAAACATCAAGTGTTTAAAACCTATAATGAAAACGGGTTCTATAACTGAATTGAATGAAATATTTGATTGTGCTATTCAATAAGAAACTTGCCAAAACAGAGTGATATTGCCAAGTTGGCAATGTTTGAGGCTTTTAAGTTTTGCCACCAAATTTGGAAACATCTCGCCAAATTGGCAATGTTTTAGGCATCTATTTTTTATAACCAAATTTTGTAACATTCCGCTAAATTGGCGATTTTTTAGAGAATATAATTTATTTTTAGAAGGATACGACTATTTTCAGCTTTTTTCATACACGATGAAGTTTCTCGATTCTGATGGACATTTTATACCAACGTCAAAGAAATATGTAAGACTAAAAATAGATCATAAAGACTCAAACGATTTGAATATTTAATTCAACTTAATATTTAGTATCAATTGTACCTTAAACAGTAGCTTCTTTTTTGCTTCTTTACGTAAGTAAATCTGTTTTATATTTCAAGGAGACAGTTACACCCTACATTCCTTCAAAGCGAATTTGGAATTTTACTACCATTTATAACGTAACTTCTTTTAGTGTATTCCTTTCTTCCTTATAAGCACTCTCTTCCTCGCCAAAGATCAATGTCTAATTGAGTACCAATTTCTTCTGAAATACTTCCATCATTCTCAAATGGACTTTAATCTCGATAAAAGGAGTTAAGCTCAATCGAATAATTGATTGAATGGAAATGGTTACATCTGAATGAGTTGTTGAATGAAGTGTTAGCTACCTTATTTTTTGACGGTACAGTTTGATTTATCATTGAAAAAAATGTTGCTGATTCATATTTTCTCAGCAGGAACAATAACCGTTCATATTTTTCCTCAGAATAAATAATTTTAATTTTAGAGGGTCAATTGTGGTACTTAGGTATTATCGCAACAACCGCCAACTCTATTAATAATGCGCCAAATTGGCAATCCTGCACTTCGTTTCAAAAATTTCACCTATAGGTTGCGATAATACGTAAGTACCAGATTTATTTCGATATTTAGAACGGGGATATTTTTTACTATCAAGAGAGAATGTAAATGTTTTGCCTCAAACGCATCAAATTTCTTACTAATTTCATACTAATTTCCCCTATTTTTGACAATAACAAAAATGAGGGAATTTTTATCTGATTGGTGTTTTCTATAATAGCTTTAATATTCAATTAAAACCTAGTTTAAGTCTATCCAGTTTATGTCTCGCTCCCTTTGCACCCCTCTCCGTAGCGTCAGGAGGAGGATTCCATCGAATGAAAAACTAGAGAATATGTAAGAAATTATTTGCGTATGCATACGACTTCTTTCATCGTGCTTTAGTTAAAATATCTGAATACATCGAAAGCGTTAAGGAGGCTTAAGCTATAAGCTTTAAGGAGGAGCTTTACAAAAATAAAACATTGCTTTTATTTGGGTTGGTAAAATTTCAGAAAAGATATTTTTTTGAAAAAAGTCTATTTTATGCTAAAACTGATTTACTCCCGTGTATTTCATTTTAAAAAGAAAGATCATGACCTTCTTAAAAATAATTACCATGGGGATCTAATAAAGATTTCAATTATTTTGGTCTACATGAAGTTAGGCACTTGTATTGGTATCTCTTTTCTGTTTTGTAAAAGTGCTAAAATAAAATTTGTATGTTGTTACTTATACCCCCTGATCAACAATAACATCAGATCAAGGCCCACGAAATTCATCATGGCAAAGAGCTTGTTGTACGTCTGCCGTTAGCCTTAGATTTGAATACCATACATGTGACAGTACGATTTGACTCGGTTCCATCCCAATTTTAAGGAAGAACACCCTGGGGGGTCAGAGGCCTCCAACCTCTCACCCCCTTCCACCAACATCCCGAGTGGACTTGCGGCTCGACAGCTATTCAGAGTACCCCATGCCGCAAAGGTACTATACATTTACAAACATTCATGTCTTCTCCGGGATTCGAACCCAGGTCATACGGCGCCGCAGTCAGCGTCACGAACCACTACACCGGATGGGTGGTAAAATTTTGATACATCAATGCATCAATTTTCCAATTAATGTTATTATTAAAATCTAGGCAATTTATAAATTTTCTGCTGTGGTTCTCTTTTGTAAATCCTCTGCAAACTTAATTATTTCTTTCATTTTTTGTGGCTTTTTCTTATACTTACGGTCTTTAAATTTCGGTGTTATCTACAACGAAATTTTCAATCTGTGTAAAAGTGGGGAAAGAAAACGGCAACTTGTTTGCATGCAATTTTTTTTTCGCTTGTAAAGCTGTCATTTCGTTTCTTTGCCCATATTAGACATGCAAAGATCTATTGCTAATTATGTTAAACTTTTAAAAATAAGAACTTGTTTTTTATCAGTTGCTTCTCATTGCCTTCTGTTACATTATGGAAAACTTCTGAGACACTATAGTGATTAGTGACCCTGGGTTCGAAGAGGGCATGGATGTTTGTAAATGAATAAATCATGTGTGGAATGGGGGCGCTCTTAATATCGGGTGTTACAAAAGTCGCACACATCCACATGGTAATCCTCGTTGCTTAAAAAAACAAAAATGTTGGTTAAAATTTCTGTCACTAGGTAGCAGCAAGGGCCCCATCAAAAGAAGTTTTGAACGTAGCAGTTCTCAGCTTCAAAATTCTTGTCAGTTAAAGTGAGTTCAGCACAACGGGAGGTGCATGATTTTTTTTCCAATAGCAAATAGCCATCGTGGAATTTTATTTCGCTACAAAATTTCATTGCCATGTGATAAATGCAATTCAGCAGAAATATCCAGGTAAAACAGCACCGAATGCATCAACGATAACACGTTTAGTGCAACGGTTCCATGACACAGGATCGGTAGCAGACAGGTTGTGATCGGGCAGAGCGTCCATAGTGAAAACAAAAGAGACAGATGTGGAGACAGTTTTACAAAGAAGTCTAAAGAAAAGACCGTCCATCTACATAAACATGATTACGGACTTCATATCCTTGCTGAACAGTGATAAACGGTATTTTGGTTGCAGTATGACAGTGCAACGTGTCGTACATCATGGGACAGTATGGAAGTTTTAGCTGAATTTTTCGATTATCGTTGCATTTCCAAAGGACTTTGTTCTCTACGTTTACCGGACTTGTCAATTCCGGAGTTTTTCCTTTGTGGATATCTGAAGCATGTCACTTTCAGGAATAATCCCGATATGCTTGATGAACTCCCCATGAATTCTCCCTCAAAATTGGGGTGGAACGAAACCAAAATGAACTGACACCTGCATGATGCTCAAAGCTGCGGATAACGAAAAATGTCATCTTGTCACAATAAATTTCTTGGACCTATATTTGATATTGTCGACCAGGTGTCATTAGAAACAAAAACAGTTTATGGAGGCTACAAAGCTAACTACATTCAACCATTGATCTTTTTCATATATAAAGGGAGTTTTTGTATAAAAGAAAAGTGTATATATATATATATATATATATATATATAAATGATCTTTCTCTCTTTCTGGTACTTTCAACAAGCTCATATAAATCTCTTATTGTGAATTCACGTGGAACCTTTAAACAATACATTTTTTTCAAGTAATATTTAAATTGAGCCAGTTCTATTTTATCCATTTGTAAACTTTGATTAAACTACTGATCAGATCCTGAAATTTGTAACGAATTGAAGGATGAAGGTTATTGGGTGGGCTCAAGCTCCTGAGTGAATCAGAATCATTTTTCTGAAATATTCCCATTGTAACTACCTCTGCGCGAACTACATTCTGAATAGATTTAGTTTATTTTCTTAGTACTTTTAATCGCTTTGAAAGTTTTATTAACACACAAAAAATAATTTTTTCAACAAACACATTCTTTAACACAATGATTTAACATCCAGGTTGGGTTTTTTTATGTATGAAACTTTTACCCTTATAAAAGAACTAATTAAAATGTATATTTATAATAAAAATAAGTAAAATACCTTCAGATTAACTTGTTTGTATAATGTAACACATCTCAAAATGTAGGAATCAAGTTATTAAACTACATTCTGAATTTCGAAATTACGTCAGTTTACAATGGTTCTTGCTTATTTTCATGCACTTCCTTTCAGAATTTTTTCTCTCAAAATTTATGTTTAATATGAAAAAAAAAGTTTGAATTTTTTTCACATATATTGGTACAGTATAACGCCGTTTATCCGAACTTTTAATATTCGGAATGTCAAATATCTGAACCAGTTTTTTTTGTCAACTAAATGTACTGCATATGAATACGCTTCCGAACAGTTCAATGCCTGACAATTATTTCGCATGAGGCCAAAAGTCACGAGAAAACTCAAGATCAGGGATATTTCGGGAATTATAGTTGTGTGATTTGGTAAACATCTACACGGAATATTAAGTTATTTTGTTTCCAAGTGAGAAGATGTATTCGCGTGCTCTTTTGTTTAGTTGTGAACTGCTATGGCTTCGAATTCAAAACGGAAGTGCAACGTCTTGAACATAGAGACAAAACTTGAAATATTGAACCGTCTCGCGAAGGGAGAAAGTGGAGCGTTTTAGTACAGTTTTATAATGTTGGAAAGTCAACAATTTCTGAACTAAAAAAAGCCGAGAAACCATTTTAAATTTTGTGTCAAAACTTTACTCAGAAGATGGCTCGAAGAGAAAAAGGAAAACTGCTGGCGCGTTTTCTGCGTTAGAGACAGATATGGGGTGGTACGAACGACAATCAGAGTGCTGTTCTACTCAACTACTGCTGCTCAAGAGAATCAGAGACCTTGCAGCGAAAAAACGAAGGTGTAAAATGGTACAGCGAAAAATAAGTGATTATTTTCCTTAAGGCTACACAGTACCCTAAAAATTTCATTTTTACCGAAAATTTTTTTTGCATGTTTTGGTGGCCAATATCATTGAGATGCTTGCCACGAAATTTCAGATCTGTTAGCAAATTAGTTTTTAAGATATTTGAAGTTTTATGAGCTATGATTTTGGTTTCAGTTTCCTTTTAAAGCATTTTTTCACACTTAAGTTAAATTAATTAAAATTATTTTTGAGCTTTTAGTTTGAAATGGTTATTAATTCCAATTTTCATTACTAAAATCATTTCTGCTTGATTATGTTTTGAGTTTTTTGAGTTCTCATAATTAATTAATAAAGATTAATTTCATGGCCAATTTTTGCTTTAAAAATAATTTATATAACTTAAAAGCTTTATCATTAATTTTTTCCTGTAGAGAAAATGCCATGGCAAATGCGTTCTGGGTTTTTGTGAAAAGCAATATTTCGAAGAGATGGAATACTACTGAAAATGATGTATCTAAAAATCAGTCCTCAGCTGATTCTGCACTTAGACTTCCGAATACAAGTATTCTTAATTCAAATGCTGCAGAGATAACTGAATATTTCCTTGATGTACCAAACTGCATTATACTAAACATATTGTAGCACTATATTTTAGTATTTTAAAGTCGTACGACAAGAGCTAAAACTTCCTAAACTGCCCAATTTAAAACTGAAAAAAAATTAAATTTTATGCGCAAACCTGACTATTTTTAGCTTAAGGCTACAGTGGACAGTTAAAATGTGGAAAATTGACTAAAATATCGAAAAGGTTTTTTTGGCTTATTTTAATACTATATTAGCCTCTCTATCAAACGCAAAAAATTTTTTGGTTTCATGCATTTTTTACTGAGTTATGGGGTAGTTCCGATTCAGTCATCCATGACCATGCCCCTTTGTTTACATTCTGATGTCATGCTGACAAAGCTGTCATGTACTTTGACAGTACGAATTTTATTTACTGTAGACATAGCCTCTCTAATTTTTATTTTTAAATGTTAATTTATCAAGGTCTGGATGGCAACAATTTGTTTTAACTGTATCTGAGACCTAAATCGGCATTATTTGTTTACAATTCGTTCGAACTTGCGTTTGCATTTTTCGTTCAATTTTATTCAAACTTTATATTGATTTTACCAAAACAAAAAGTTCTTTTCAGAACTAAAGTTCATTTTAAATTGCCTTTGTTATTTAAAATTTTTATAATGGATCTTATGTCATCGAGATATAGAAAACCTAAAGGTCGTCCTACCAAAAGGAGAAAGATGTTGGCTGAAAATAGAAAGAAGCGATGGCAGAAATCTTCTAAAACTGTTGATGAAAAAAAATAGTAATAGTATGGTATTGCAGAGAGATACATTGTCTGAACTGAGTACATCTTCCCAACCTGAGGCAAGCTATATTTTCACCCACAAGACTGTGTTTTCTGAATTATTGCAGAAAGTTCCTTGTACATATTGTACAAACTGTACCCTTGTTATAAAACACCATTCCATGGGGTATTCTACAAAGATGGAACTTTTATGCGAATCATGTCATGAAAGCTATGGAAGTGTTTTTTCAAGTTTCCAAGAAGAGGCCAAAAATTCACATGATATAAACAGCAAACTGGTGAGTGCCTTCCTATCCATAGGCAGAGGGCATGCTGCTTTAGAAACGTTTTCATCTGTGCTCAACATGCCAACAATGGACCGAAAACATTTGCCAAATGCATGCACAACTTATCCGTGAAAAACAAAGAGGTGAAGAAAAAAATGCTCGAAATGTCACGTCAGCTGCTAGAGAAGCTCACGTAAAAGTTGATGCTTCTCTAAAAGTCAGAAAATAATTGATGTGAGTGTATCATATGACGGTACTTGGCAAAAGCGAGGACATACATCTAACCTAGGATTAGGAATAATCATCGATATCCTTAGTGGACTTGTCCTTGACTTTGAAGTATTGTCGAAATACTGTCATAATTGTGTAGTTGCTGGTCGAGATATGTGAGTCTAAATGGGCGGAGTTCCACATATGGCAAAAAGGACATGCGGATGAGTGTGACAAATATTTTGATGGAACTTCTGGAGCCATGGAGATGCACGCTGCACTAATTATGAGGAGGCGATTAATTAGTGATTGCCAAATGAGATTCGTTTCCATGCTGAGTGATGGTGACTCAAAAACTTTTCAATTTTTGTCGGACAATAAAATATATGGTTCTGATATAAAAATCTAAAAGGAAGAATGCCTGAATCATATTGCAAAGAGGCTAGGTACATCATTACGTAACAAAGTGAAAGAATGAAAGGTGAAAAAAGTGACTCTTGGTGGGCGTAAGCAGGGAAGTCTTACAGATAAAAACATCACAAAGTTGCAAAATTACTATAGAAAGGCAATAAAAGATAATGTCCCTGATACCAATAAAAGGAAGACTGCTATATATGCCAGCCTGATGCATTGCTCGTCAACTGACAAAAAGCCTATGCATGGTAAGTGTCTTGAAGGGGAATCATCATGGTGTTTCTATAAAAGAGCTATAGCCAAAGGTGAAACCCCAGGGTCACACAGTTCCATGAGAACTTACTTGTCTCCACAAGTAGTGGAGAAAATTATGCCTGTTTATCAACGTTTAGCTTCAGACACCATTCTTGAAAGATGCGTAGCAGGCAAGACGCAAAATTCGAATGAAAGTCTGCATAGCTGCATTTGGCGAAAATGCCCAAAAGAGGTATTCGTCTCCAAAAGAAGGCTGGAAATAGCAGCAACGGATGCCATCGAAAAGCACAATTTGGGCTATGTGAAATCTCTTGAAGCGAAAGAGGACTCATGTCTAAATGACAGTTCTTCTTTTTGACTATTGCAGAAAGACAAGATAAACGACGCATTTCTCAGAATATTTCTACGAAACAAAAGAAAAGGAAAAGAAATGCCACGAATACAAATGCAGCCTATAGTACCGGTGCTTTTTAAATTTTTTTCAGACTTAGCAAACAGTTTTCTTGTTATGTGTAATTAGATTTGTTATTTTTTTGAATTTTTTGTAATTTAATTGTATTGAAATACTTTTATTTTTACTCATTGTGATTAATGAAATACATAATATATTATCTGGTTGATGAAATAATAATGAAATACATTCTGTTAATTTAGATTTTATTGGAATGTTCTTGCTTACTTCAATTTTTATCACTATATATATTACATGTCAATGTGACTGTTACAATAAACATTGCAGAATCTTATACATATATTCTATGTTTATCTTATCTTTATGATATTAGTGTTTTTCAAATTTATATGAATGTCTTTAATTGTTTTTAAAAAAACTAAGTTTTTTCCTTTAGAATAAAAATAGCTGTTGTTCTAAAAAATGAAAGCTTCCTCGAAAGCATTGAATTTTTGTAATTTAATCTCTTTGAAATACTTTATTTTTACTCAACATGATTAATGAAATATATAATATACTATCTGGTTGAGATAAAACAATGAAATACATTCTGCTAATTTACTTCAGATATTATAAGAAAGTTCTAGCTTACTTCAATTTTTATCACTGTATATACCACGTGTCAATGTGACTGTTACAATAAATATTGCAGGACCTTATGTATATATATTCTGCATCTATCTTATATTTGTATCATATTAGTGTTTTTCAATTTCTCTCATATATTTATATCTTTAATTTTTTTAAAAAAATAAGTTAATTTCCTTTAAAATAAAAAAAGCTGTTTTTCTCAGAATCAAAATTTACCTCGAAACCAAAACTCAAAATGTTCCATGCGTTCCAATTTTTGTCGAATTATAACAAAACTTTCCAAAAGTATTCATCTAATGTATACTTATAAATTCTTGGATGCATTGTGGTAATAGTGATAGGGTGAAAGAAGAAATTAAAGTTTTTTATGTAGGAAATCATTAAAATTCTTGAAATTTTTATATAAAAATGTGCGTTTACCCATATTTTGTAAATTATCATATAAAACATTACATTGTATGCATACATTTGTAAAGAATTGCTTAAAGAAGTTAAATCAGGTGAAAATATGAAATTTAAAAAAAAATTAAAACGCATGGAACGTTTTGAAATTTTTAAATTTTCGTTAAAAAATTTTTTAATTTTAAATTTCTTAAAAACTAATCATTTTTTCTCACCAAATTTTTTATATTGTTTTAGTTCTAAGTTACATACAACCAGTAAAAATTTGGGGCATGTTTGTAAAAAATTAAAAAAATTTTTTTACTGTCCACTGTAGCCTTAAGTTAGTATCATTATTATTTTGTACATAAATGCTTCGTGTTTCAAAACTTTTGTGAACTATAGGGTGTTTTTTTAGAGGTATAGAACTTTAAATTGCAATAAAACAACGATGTATTATTCGATTGACATGAATTTTTTTATTCGAAAGATAATCTTGTGGCATTACATTTTAAATATGATCAAGCAAGGCGTAGATTCGTCGAATGCGCCCAAAACGAGATTGCCGTTGTTTCCGATTTTCATAAGCGAATTTTGTTTAGCGATGAAGCACACTTCTGGTTGAATGGCTACGTCAACAAACAAAACTGCCGAATTTGGAGTGAAACTAATCCACAAGTGTATGTCGAAACACCGTTACATCCAGAAAAACTGACTGTTTGGTGCGCTTTATGGGCTGGTGGAATCATTGGTTCCGTACTTCTTCAAAAATGATGAAGGCCACAACGTTACAGTCAATGGTGATCGGTATAGAGCCATGATTACTAACTTTTTCATTCCTGAATTGAACAATCATGATGTCCAGGAGCTGTGATTCCAACAAGACGGCGCAACATGTCACGCAGCTCATGCCACAATCGATTTATTGAAAGACACGTTTGGTGACCGCCTAATTTCACGTTTTGGACCTGTGAATTGGCCTCCAAGATCTTGTGATTTAACACCGCTAGACTATTTTCTGTGGGGCTATGTAAAGTCATTGGTCTATGCGGATAAGACACAAACGCGTGACCATTTGGAAGACAACATTCGCCGTATTATTGCCGATATACGGCCACAAATGTTGGAAAAAGTCATCGAAAATTGGACGTCCAGATCGGACTACACCCGAGCTAGCCGTGGCAGTCATATGTCAGAAATCACATTTAAAATGTAATGCCACAAGATTATCTTTCGAATAAAAAAATTCATGTCAATCGAATAATACATCGTTGTTTTATCGCAATTTAAAGTTCTATACCTGTAAAAAACACCCTTTATTAGCTTAAGATAAAGCTGAATAAACTGGTGTCTTAACAAATGCTATTAATGTTATGCAAAAATATATTTTGAATTAAAAATGTAATTTTCAGTCATATTTAATAAAACTAGTGTTTTACTGTAGAAAATACATTGGAAAATAACATATTAAATAATTAGAGTTTTACGGGCATTATAAGTTTTTGTTTTACGACTTTACAAACTTTAAATGCGTTTTTCTCAGACTTTTAATTTTGAAGGTATAGTGTTTTCTAATCCCTGAGGCTTTTTTCCTGTAAAAGATAGAGCCTTGAATTTTTTTGTATATACTCCCAAATGTATGTTCTATAATAGTTAGTATGGATTTAGGGCTGAGACCTCTAGTTATTTTTCTAAAAAATGCTAAATTTGATATTGTAAAAAGTTTCGTATTTTGTCCAAGTTTTTCTAGAAAAATATAATTATTAAAAATCAACAAGCGAATAGATTTTCAAATCCATACTAAATATTGTTTGTAATAATTTAAGAATAATAAATAACTTAAAATTATTTAAAAAAATTAAAAATTGAGTATTTTATAAAAGTTTGAAAAAACTTCAAAAATTTCTAATTTTTTAAAATTGTAAAATAATGGCTGGTCAAACGGACTTTTTGCTTACAGAATCAGCTTAATAATATAATCTATATATAAAACATCAATTTTTTTTACTGTAACTGTCTCCAAAAAAATGCTTTGAAAAAGGGTTCCGTGTAGCCTTAATAAAGGTAAAACTGCGACATTTTACACCTATTTTACTTTTTCTTCAAGCGCGTTTCCCACATGGGATGATTTTCAAATTCGTATAGTATCCAGTTTCATATGCTGCATAGAACGCGTTCGGTTTTCGGTTATCCGAACAATCGCATATCTGAACGGTGTCCAGTCTCAATAGATTCAAATAAATAACTGTCTACTGTATTTATCTTTTCTAGTTTGCTAATTATGAAAAACACATTCATAGTTATTGATAAAATAAACACTGTTTTAGTGAAGAAGCACTACAATATCGCAATAGTTCATACACTTGAAATTTCCTTTGGTATTTTCGGAAGTAAGTTTCAAAAAGCAGTAAAAAAGATTAACTTAAAATGCAGTACACTGTATAACATAAAAAAGTGCCACACTAAGAAGCAGTCATTCAAATGAAACAAACTGCGCATGCGTATACCTCAAGACAAGAGAAATGTAAGCTATAAACTTTTGACAGTCAATAAATAACTTACTAGCTGAAGTTCCAATGCAAAGCATCTTGATGATGTATAAAACAAGATATCAAACTAAGAAAGTAAGGGCATTAAAATCCAGTGAAGATGAATTCAAAAGAATATTAGAGACCTTTACGTCTATTTACTAAGTTAACAATTAAGCAAGAAAAGTTGTGTAATTCTAAATTAAGAATAAAATAACATTAAGAAATAATAATTCAGTTATCCTAAATCACTTTCATTACACAAATAAATGTTTCGGCATGCAGAAATGCTCGATTAAAATGGATAAAACAAGTGGAAAGACATATAATAGGAACCACGGGAAATTTATTTTGGAAAACAAGAGTTTTTGTACAGCGTAATCATATTTTTGTCACTTTAATTTTATGAAACAATAAACTAAAAATATGTAATTTGTTTGAAAAATCCCACAATATGTTAAAAATTTACTATATTACTCCTTATATTTTTAAGAAAATTAAGCTACTTACAAATTTGGATCGCATGAAAGTTTCCTGAAATAGATTTAACAGTTTTTTACAAGATCTTCAAAAGTTATCTTTCAAAAGAACTTATGCAAACATTACGGCAAGATGGCGGCGATTAATTGCTCGATTCTTAATCTATTGTTGTTTCAATACTGTTCTTGAACTTTGTTGAAATGTATCATTGTTTGTAAGAATACTATTTTAGGTGGAATTTCATTGTGAGGTAACAAAAAATTTCACGTATTAATCCCTGTGTTTAAACTCCATTCTTGAAAAATGTCTGCGGGTTTTAAATTTCAGTTCTTCGTTACTTTTCTAATTAGAAACGATTTTATAAAAAAAATTATATTACTTTTAAAGGAGTTAAAGAAAATACATTGTACTACATTCAATCATTAAGCCTCAGTCAAAGTATTTTTCAAATTAAAAGCTTTCAACAAAAATACCCAATGCCTAAAAATATTAAAAATTTTGTACATATTTCAATATATTTTTTTCAAGTTTCTGACATAGTTGTAGGTTAGGTTTTATGTGCATATTTTTCGACTGGCAGTAGTAATTTTTACTGATTATGTGAGTTAATTACCTCTTTATCATCAAAACTGCTAAAATTACATTAATTCAACAAAATACATAACATTCAATGACAACGATGGTACATGGTTGTACGTAAGATGCACTTTTCTTTCAAGTTCACAAAAAAATTTAGGATATAGTTTTTACTTTCTTTCTAATACTTTAAAGCCTATTGATCTCATTAAACAATTTATTCATTTGTAAATAGAGCGTTTCATGAAGAAGGTACTAAGTTCGAATCAGATTTTAGATTAATATTTTTCCTGCAGTATCTTTTGAATTAGCATATTATTTTATCAATAACCTAATAGTACTTATCACACTTCGTTAAAGTTTATTGACTAAATTAGGGTTAGTAAAATAAGGGTAAAATTTATCAGAAATTTCATGTTTTATTCATTGCTCACTCGAGCCAAATAAATGCTCTATACGAGTGTTCTCCAAACTTTTTATCGCCGCGGACTGGTTAACGTTTGATAATTTTATTGCGGCTCTCTGAAAGGGAAGGGGGACGTTGATTGTTTATTTTTTAGTTAGCTTCGATTTAATTATCTTAAGAGAAGTCAGTAGGGTACAAACTTTTTGAAAATTGATTTTGAAATTTTGATATTTATAAAATCTCCAAATCATTACCTTTCCAATGATATAACAAACAAGCCATTATATGAATTAGAAGTATTTTAAAATGACTTTTAAAATATAATCAGCTGCCACAGGCCACGCCCACTTTGACATATTATGTGTAAATATTGACTTTTTAAATCAGAGAACTTGCAAAGCCTCCACAAAACCTCATTTAATCATACACAATTAACTGTAGATTAAATGAAACTTAACTGCAAGTTTAGCTGTTAGGTTGCTTAGGTACTTTTGGAGCCAAGTTTGTAAACATGATGAAAAGATTAGCTTTTAATTTCAAGCTTAGTACCTGGGTGAAATTTTTTGTGTAATTAGAATTTTGTTGTTGTGTATTAGTTCTTTCCAAGTTTTTATACTTTTAAATACTTAATAACTTGTTTGTGAGGATTGAAAACGTGCTTTTTAAAAAAAATGATAGCTATAAAATTATTTCAATAGCTTAAAAATGAGGGATACGGCAGAAAAGAGGGTGAACTTATTGCAACCAATTTTGATACTGGATAGGTAATAGTTGCTAAAATATTGCACATGTAAAACACCTGCTTTTCTTCTAAACAATAGTAAAATACATTTCATACCATTAAATCAATGGAAATCGAAGGGGAATCAAGAATCTTACCCTTCATTACTGTGCAAAATAAATTATAGGCTACATATTTTTTTGATAAGGTAAGATTTTTTTTATAAAAATTTCTGTTTTCTAAAATTTATATTTTTTAAAAATATGTAAAAATTATGTATGCATGTACTCTATGTTTCTTAAATGCAGTTGTGTATACTGAAGTGACATTTTTGAAATATTCTTAAAACATCCAAATAGAAAGCAGATATAACAATAAAAAACAATTTTCAATAAATTCATAATGTTAATGCTCGGTGAACTGACAGTTTGTCTTTGAAAAAACTAATTAATATACTTAAAAAATTTCACTTCATTATAAATATAAATGTCTAATTGATATACAATAACAATTTGAGTATTTATGTTTAATAGTTTCTGAGAAAGGTATGAGATGACACATCAAATGTGATGTTTGTTGTCTTTGCAAGAAGCTTGTTACATATATAAAAATACATAAATTTCATGTTTAAAACATAAAAACAGTTTTATTTTGGCTGCTTTAGAAATCATTTCTCCAGTTAGTTTAATTTTTGAAGTTTAAAACTTAGAAATCGTCTGCAACAACAAAACCTAATGATAAACTTTATAAAAACCCGGCGAAAACTTTCAAAATGTCGTATAATGAGGTATTTGTAAATACCATCTCAAATTCATACCAAAACATATTGATGCATTTTCGTATTATATTTATGATGCTTTATGTTCAAATTTGATATCTGTAAAGCACGAGAGCTACTAATTCTTCAAAAATTAACACAGATTTTAGAAAATTGATGTAATACTAGAAATTATCTAGTTAAATAAAACTGAAAAATGCTATTCTGGGCAACTAAAGACTTGTTTACTATTTTATGCAAAATAAATTGCTAATATGCTAATGTTTAATAAAATGGGACAATACATGTTGTAATTCATTATTTAATTGATGAAGTCACACTTTATTGTAAAAAAATTCAGTGTTCTCAAAAATGATGTTTTTAAAACTGAATGCATCATTTTCTCAAAAAATAATGTATGTTTGCACATGAAATTTTTTTTCATGTTACTGATATGTAACTATATATATTCATATTAGTTTTTATGGAATTTTCCCAAAATATTTGACTGAAATCCATATACCATGAAAAAAATGTCAATTTTTTTAAAATTCATACTGATATTTTTATGTTACATGTTTTTGAGAAAACTAAACAATATATTTTAAGTATTTCAATTTGCTGCAAATATTATTGTTTATTGTTTCGACAAGTTTCTAAGCTTTAATATTCAGAGGTATTGCAATAAATGGTAACTAATTATAACTCAGATGTGTAATGCTTTTTGTCGTTGAGAGAAGCTTGTTACATGCCTAAAAATACACAAATTTCATGTTTAAAAACATAAAAAAAGTTTTATTTTTTGACTTTTTCAGAAATCTCTTGTACAGTTTAGAGAAAATTTTAAATTTTGAAACTTTTAGAAATTGTGTTTGCATGTCAACATACACAAATCCATATAAAAACCTTTCACAATGTCGTAAAATCACATATTTCCAAATCATTACTTTTACATATTGATACATGTTTACATTATATTTATGATGGTATAAGGTCAAATTTGATATTTGTAATGCATCGAAGTTAAAAATTCTTCACAGATTGTTACATAATTTGTGAAAATTGATGCAAAATGCTAAAAATATTTTGTTGAACAAAAACTGAAAAATAATATATATGTATTTTCTGAACGTTTTAAGACTTTTTTGTTTCCTATTTTATACTTAAAAAATTAAGAAGTGCTCATGTTTAATAAAATAAGGCAAATACATGCTGTAATTTATTTTTTTTTGTGATGAAGTGCCTTTTTACATTAAAAATGCAATTTTCTCAAAATGATTGTTTTCAAACTGCATGTACCTTTTTCACAGAATCTAATAAATGAATGTACTTGCAATTTTACTGCATATAAATAATATGTAACTATATATAATGGAGCTACTTTTTGGAGATTTTCCCAAAATAATTTGCTGAAAAACAGTTATTGTAAAAAAATGACAATTTTTAAAAATTTCAAAGCAATACTTTTATGACGATTTTTTTTTTTGAAAAAAGTAAACAATATATTTTAAATATTTTACCATTATTTAAATAAAAAAGCCTAATTAATATACAGACAAAATTTGAAATTTTTATATTTTACAGTTTCTGAGATACAAGTTCCTAAAATGGTTCAATTTAACATTGTTGGTATAGGAGGTACCGACTATTCTTAATATAATTGCTTTTAAAGATGCAGAATAAAATACAGTTACACCAGAAAATGAATATAAAGTGATTTAACATGTATTATTAAGTGATTTTCATGGAAAACAACACAAACCCGGGAGATACACCACAGTAAGTAAAACAGAAATAACTTAATGTTCCTTGGGGGGCCTTGGTACAATTTGATTAATGGCCCAGTACCGTTTCGCGGCCCAGGGGTTGGGGATCACTGCTCTATACTATGTAAATGGAGACGAACCATCTAACGCGATGCCTTCAAGGACCATTAAAATACTGTTGTCGTAATGGTCAATTTCTCGGACATTGGAGGGCATGTAGCGAATCCCTAGTTCTTTCCATAGGAAAAAATGGTGAGAATATCTTTTTAGGCTAACCCGGTACTAATCAGAGAAGAGAACGGTTACCCATCGATCCATGAACTAATCTCTATGATCTATGTACCATTTTAAATGGACCCTCCTATTCGCAGAACTAAGTGGGACGCAAACAGCAGCCATTCTTAAAAGGAACCGTCTCTTATGAAGACTTCTGGAGAAAGTCAATCTTGAAACTCGCATTTACAACTCATGAAATAGTTGAGAAGCTATAGCACCCCCGTGTTACGCCTCGCTAAAATGGACAAATGGCGATCTTCTATGGTCAAAGTGGCTCTTGAATGACCTTGCCCAGGATTTTTCTCGACAGATTCTGTATCCTGAAACCATAAATTCTATAAATTGAACACAACGTTTGTGGCGTTAAATTGAATTCTCTATAAATCTGGATTTAAGACTGTGGTATGTTTTTTGCCTACCTACATTTCGCCACCTCATTTCCTCATTTAAACTTTGGTAATTATTCATTTTTGTCTGAATTTTAATTTATTAATTGCTGAAATACCAAGAAGTAGAGTATTCTAGAGAACGAAATATTATTCCGCAACGTACTGTTTCTTCGTGCAAGGGATTTTTAAATTGGTACTACATATACTCATCGGATCAAGTGATCTTTCGGATTTTATTGTGGATAGGGTTGCTTACTTAACTATAATACCGTACTTTTTCTACGTTATTTTATTTAGAAAGTTATTTGTTTAATTGAATCCATACATAATAGTTAAAAAAACTTTATAATTATAGATTTTCTAAAAACAATTTTATATTCAGGAAATTCGGTCGTCGTTCATTGTACTTCAAAAATGTAGGTGGATAAAATATAAAAGTGATTTTTTACAAGAGTTAGATAATTTTTATGCATTTTTACCTTAGCAATCATGATAAGCTACATAGAGCTTAAATAACCATTTGGCACGTTACCTTTATTGAATCGCTAGCAAGTGGAACGAATGCAAAGTACTTACAGCAATTGCACAATTAAAGATTAATGAGTTTTTAAACGAATAAATGCATCAAATCTATAGAAATCAGGCACAGAATAAGTGCCCATTTATGTAAGGATACTTTGTCGCGAGGTTTGAAATATACAAATGTTGCAAGATATTCAATAATAACCTCGAAGAAGTTAGCAATTCGGTTGATAACACTCAAAGGAGCACAAGTATATCTGCAGTGAAATTCCTCCAGTTTGTGAGTTTCTTCCTGGTGACTGACGAATAACAGTCAACGGCATTAACAAAAAATTATTAAATTAAACAATCAGCGTGCAATCAATTATTTTGAATAATTTGCAATTTTGCAAAATTACCGCTAACTGGTTGTTTCTATTTTTGAACGCGAGTCAAAAAGAGTGAGAGCAAAAATGTATCAAAACATTGAATTACTCCCAATTAGAAGATGTATTTTTGACTCAAAATTTACCTTGCGTTGAAATTTGTGTGCATTACTTCGCCTCTGAAACAAAACAATCCAGGTGACATAAAGCAAAAATGTTATATTAAAAACAAAAATATCCACCAAGAAAGTTTTCGCTTTTGTTTCTTAGAAAGATTCTCAGGATACTGTGTACGTAATTTTCCTACATCACCAAATCACATTGAATGTAATGTATTATGAGTTCTAACTGCCTTCGCGAGGGCAAAGAAAGTATATGTACAAAATTATTCAAAAACACATTATGAAAGTTTACAACGACTTTATTTCTTTTCGGTTCAGAACATGAAGAAAATAATTCTCTTAAATTCCTTGGATTCTCTTAAATGTATTTCTTCATCTAACAGTATAATCGTCGCGATCCAAAAGCAACTTAAAAGCCTAAGAGATAAAAACATCTCAATAGATTTTGCATTTGTTCGCGGACATACGGGCGTTCTTGGGAATGAGCGAGCCGATTGGCTTGCCAAAGCTGCAACCGAGCGCAAAATTGACATTGATGTTAATATTCCTAAATCGTTTAAAAATGAAGATCACGAAAGAAAGAATGGTGAAGTCTTGGAACCAGGAATATCTCATTTCTAATAAAGGGAGCATAACAAAGAAATTTTTCCCACCATTAATAAGAGACTATCATGCCATCATTTTACACTAACTAAAAATAACCCAATTTCTCACTGGTCATGGTAATTTCAAAAGCTACTTGAACAAATTTAATTTAGTTCCTACATCTTCCTGTGACTGTAATAATGGTGGCGAAGAAAAAGTAGAACATGTAATCCTTCTGTGTTCCAAGTATGTCAGAGAGAGAAAGATCATAAGACAAGCGTTCAAGAGACTTAACATTAATTGGCCACCGAATTTTCATCAACTTCTTTCCACCAGAAGTACTTTCAAAAACTTCTGTGAATTTCTTGTAAATGTTTGTAATTCTTCTTAATCTCAATTTTTTTTAAATTTTTTATTTCCCTTGAATATGTGTTTTATACTTACTTCTGTAAGCCCCGTGTGATACTTTGTGGTGCACGGGGATTTTATAATTGGTTTCAATAAAAAAAGCAATATATTAAATTGAACCCTAACAGGAATATAAGAGTTGCTTAATTCTCATGGATGCCGTTGATCCGCTATCTTAATGGTCCCCATACATTGATTTTCTAGGAAATGACAGATATGCTTATGAAAAATAAAAACTGACTCTTGGTCGATTTAAAAACCTTACGATAAAATTTGGTCCCTCCTTAGGTGTACTATATGCTGGGGCATTAAGCTTTATTTTTGCTTTTGACTGATTTTGTACTCGTGTTGCGTACAAGCATTTAAGCCTTATAGAGTCATTCAAAAAAGAACTTTGCTTTCAAGCGTGTACTATATTTGAACTTGATCCAATTATCAGATCGTGTAGGAGACAATTTTGGAATCAAAGTCTTTCTTAAAGCGAAAATTGCCTCCGGCATTTTTCAAAAGTGTACGAAACATTTTCCTTTTGGTGATGAAAAAAAATGAAGAATCAAAATTTGAAATACTCACATCCAATGGATGAATCATTACGGACAAAATACCTTAAAAAGAACCAAATCTTTGAATGTGGAATGTATTTTATTAAAATGGCTTAAGTTAAGTGAAATAAGAGTATTTTCCGTATTTTTTAGTTCGATTTATTCAAGAATATTGTAAATATAAAGCTTTTAACGCTATTATTTGCTAAAGAAATGGGTTTTTTTCCAGATTCTATTTGCCTCTTGTTATGATCCCTACAAATTATCCTAAGTATCTACTTGCGAGTGAATTCTATTTTTAAAATGTCCAGACGGTTTAAAGTGGCCGGGGCAGTCTAGTGGTCAAGATATTGGTTCGTGGCTGACTTGTCGCTACTTGTTTTGAGCCCAGTACCACTAAAGACCCGCCGTGTAGGGGAGCTATGCACGTTAAATCTGTCAAGAACTCAGACGTTCTAACGTTGGTGTGGTGTGGTAGTTAGAAGAGGGGGTTGCGAACTCAGGTGTCGTCCTCTTCACTTGACCATGGTTCCAAATTGCGAGGTTCGTCGCCAAAAGCCCTCGTGTAACGGAACAGTGTGACGTTAATCACTCACTCACTCAGAAGATTTCAAAATTACTTATTAGCCTTCAAAATTAAATTGTATTCTGCATACACCTAAAACACGTTTTTGTTTAAAATAATGTTTTGCATTAATTTATTTATATTGATTACTACTGCATTTTTAGATAAGTTATCGTAGCTTAAAAAATGCTTTGAATTTATTTTTTATAAAACAATTTAACAGTTTTAAATTTTCCAAATTTAACACTTTTTCACTATGTTTTACTATTTCGGAATTCTTTTAAGCACTTAAAATCAAAAACGTAAGTTTACCAAAACAAATAGGAGCAGCTGTATAACACGGTATATGAACTGATAGTACAAATTTTAAAATTTTGATTTTAAATATACTATACCCTTTGTTTTCTGTAAAGTACAAGTTTTGAGTTTCGTAAAAAATTACCTTCCTTTTCAGAAAAATACATTGGACGTAGAGGCTCTCTCACTCCCAGATATTTTAAAATTAACAGTTCAAAATATAAATGCTAACTAGTACATTGTGTAAGGAATACTTTACATATATTGCGTTAAAGATGAGAAAATGCTTAAGAATGAACTATAATGAAAAATTGAGTGTATGAACAACATATTACATCATCAAAACTAAGCAAATAAGATTTCATTTAGATGAATTTCAATAAGACTTCATCAGTGTTTAATGTCATTATATTAATAAAATATCGTATATGCAAAAACCACTCAAACTGCTCATTACATTTTTTCTGAAATCTATCTAAAATTATCGAATGATAAATTAATAGTAAGTCAGATTGGCTTAAGTATTTTATCAAAAAAAGAAATTAAATATCCTTTTCTCAAATTCACTATAAGTAAAATCTAAAAAAAGAAAGTTTATTGTAAGCAAAGTGTGGCTTTATAATAAAAAAACATTACTTTAATATAATTGTAATTAAAATCCAGTAATAAAGTGTATTAAAAATTATTTATTCATACTCACCAAACGTGAAAGAGCGGATTCATGTTAAAACAGGCTTGAAATTTTTCGAAATTTTCCAATCTTTTCAGGATAAAACATTCTTTGCGAGCAAAATGGCGGAGAATGATCTCAAATTCGAGCAACCCATTATTTAAAATCTTTGTTTATCTGAGTAACAGGCATTGTTAGAAAATACACTGTTATTTCACTGTTACTTTATAATGTTCTATACTTGCCTGTTTGCTATTTTCTCTGTGTTTAAATCTCATTGTTATGACAGCTTTTCATGGCATTGAAATCATATCATCAAAAGAGAATGTCTTTTATCACTATGAATCGAAAAAATGTATTAAAACACACACACAAAGATAGATTTTAACCATAATCAAAAACATTACTTCTAGCACTCTAATTAGAAATTCCCATATATATCATTCAATATAAATCATTTGTATTTTAAAAAGCTGTTTTCAAATAACTGAAAGTGTGTGACGAAATTTTTTTCAGCAATAAAATCTGTAGGTTTTTATATGTTGCGCAGGTTATACTATGAAGGGATATATATAGTATATCAAACAAAGGAAAAAGAGACGTACATTCTAGAAGTGCAAACAAATTTCATATCTAATATAATGTTTTCATACAGTACTTTTTCAGTTCCTGTTTTAACTTCCACATTTTTCAATAATTTGATACTGAAAGCTAATCGTATACTGTATTTTCATCATTCTATTTCAGAATACTTTTGTCAGCAACACATAAATATCACTTTTTGCGAACCTTTTTACTGTATATATATAGTATTGACTCTCTCAAAAAAATAATTCTTAAAATTAACACATTTCTGGAATAGGATTTATTTCTAGATATTAGTCACGTTTGTTTTTTCCACTAATGAAAAAAGTGGCATTTACAGAGTAAAAAAAAATTGAATAAAAAGATCTTAAACAAAGCAGATGAGTTCATTGATTAAGTATTGCAATTTGTTTTCATCCTTATTAACTTTTAAGTAAATTTCAGACAATTATAATAACATATAAGTACCAAAAATATATACAAGAGATGCTTCATCTGTATTTCTTTTAAGAAATTCTTGTTTAGTTTTATTAGTTTTAGATGCATCTAATAAGAAAAATTTTATATATAATACATTTATTAAACGTTATAAAAGAAATAAGGCAAGTCACAACAACATGCGTCCATATTCGATGTAGACGCAAAGTGCATATGACATATCTCTGAAGTATGTTTATTTCCAGTAATTAACATTTCCTCCCACTGTTATCTGAATTCTACTTTAGAAGCTTAGCTTAATGCTTAGCGTTGAGTGCACAAGCTTAATTGCTAAGCTTGTGCACTGAACTTGTTTGTATATGTCAAAGAAAAAAGTTTCAGAAAAAATGCAGAGTGGTTTTATTTTTTTTTAAAAAAAATTACATTCATGAAAGGTGAAGACTTTTAAAACGTGTAGTGACGTCTTATATGTCTTCCTTTCTTTTTTGAACAAAATATATCCAATTGTGTAAACCTCTTATGACTCTCAACATTGTAAACAGTGTAGGGTTGTGTCGTCATGCAAGATTTAAAAACAGCGCGCTGTTTGTAGCAAAAATATAAATTTATATAAATGTTTAACGTACGTTGCGTTCTGTTAAATTGTTTTCGAAAAAATGTTTAGCTTTTGAAAGAAATAAGACAAGTAAACAATTCTTATTGAGATTTTAATGACATGAATTGATACATACATACCTGATGTGTGCTTATTTTCTCTGTGCTCTTCCGCTATTAAAGAAATTCTACCGTATTATTAGTGTATTACGCACGTACATTTACGTTGATGGTATATGACACAGAGAAATTATTTTGAGATAAAATGATGCGTAGCATTTGTTTTCATTTAAATGATTACATGTGAGAGAAAGAAAAAGACGTGTAGTGACATCTGATGTGCCATCATTTCAATTTCGAACAAAATATCTTCAATTGTGCACGTGTTACTAGTGATTTTTCGTCAACTTTTTTTAAAAATTAATTCTATCTAATAGTTAAAGGAATGCGAAGTGTTCCATATGTTGCATTAAAATCAATGCAAGTTTTCGACGAGCGTTTGGGTTATATTAAATTGCGTTAGAAAAATGTTTTTAATTCGAGACAGAAATATCGCGATTCAGCAACGTGAGTCGATATTTGATAGACTCGAAATGTGAATAACATTCTTTTGGTGTTTTTATTCTCTTTGTTTAATCATTCCTCTTACTGTTACCTGAACCTTATCTTAGAATTACTTTATTAAAGGCGAGCATTTATTTGCACGTTAGTCGTTGATTATTTCAGGGAAGTTTTCTTTGTCTCCTCGACAGCTGTCATGTTGATGATATTCTCCTGACTACACACCGATACGTTGCGGAATGAAACAGGGATGTTCACTCAGTGGACTCTTTTGTAACATTGCAATCAAATTTGAGCTTTTAGAGTCCAGGACTTTCTTCGATCATATTATGCTCACTTTTTGTTCGTAAACACATTTTCTTTCCTCATTTGGCCGATAAACTGCTGTAGCTCATCAGCCGAACCACACGCAGTTCAGCCTTTCTTGATGATTCTTATCCTCTAAAATGCATCAGGTATCCGACTACTTGTGACAACTTGCTTTTGAAAAAATGGAGATGTGTGGATGTTTTTGTGGTTTTTAGTTTTATTTAGTATGTTTTAAGGAATAAATCTTAAATTGAAATCAGAAAAAAAATTATTATTATTATAATAGGAAAACACTGGTGAAAATTTGCAAAATATTACATAAAAGGGGCCCATAGTGTACAAAAATTTTACAAAAAGTCCCTCAATTTTTCAATTTTGATGCATTACTTTGCTATTCCTTTTTGAAATGACCTTCAAGATAACAGATATTTAATTTTTACAAAAAATAGAGCCCTTTATCTTAGTTATTGTACGAACTTGCTTAAAAAACAGTGGTTACACTCACATAAAGGACTATAAATTTTGTAATAATGCAGTGATTTATAAATCTGAAGGTCACGATAATTTTACTATAATACAAACATACACAACAAATGTCAGTAAATTATTTTCAAAACTTTTTCAGCAATCCTTGTCCCTGTTTGAGCCTTTTCTGAAAAAAACACATTTCATATATTTTAAAGTTTAAAATATTTTTTTCTCCAAGTATTAATACTCAAATACAGGTTTAAAATTCCCCAGATTTATACATAATGCCTTCCTTTTTCTCAGATAATGCTTTTCTTTTTTTCGAAGTTTTAAGTTTCTTTTTTTAAATCCCCTGAGTTTTTTCTCTTGTTTTTTTGTAGTTGGCAATGAATGTCTCTCCGAGTCGACAGTTCTTTCATCATCAACCTTTGAAAACCCCTTCACAATAAAGCAACCCATTGGGATGTGTAAATGTTCCATTACGGAAACAATCCCTTTAGATCCATCACTGTGAACTGTAATACAGCTAAGAATGAACCAAACTGTAATGTCAGAAGTTCTACAAAAGTTTCTCTTTTGGGATTATTCTCCACAAACCGCCATTAAAACTTTCATTGGCATTTTGGGTCTTTCCATGTAGACATCTATCGAGAAATGATTGGTTACATAAATCCATTTATAGATGGTTTTCACAGTGCTAAATACAGCAGCTGGTAAGACAGGTGTTCTATATTTATGCAATTTTCTTTCTTATTCGGCCTTTTGGTATTTGCACCATGCATCGAATCCAGAAAGGCATTGTCCATGCATGAGTGTTTTGTCGGTGGAACAGCAATGGAAAAATGCAGCAATGACTGCAGTCAGCATTTTAGACAAATTGTCTACATTACTTCGAATTGATATTCCAAAATAATTTTGAAGTGTGCCCATGAATTTGTCGGTAAATTGGCATTTTCCACCTAAACCTTTTCTTCAACCTTTCTAGATTTCTTCAGTTTTCGTAAACCAGAGCCAACTCTCTTCTACATATGTCCTATGCACTCCTATTTAATTACACTATCAATACCATACATGTCTTTCACATTGTTGAACGCCTTTGAATCCCCATCCCCATAGTAAGATGTATATCGAAGACCGCTGTTTGCTTCAAACCTTTCAAAAATCCTATAAGTACCGGCAGTTTCCATATTAGATACTGATCCTGTGTGATTTTTACAAAAATATGACACTACACTTTTTTTGGTGGATCCCGATGTTTTTTCGGTTTTTGTACACACTTGTCAATTTTGACTGAGTACTTCAGTGTCTAATATTTTCCTGAGTCCACAGAAATTGCCGAAACACATCTATTCAGTGAAGAGTTAACCATGTTTTTACCAAGTATCATCTACACTAACACCACACTCATTTAAACATTCCGCAATGGATTTTGCTGCCTCCAACATAGAACTGTTTTGCAGATTGTGACGCAGTAACTTAATTTCATGTTTTCTATATGTACATTTCGATGGATAAAGAATATTCAGCATACTGAACAGTTTCTTTTAAGCAGAAAATATTTTGCCAATAATTCTCATTTCAAAGACGAGAAGGTTTCTACTCTATTTTAATTATTAACTTTTGATGTGAAGTGATTCCTTTTGAAAATGAACAGTTTTTAGACTTGAGACAGAAAATTGACTGAAAACCAAGTCTTGAATCAAGTACAGTTCTTGATTATAACAAGCAGGACAAGAAAGAATTGTGAAAATTGATATTAATATTTTGATGTTGAAAATTTATTACCAGAAATAGTTCCGGAATCAATATTAAATAAAGCGTCACTTAATCCTCTTCCAATTTTTCTGAACAAATACTTCCATCACTAACTTTCTTTTAAGCATTGCGGAAGTCTCCATTAAACTTTCGCTTCTGACGTAACTTTTGCCCATGTCCCAAGGCAGAAATTTAAAGAATAAGTAAAAAGCTTTTTTATCAATAACTAAAATCAAAATGAACCGATTTCAGTAAAAACTAGGATGAAAAAAATTAGTAGTAATATCGAACGTTAAGAAGTAAATAAGCAAATATCCTGAAATTGCCAGATTTGAAAACTAATTTTAAAAAGAAAAATACGTGAGGTTTCTTAATATAGCGTTGAAACAAAATGTTAAAATATATTTCACTTCAAAACGTTGTTTTGAAAAAGTGGAAAAAAACCGAAAAAACTTTCAGTTTTAGTTTCAGAATGCCACTTTCGGTCGTCAGTTACCAACTGGAAGTATCATCTGCTTTTACTAAAACAGTTGTAACTTTTGTTATAGTGAACGCAAAAAATGAAAAACTTGATGGTTTTATAAAACTAAGAGGTTGGACTACAAAATAGAGTCATAATTGTTTTTTGTTAATTTGTGACCTAATCCTCGATTTTAGGGTGGTTGAAAAAGAGTGTGCTTCACACAACTTTCTTTTTGCTAGAGCCACTAGAAAGGCTGATGAATAAAACGAGTACGTTCTATATCCCTTCTCGCCTTCATTGATGGAGAAGAAATTACATTCCTAGAAAATGGAATTCAATACTCTTATTTTGGAACACTTGTGTGAAAAATATTTAACTCGGAAATACTTAAGACGAAACATCGGTTAACATTAAATACACTGGTGTGCAAAAATTAAGGACGAGACGGGTTTTTTTCAATATAACTTTGTACAAAAGCTTTCCAAATCAACACATTTAATACCGTAAGATCCCCAATACGTAAGGACATGTGTAAATGTAAGCAACACTAACTAAAAGAGAAATCAAAGGGATAAAAAGAAGCTTGATTGAAAAAGTAGCATGGAGTGCAATGCGACTGAAGGCCGAAACATCCCTGTGATGGGTGTCCAGCAAGAAACATCCGGTCTTTAGTAGGGAATATGATCTCCCTGACTGCTAGGCAGGTTTCACAGCGTCTGCCCATGCTGAGAATGAGGGTGTCAATGAGTTGTTGAGGCATTGCTGCCCATTCGTCTTGCAGCGCCAATCGAAGCTCCCGAAACGTTACTGGTGGTAAGGTACGAGCTGCCAAGCGTCTGCCTAGAAAATCCCATACATGCTCGATGGGATTGAGTCCGGAGATCGTGCCGGCCAATCCATACGTTCAATATCCTCACTCTCTAAGAGCTGTTCGGCAGCTATTGTGCGATGACATGGTGCATTGTCGTCCATGAAAAGGAACTGCAGACCCATAGTGCCTCTAAAAAGACGCACATATGGAAGAAGAATATCGTTACAATAACGGGTCCGGTTGACTGAACCTGCGTCGAAGATGTGAAGGTCTGTACGACTACCAAGCATGATGCCTCCCCAAACGAGAACACCACGACCTCCATACCTGTCCCTTTCAATGATGTTTGAGGGATGATTGCAGCTTCCCCGCTCTCTCCAGATGAGTATGCGATGAGAATCGCTACTCAAACTGAATCTGCTCTCATCTGTAAAGAGTACTCGTCCCCATTCATTGTCTCTCCAATTCCAGAGTTCCCGGCACCACAGAGAACACCTTCTCCGATGGGCAGGCGTTAAAGGTACACACCGTAAAGGGCGTCGTGCAAACAGACCACCACCGTGCAGTCTTCTGGCCACGGTAAAACGCGATATCGTCGTCCAGTCGCCTGTGTCGTGTGTCTAACGATTTCTCCCGCTGTCTGCCGCCTGTTTCTTCAGGCCTGTAAGACAATGTACTGGTCATCTGCGGGTGTGGTTCCTCGTGGACGACCACTACGGAACCCCCGGATAGCTGTTCCTGTAGTTTGAAATTGTCTCCAAAGTCGTAAAACGATGCTGTGAGCAATTCTGAACTCTGCAGCCACACTTGTCACACTGCGGCCTTCCTCCAACTTACCAATGATTCGATCTCGGGTAAAAGCATCCAGATGTCGTCTAACAGATTGATTATTTGCCATTTCTCGCTGAGACAGCAACTCTGTGTGATTTTAACTGCTATACGGCGTGCAATCTCTTTGTCAGAAATACTGATCTTACACCGACAACATGCTTTATACTACTCAGACACTCCCCCATTACGTCTACCTGCATATCTGCGCATGTGCTACCGTACATCACCTTACTTAATCTCCTGATTGGTCTTTCTGTCCGCTCTGCCTCTTAGTTTAGCTGATATGCTAATTTTTCGACTTCGACCTTAATTTTTGCACATCAGAGTAATTTAATGGTCACGACGAAAAGCTATGCATTTTCTTACATCCCCCCTCTTAACACCAAATGAAAATCGCTTAACAGAAAAGGGTTTTCCTTCTGAGAATAAACAAAATATCGAAAACACACACACCAGTATTATTGGACTCTCCTACTGTAGCATCGGAAGAATCCGTTTCAATAGATGATAAGAATGCATACACAGCCTAATTATGCAGACAAAAACATTTTAGAGTTTGTTCAAAGCTAAAAAGATATATATCATTGACACAGATTCCGACAAAAAAATTAAAAGAATACAGCAGCTCATGTCCCCACGTCATTTGTAATGAGGAACATCAAGAAAAGTATGTGCAGTTATTTAGACGCACATTCCAAGGGTTAAATGAATAAAAAAAATCGATGACATCGAACAATTTGTTTACAGTTTGATGATATAACAAACAATGCAAAGAAAAATATCAGATTATTTTCCAACAATTCAATAAATGCTTGGTTTTTCAGAAAACTTGAAAATTTTGTATTAACTTTCATTAAGTTTTTTCGGATGTTTAGTTTCATTGATTTTTATGAAAAACTTGTATATATAAATGTGGGAGTCTAACCAAAATCTCCCAATAAAAAGTTGGACTTTTCAGATAGCGGGGTGTTCTTCACGAGGTATCCAGGGATTTTTAGAATTTACGGGTTAGTTTTGAATAAATCTAATCAAAATAATTCAAACGAGGATGCTTCTTAAAAGTAAAAGAATTTATTACATTTACAGGGCAATAGGAATTAAAAAATGCAGATATTAAATAAATAGAAAGTTAGATTATACCTTCTCTCTCTCTCTCTCTAGGAGGACGTTAGAAATCTAGAAAAAGTTCATTGCGTGACTTAAACCGCCTAGGTTAGCGAGCGGATGCGCAAAAAGACGATGTTAAGATGTCTATGACGATGTCTCCTTAAGACGATGGTTCGTGAGCCTCTGCCACAATATTATTTGTGTCGGCGTCTCCTAATCCCACCTGATGGCGTTGATATCGAATGTGGTTTCAATTAAAGTTACAGTCCTCTGGGAAGAAGTATAATCCAACCCCTTTTACAAAGATAGTTAACCGGAATATCTTACATGCAAATTTATGTAAATAAAATGCATTACAATAAGCATAATTTTGTTGTACATATGAGGGAGGGGGTGTAATATCATTTAACACGAAGAATATTTCAGTCAATTCAGTTTCGTGTAAACACCTTTTCATTGTTAATACCGTGTTTCAGGATTTCTCAAACTGTGGGGCGTGAGCATATCGAAAACAAAAGACTATTTTTAAAAATTATTAATTTGCTGAAAGGAAGCAAAACAAAATACATTCTGAACAGAAAAAGTAACATAATGCTTATCTTATTGCTGAAAAGCAACTTAAAATACTTATTACTTAAAAGCAACCTATGAAAAATTTAATACTTGTATGTGATAACTTTTGTACGATTTATCAATAAGGTCGTATTGTAGATTTAGCGATAAAGTACTTTATTATTGCATTCAATATAGCATTATTGTATAGAAGTGTGGGGGCGCGATGAAAATTATGACTGAAAATTGGGTCGCTAACATTGAATTTTTGCGAAGCATTGCCATATTGGTTAAAATCCAAATGCTCCAGACGTACCTGATATGTGACTCCTTAGTGTACTCAACTTCGAGTTCCTAATTTAGTATTAATTAATTAGTTATAAAATACTCTGCGCAGCACTGATACATTAAAGGTATACCGGCCGAAGTGCCCGCTCTTAGCACGAGTTCATTTATAACAAAATAAAACATTATAGACATAATCGCTGAATTGTAAGGAGAGTAAAGCCAAGTGCGTGACAATGTTTAGAAAAATGTAAAATGATTTTTTTTAATGATTGCTCAAATTATAATTAGTTTTAAGTGAACTGTAATTTTAAGCCTCTCAGATTTAGCATTTAGAATTGATGTTGAATAATGAACAATAATACAAAATTCTGATGAAGAATAATTGTATTATTTTTAATATTTAAAGCGAAAAGACTTCAACATGTTTTAACCCTGGAGCAGGAGTGCACTCGATACTAATGGCCGAGCGGGGCTATTGAATCACCCTAAACCTTTTTTTATAATTATTTTTATAGTACACAATAAAAATCGTAATTTCAGTGAATAATTTAATTAAGAGAAAATATACTCACCTATTTTCAAGAACATAGAAAATATTTCGTAAAAAAAGTTATCACATCGGTATGGTATTTCAGTCAAAACAAGTACCTTATGATTGTAAAAAATCTTTTTAACTCCCAAAAAAGGTCGATATGTGACAAATATATTTTAGTTCACGTTAAGACTATCAAACAGGAGGATAGTGTCAGGGCCATTGGTAACAATTAAACAGTTTTGCCAGAATTACCGATTTCGTGCACTCTGTGCTCGGCGTGACCGCTCCCGGATTAAAAATGTATTTATTACAATATGGATGTTCTAAAAAATTATGTAAAACGTTTTTCATTATGTTTTATATGTTTGAGACTACTCATAAAAATATATCACGGCCTAGTAATCCTTCAAAGTGCTCGCTGTGCTTTTCCAAAAATCATAAAAGTATATTACAAGGAAGAAAGTGCAGCAGATATAGTTTATTTACAACTTCCCTTAATGAAAAAACAAATACATAAGAGCAGGGACGTAACTAACCGTCCAAGTAAGTTCGAAGGTCAAACCACAGCAAATACATTCTGCTGCTTACAGCTTATAGCAATAATATAACCGTGATGAATTTTTTATCTTCCTAATTTTGTTTTTGATTATGGGTCTGGGTTTTGTTTTTCTCTGAAAGAATAGCATTTTAGGTAGAAAAGAAAACGTAATAGAAAACTCTCTCATCATGGGATTACAGCAAATCTAATAAAATGTTTTCTATTTGGTTATAGTATCATAGATAGCTAAAATGAGGTTATGAAGTAGAAGCTTTTATTTTTGAAGTCGTAATATCGCAGATGATACATATAAATTATATCAGTGTAAATGTGTATTTTCTTATTATGCCAGAAAGTATTTTGTATTGCTTCATTCCAGTAAATAAATTTTTTAAATCTTTTGTTATCGATATGCTCACTTCTCCCTTGAAGGTTAATCGCGCCCCCCAGTTTGAGAAACACTGGCTTATGAGGATCCGGCAGATGAAATATCGATCTTTATTTTTTTATATTTTCTAAAAGTTCAAACATTTCTGTTTAAAATGATACATGATATGAGGAAATACGATAATTAGAAGTATTTTTTATTTATTTTTTAATTGAAGCTATACTCCCTTTAGAAGCACCTGCGCTTCTTTTTTTTATCTATTTCTGATGAGCGCGAATCCATATGATATTCAATTGGGTAAATTAGAGTGTATTGGGTTTATCTGAACGTGTATGAGAGCACGGTATGGTGTTAACAACACCATATGGTCAGTGTGATTCCTTAGATCAACATTTGTGGAATTAAAAACTCTGAACTTAGACAAAAAGTATCGCTATTGCACAGTTCACTGTGAGTCATGTAGCAAAATTAATGATCTTAAGACTATGGAATGGATTATGGAACCAAGTTATAATTGTTCCAAAACTTGCTTGAGCTTAGGATGCGTGTAGCGCAACGAAAGCATCTTGAGATCCCCAAAAAAGGCAAAATTGTTAAAAATAATGAAAAAACAGGAAATTAGAAGAGTATTTTTGTAGGCTCATAGGGTAAAGAAAACGCTTCATATGCTTTTGTAAAGTACTATAAAAGTAAATAATTAGCAAATTAGAAATGTTTACTTTAGAGCCTATTTTCTCAAAAAACAAATGTAATATTTTTTACTATCTGTACCTTTTTCTGAAAAACTACTTACTATATAATCTTCAAATTTTCAGTTAGCATACTTATAACATGTTTACACTTTTAAATGCTGGGAATTAGATATATATGGCAAACCATTTTAGATAAGGCATTCTTAAACTAAATATTAGGGGGTAAAAATTAGACATTTTTTAAAAAAGTTCATAATTACTTCCATTTTTAACAAAAAGACTAACCTATTCGTTAAAGTTCTTTTGATAGTACAATTGTTGTAAAAATTTTATCTACGAGAAAAAAAGTAATTTCTGAGAAAAAGGTACATAAACCTACGCAATTTAACACGGGCTCCTATAGACGTGCCGGGTCTCCTTAACTAATATTTAAATGCATGGGAGCAAAACTTTGTATGTCATTTCTAATTATAGATGAATTTTAAAAACAATTGGGTGTCTTTTGAGTATTTTTGTAAAACATTTGCTTAATAATGAGAAACTACATAGAGTAACAACCGAAGTGCATCGAAAAAACTACTATAAAAATCATAATGATATTAATTTGTTAATAACGATGTGCAAATAAAAATGAAAGCCTCGGTAATTGAATATATTGTGTACCATTGTAAAATATGGAAATCGGTCAATTGTTAAAATTGGTGAGATGTAGCAAAAAAACCTGCCGATGTCCTAATAAAATTATGAAAAATATATTATCAGTGCCCAAGTTGATTGAGAATGCAATTCATGGATGTGCACGTAAAATGTGTGTTTCTTGGGCAAAGCAAAAGCGGACTGCAACAGGTGGAGTTTGTATTTTGTTAGACACCACTTTTTTAGTACGCTTTATTGCAATAAATACTTCGTAAGCGTCTCCAAATTAAGTAATCTCAATGTCTCAGAATTTTAAAATTCCGTGGCTAAAGTTAACTCTTAATCGCCAGGAATCTAATAAAATAACAATAAAACCTATAGGAACAGGAAAATCCCAATGTTAAAAATAACCTAAATCACCAGGGGGCGCTGGCATCGTGAGGGAAAGGGAAAATTTCCCTCAATACCAAAAGGGAAAAATTTTGAAAATTATTTTCAAGTTTAGCATAGTGAGTCAGTGTCATTTTAATTTTTGAAAAGGATATTTCCTTTGTATCTAGCTGTAAGTATTTTTTCATTATTTAACGATTATTAATGAACATCAACATTGCTTTAAAAACTAATTTCATATTGCTTTTTACAAAATATTAATGAATAATTTAAATAAAAAAAACCCGCGTAATTTCTTTGAACTTATGGATGAATTCAGATTGATTTATTTTCTTCTGCAAATCGAAGGCAATTTAATATGTATTTCAACAGGAACTAATTGAATTTAGTGTCAAACATGTAGCAATCTACTATCAAGGAGATACAATCCATAGTAATAATAATTTTGTATTTCAGGTGTCCGTTTTTTATTATTTGAAAAGCAAATTTTCTTTGGTTAGCGGAAGTAATTTGTTTTTCGTTATCTAACGATCGCTATTTTACATCAACAGTGTTAAAAAAATTAATTCCGTATTGCTTTTTTCAGAATAATGAATCATTTTTTTTTTGTAAAAAAAAACCACGTTTTGTTTAGGGGTATCTTAAAATATGTTTAATTTAATAGGAACTAATAGATTTTAGTTTCAAACATGCAGTAATTTTTAATCAAGAAAATTTAATCCATTCTAATAATTATTTTATTTTATCTTTTTTACAGTATTAAAGGATAGTTGAAAGAATTCTTTGGGGGTATCGAGAATAAATACTTATTTTTATTACATAAATTTGTGTGTTTTATCATCAATTGCTCGTTATTTTTTTAAATACAATATATTACTTGTAAAATTTTGTAATGGATAGCTTTAAATGTTTTGAATGTTATAAGACCTCTACAGTTTCAAACTTATATCGACATGCGAAATTGATTCATAATAAGGTAAGTACAATTAAACAGGTATTATTTGCAGTGCCGAACTCATTCCTAAAAAGGCCTTGGAGGATCACATTGATTTGGTACATAATATAACAATAGAAAAGAAAACTCGTTCATTTGACACTTTTAAAGATTTCAAGTTATGGAAAGAAAGCATTGAGAAGCAAACTAGTTTCTTGTATGTGAAGAATACTGGAAGTAAATCAGAGAAAACTGGTGGAAAAATAACCTACTTTTACTGTCATCACAATGGTTTTTATAATGCAAGGGTTGATAAGAAGAGAAATATGAAAATAGCTGGTAGAGCCACAAGATTAATGGAAACTGCCGTTCAAAGATGAAAGCAAGACCGGATCTACGTATGGGCTGCTGATTAGGGGCCCCGTTCCCCGTCGAAAATAATAAACAGAAAAGGATGCTTACATTCAAAATAGTAATAAAATAACAAACCAGTATAAAATACAAATCAAAAATAAATTACCCGAAATACTATAAGAAATTTATTTTTATTTTCGATTGCAAGATCAATTTACTTTTGTCTTTCCGCTCTACCACCGAAAACGTTAAAATTAATAAATAATACACATAGGCTGTATCATAGAGCGGTGGTGACGAACACCGAGCTTTTATAAAAAACGTAGTGACACTATTTCTGCAGCCATTTATTTTTGTGCAATAATAATTCTAAGTTACAATAATATATTGATTTATTGCTGTGACCTGTACATAATACCTGAAATTAAAAGGCACCTGTTTATTCAAGTAAAAATTAAGTACCAATACACATTTCTAAATTATTTAAGTAGAAAGATATTCAAGTTATGATTAAGTAATTTCTGTATTTTCAATTTTTCAAAGATTGGAACTATCAGGATTTCCCACAAATATGTATTTTATCTTAAAATTTTGGGTGAGTAACTTAATTACTTCTATAACATGGAAAAAATAGCAATCATTTTATGTGAATTATAGACATTTTCCGAGACTATTATGGATAAAAGTAAAGTGGTCTTGATTTTCGTAATAAATTGGGGGTTTTAAGTATAGGTGGCAACAGCAAACAATGGATGACAACGGAAAAACAATATTTGTTTAAAGTGGGGCACATAATTCTTAAGTTTATTTTTATAAAAGCCCCTTTAAATAGATGGACCAATACATTATAGTAATTAGCGTTTTAGATTTTAGCGAGTATAAACAAAGATGTTTTTTTTTTTTTTTAAAATGAACTAGGTACTTTTTTTTAAATTATGTCAGAAATATACTATATTGTTTTGTAAAAATTTATTAGAATATTTTTAGTTTATTAAGAACAGTCGGTTGTGTTACCATAATTTTATGACCTAAACTTTTAAATTTATTTTCAAGAAAATCAAGTTTTTAGTTTACGATATAAATATGTCTGATAAAAAATGTAAAAGTGAAACGGAGAAACGAAAATTATTGTTAAATCGAGAAAAAGAAAAAAATTAAATGTGTCAAAGTTTTGACTTTTTTTTTTACAATGAAACAAAGTAACAAGAAAATAACAAACGCCGATGTATTAGCAAGTGTAAGGGAAAGGAACATAGCCAAAGAAAACTGAAAAACACAAGCAAATATTAATGACGAAAATATGCAAGATCAAGATGACCAGTAGCCTTCTGAAAAAAATATGTTCAACCAGAGGACATCAGTAATGCCCCGATTGAAAAGTGTAAAAAAAATTTGGGTTTGAGTTTGGGAAATAGGTTGACGTGGGTTTGGGGCTAAAATCAATAAGTATTAATTTTATTGATTATATCCTTTCACATGAAATGAGTTATTTTCAAAAAGTAAAGATCCAAACAATATATATTCTGTTTCGGTAAGAGAATACAAAGAACCAAAGAGATCATTTTCGAATAATCATTTCTCATTAAAAAACTTAAAATGACCAAGTGCTGGAAAGATCTTAGTTATGTTATTCAATTAGTATTGGTAGAGTTTTTTGTTTAACGTGCAAAATTTTTTCTAAAACAAATTTCTCAATACACAACCGGCTTATCTGATTGAAAATACGTAACAAGTTGTTTAAAATTCATGAAAATAAAAATTTAATGTTAGTTTGGTTGACTCTAAAAGAAAATAAGTCTGTTTTAGATAAAAAGTTACAGGACCAACTAAAAAAGATACATAATATTACCACAATGTCATCAAACGTGTTTACGTGGTAGTAAAGTATTTGGCAATAAGATATTTAGCATTTAAGAAGTTTTTGGTTCTCCTCAAGCCCCGCCCCTCCCCAGTTTTGGGCTTCTTTCTCATGTTGGCCTCCGTCCCTCTTTGCCATTCATTCTGAGCAGAAGCGCCCGCTCGCTATCGCTCGCGATCGATCTTATTTTCGTTTTCGTTCGGTTCTCCTCATAATGGTAATTTTATGAGTACCCTGGAACTACTAGCAGAGTTTGACCCATTCATTCCTGAACACATTGAACGGCGAGAATTACAACCAAAATCATTAATATTGGACTTCTCAAAAAGCAGTATATGAGCAAATAATTGAGATTATTGGCAAGCAAATCATTAAAGCAATTGCAACTGAAATAAATAATGATGACATAAAGTACTATTCAATTGTGATGGATTCAGCAACAGATCTGGTCCACAATGACCAACTTGCTATTGTACTACGATATTATTTTGAGAAAAAGTGTATGAAAGATGGATCTCATTAATTAAGATTAATAGTCCCACTGACTTATTCTTATTTAATTCTCTACAATAATTTTTAGAAACAAATGAATTGTTATTGGGTAATTGTAGGGGACAGTCATTTGGCAACGCTGCTAATATTTCCGGTCGATATAATGGTGTACAACCTCTTCTAAAAGAAAAAAATCTGCTATAATTATGTACCGTGTGTCTGAAGTCTTGAACTTCTTTGGTTTAGTACAATGATTCTCAAAGTGGTCTATATCGACCCCCAAGGGTCTATGACGACATACAAAGAGTCCACATCAGCGAAAAAGTAATTTGGGGCTCCATGAGATGTAAATGGGGGTCTACTATAGTTGCTCTCATTAAACCAGATCAGGACTTATATAAACATTAAAAGAAAATTTAATAAAATGGAAACCAGAATTTACATATTAAACAGATTTATTTACAAGATTTAATGAGGTTAATTTGCAGTTACAAGGTGACAGTATAAATTTTATTAAAACAAAGACCATCATCTCAGCGTTTAATGTGCCAGAGTTAAGCCTAAAGAGTATAATATTTTACATCCTAAGTTTTCTCAGTTTCTCAATTAGCCCAGATAATCTACCAGGAAAATGGCTTTTAATTTACGTTCAACATTTAAATGCCATTTATTCAGATTCTGAAACTAGGTTTGAGAATGCTTTGATTATGATAATTACCAAAGTAGGCAATAAACACATAGGGTCCTATTGATAAAAAAAGTCATATTACAAGAGGAACTCATCGATATGGGCAGTAATTGAGATCTTAAAGTAAAGTTTAAAAACGGATGTCAGCAATTTTGGCTTTAAAAAGACATGCCTGCTATTTATCCCGAATTGTGGAGTATTTAATTGCTTTTCCTAGTGAAAAGGAGTTTCAGTGCGGCTGCTAAGCTCTAAAATAAAAGAAAGAAAAAGACTGGACGCTATACTAACCGAGGAGATTTCGGGTTATACCTGACGAGAGTGATGCCAAATGTTGAAAATTAGTTATTGAAGAACCAGGTTCATCCTTCCCTTAATAAAAATGTGTTCAATTGATATCAATTAAATTTTAATTTAATTAGCATGTGTTTCTTAAGTTTTAAATACTACACTTCCCTATAGTTAGACATTTAAATCTTTTAATTAAGTGTCTTAAAAAGTAAGTAGTTATATCACAGCTGTCAAAAAGACATTTAAGTTAATAATTTCGGACTCCAGACCGAAAGGCCTAGGTTTGATGCCCGATGACACTAAATACCCTCCTAGTACACACGGAGTGCGTGCTTGTTAAATCAGTGGGTCCTAAAGCCTTGTGGGCGGTCGCAACTGAAACCACGAGTGCTGGGGGCTGGAGAATGTTTTCCTCCCCTCCCGTTCTATGCCTAAATTGTGGAGGTGGAGATCGGTGGTGTCGCCATCTATCTTAAAGAAGTCCAACCTGTCTCACAGGCTCTGGCAACATTAATTACTTCCCTTCGGGAATTTCACCAAACTAAATCGTATTGTTGTGACTAATCTGTACGGCACTTTATCACTGATACTCTCAGGTGCCTTTGTGGATTATAAATTCGCGTATATTTCCAATCAGCTCTAAAAGAAAAAACCGGGATATGCAAACCAGTTAAAGTATTTAAGAAGAATGTTGTAAGTTAACAACAGGCTTTTATACCAAGAGATAGGTTGAAAGTGTTCTAAGGCGATTCCAGTTGATTGTGCAACTAGCGGCTCGTTGATCATTTGGCTGTGATTTACAATTGGTAAAAGGAAGGTGAGTTTTAAATCTAGATTATCGGCTTATAAGAGTAAATATATAATAAAGTTAATGGTAATTTAATGAACACTAGTAATTCAAATTGCGTGTATCTCTCGATTCTCTTATTCCGGTAATCCCGTTCGATATTGAGTTTAATAGTTGATTAGTATCATATTTTGTGAATTAATTTAATAGTAAGGTTCAATCACATTGACGTAGACATATCGATTAATTTTTGTAATTAGACGGTTGATAATTGATTTAAGTGAATAAATATAATTTGTTATTGTAAAAATGTCTTCTTGTCGTTTTTTGCCTTAAATCAATCTTGGTGTCCAAGGTGGAATCCAAGGGGATTCTCACACTGTGACCTGTATGGTGCTCAAGGCTAAGGCCAACGACAGGCGTATATTTAGCCACTTGCCACGATGAATTTCGTTGGCCTCGATCTGACTACGTCAGAGAGGTGGCATTAGAAACAACAATAATTTAGAAAAGTTCCATCTTAGGTAAGCAAGGGTGATCCCCAAACCGAAAAACTTGACAAGGGAGATGATGAAACATTTGAAAACATCTGGTTTATTGCAACAAATATATGTTTTCTTTTCTGCTTCGACCCATAAGTGGGAACTTCTAAATTGTGAAATTAAGCTGAAATTTACCTTAAATAGTTTAAGTCAGACCAAATGGTCTTGTCTTTACGACGCTGTTGAAGCCTTAAAAGATAATTATGGTAATATCATGAATATTCTTAAAAAATTTAGTAACAATGAAATGATAAAATTGATTTTAAAAAAGAGGCAGTGAATTTATTCAATAAATTAACAAAACTTGAACTGCCATTTTAATTATATTTTGGTAAGAAATTTTACAAAGATTTAATTCAGTTAACAAAAATTTACAGGCTTCTGGTTTGAACATCTGTGAAGGGAATGAGTTAATTATGTCATTTAAAACGTTTATAAGCAATGTACGATATGAATCGTATCAAAAACTAAAGGAGCCAAAACATTAAGTCCAAGTACAGAAACAGAACATAGCGCTGTGAACAAGGCACGGGGTATTTCAAAATGTGCAGATAAATCCACAGAAAAAGCTGTGTATGGGACAGAAAAATTTAAAAGAGACACGCTTATTGTGTGTGTGTTGCGTTAGGCAAGCTAAACCTTTATTTAAATAGAAGGATATAGTAAGAAATCAAAATTTTTGATGGATTTGCAAGATCAAAGTAAGAAGAACGTCGACCTGGAGAATGTACGCGCTATTATTGTTTACTAATCAGATACATTTAGTAAATGAAGGTGTGTTCACTTCAAAACTTATCTAAAACAAACTGAGCTAGAGTCCTATATTTGTACTGATATTTTCAATGTAATTTTTTAAAAGAAACTTGTTGAAGTTTTTCCAAATTTGTATACCGTTTTAAAGATTTTTCCAGCGCTCCCTATTACTATTTGTGAAGCGGGGCGTGTGTTCTTTAAAATGTCCTATATAGAAAACAAGTATATAGAACAATGACAAATACTAGGCTTAATTATTTATTACTTCTTTGTATTGATACTGATCTCACCAAAGACTTAAAATGTGATGGGCAAATAAAAGAATTTGCAGCACAAAAGAGTAAAAAAAATTTTTTTTATAAATTATGTTATTGTTTATAACGTATTTAAAATGTTTAAAATAAAAAGAAAACCTTAAATTTCGTATATTTTAAATTTTCCCACATAAAACATTTTTTTTAGGAAAATGGCAAAAACTTAAATATTTTGGGGGCCCTTCAGATATTGTTAGCCCAGGGCCCCCAAAAGTCACGGTCCAGCCCTGGATGAAAGTATATGAAGGCTTTGAAAGCAAAGTGACTGTGAGATTCACAAAAACCCATGTAGGACTTGGGGTAGATGTGGAACGGATGAAAATAACTAGAGGAGAAAAAGAAGATATAGCGAGAAAACTAGAAAATAAAATCCCAGTCGAAGCTATCTTGGATGATATTAGAAATTCTATGAATCAGAAACTAGAAAGAATTCATTTAATAACACGGCAAGATATGAAAAATATTACAAGAGGAGTACAATATAAGCTCTGATGGTATTTTGGATTCAAATGATGTGGTAAGTGTAAACAAGTGGGTTGAAGGCCTGAAAAACAGAGAAGATTCTCCTATAGTTCTCTTCAAGGACCAGAACATTTTTGACGAAAATTTACACCCTGGTATGAAAGCAGAAGATTTTCTACTTGTAATTATGAATATTGTAATAATCAGATTAATCGTAATCGTTTTGTTGTATTGCTAGTTAAACATCTGGCAACACCTTTTAGTGTTTACCTTTTATTTACTTAATAAATCTTTAATTCCTACTGAATAGTATTTCTGCAACAGGTTATGGGCCCAGGAATCGCTAAAATTTGTTAAGTGTCTTCGTGAAAAGTTCTTTTTTAAATTATAAGTAAAATACCGCGTGTATTTGTTAGGCCTAAGCACGTGTACAGACTGAGATGGAATTTAAAGCTCATATTGAAAAGCTTGTAGGAGCTGCCAACTGGAGCAAATGGAAGCGGCAAATCGAACTTTTGTTGCGACATCACGATGTGCATGATGTTGTCTGTGGAGATCGGAAATGCCCAAGCTTACCGGCAGATGCTTCATCTGAAGCGGTTGCCGCACATGTGAAAGCGCAGAAAGCTTTTATTAAGGAGGACTCCCTTGCCCAACTGATTCTTGTGGACAGAGGTGTGGTATGTTCCTGACATCAGTAGAAATCTATTTTCCATCAGCCAAACCTTAAAAAAGGGTTTCAAGTTCCAAGCATCAAAAGATGATTGCTCCCTCTTGAGAGATCACAGAGTACGCATGAAAGGTGTAAGAACTGTGCAGGGCTTATATGCATTAGAAATGCGTGTTCTTCATCCAGAAATATCTGCTGAAGTATGTGTTGCCTCAGCAGACCAATCCTTAAGACTGTGGCATGAAAGATTGTGTCATCAAAACAAGGCTCATGTTAGGGATGTACTGAGAAAATATCAAATAAAAAGTTATGTGAAAGACAGCAAAATATATGATGGATGTTGTTATGGCAAACAATGTCGTCGTCCCTTTGTAACAAGGAAACAAAGGGCTACAACACCAAGAGATTTGATAAATATAGATGTATGTGGTCCAATGCAGCAACAGTCTCTAGGTGGTGCTAAATTCTATGTTTGTTTCAAAGATGATTACACCGAATTCCGTCGGGTATTTTTTATGCAGTCCAAGAGTGAAGTTTCTAAGTGCCTTGAAACGTTTCTTAATGAAGCGAAAAATGCTGGGCATATGGTCAAGGAGGTGCTAAGTGATGGCGGAGGAGAGGTTATAAATTCAACAGTGAAGAGTATTCTTGAAAAATTCGGAATCTCTTCTCGTATGTCAATGCCTTATACGCCTCAACAAAATGGAGCTGCAGAACGTGAAAATAAAACTATTGTAGAATGTGCAAGATCTATAATTTATGCTGCAAATCTTCCTTTGAAACTGTGGGCAGAAGCAGTAAACACGTATGTTTATGTGTTGAACAGAACAGGGCCAAAATCAGTTAAAGACAAAAGTCCTTATGAACTGTGGTTTTCCAAAGAAGTGATCAGTATAGATCACCTGCGTGTATTTGGAACGGAGTGCTTTGTCCATGTACCTCAACAAAAAAGAAGGAAATGGGACAAAAAGAGTGTCAAAGTTTTTGTTGGCTACAGTGGTGAAAAAGATGGTTATAGGATATGGATAAAAGATCAGAACAAGGTTATCCTGAGTCGAGATGTGATATTTCAAAATGAAAAATCCAGCTGTGTTCCTGATGTATCTTCTGATATTCAAAACTCAGATATGGAAATAGTGAAGAAGCCTCTTCAAACACCAGACCCAGGTGTGGGAACAGAAATAGAGGAGATACCATTTAGTGCTGAAGATAGAGAAAGAGAAGAAATCTTAGCCGAGCAGAGTTGCAGAAATTTGTGTGACAGGTCCATATTAAAGTTGCCAGCCAAATTTGACAACTTTGTTCTATTGGCAGAACACATAGAACCTGATACCTACAAAGAAGCAATAGCTTCTGAAAATAGTGACAAATGGCTTGTTGCTATGAAGAAAGAGTTGGAATCCCTATCCAGTAACAACGCCTGGGTACTTGCAAATTTACCTTCTGACAGAAAAGCCATAGGGAATAGATGGGTGTTCAAGGTTAAACAAAATGCTGATGGAACTGTACAGCATTTTAAAGCTCGACTTGTTGCTAAAGGATTCAGCCAAAAATTCGGAGTTGATTTCAGTGAAACCTTTAGTTCTGTAGTTCGGTGGGATACCATCAGAACTGTCCTGAGCATTGCTGCTGCTCGAAAACTGAAACTGGGACAGTTTGATGTAAAAACTGCTTTTCTGTATGGAGATCTCCGAGGATATCTACATGGCTCAACCTGAAGGATTTAGTGATAGTTCTGTCAGGTATGCAAAATACTAAAGTCTATATATGGTTTAAAACAAGCTCCAAGGTGTTGGAATAAACGCTTTAAAAGTTTTGCTGAGAACAGTGGATTGAAGCAATCTAACTGTGACCCATGTTTGTTTTTTATTGATGAAAAATCCATGTATCTTATTGTGTATGTTGATGATGGAATCATTGCTGCAGATGAGGAGCAAACAGTGAATCTGTTTTTTAAAAAGCTTGAAAGTGAATTATCTGTGGTGATAAGTGAAGCTAATTATTTTCTTGGTATGCAAATTGAGCATCTTGAGTGTGGTAAAATATTTATACACCAAGAAGCTTGTTGTAGGAAGATCCTATCTCGCTTTGATATGATTAATTCAAATCATGTTAGCACACCTATTGAAAAGGGTGCTATTTCTACAGATGATTCAGTATCTCTTTCAGCTGATGTACCCTATCGTGAAACTGTGGGTAGTCTTATGTTTCAGGCTATTGTCTCCAGACCCGACATAGCATATGCAGTGGGAGTGCTTTCCCAGGTTTTGGATAAACATCAACAGATACACTGGACCATGGTGAAAAGGATCCTGAGGTATCTTAATGGAACCAAAAAGTATGGCATTATGTATCTGAGTGTTTCTAGTGCTACCCTTGAGTCATATAGTGACTCAGATTATGCTGGGGATCCATTAACCAGTAGATCAACATCTGGAATGGTGTTCAAGTACAATGGAGGTACTATAGCCTGGAGAAGTCAACGACAGAGTTGTATTGCTCTTTCCACAACTGAAGCAGAATTTATTGTAGCAAGCCAAGCTGCAAAAGAAGCAATTTGGTTGAACAATCTTTTAAAAGAATTGTGCTGTGTGACTTCTGTTCCAAGTCTTCAAATAGATAACCAAAGTGCCATCCATTTAGTGAAAAATCCAGAGTTCCATAATAGGACCAAGCATATTGACATACGCTACAAATTTATAAGAGAACAATATGAAGATAAGCAACTTAATGTCATAAATTGTAGTAGTGAAATTAAGGCTGCTGATATACTCACTAAACCTCTTGCTAAAGATAGATTTTTAAAACTAAAGTTAATGCTAGGAATGTATAATTTTGGAAATTAATTAGTGCATGTATACATATATATATTATAAATTACTATTAACATTGCTATTGTGTATTTAATAATATGTTATTTTATTTTCTTGTAGCATGTGTATTCTAAGTGATTGATTTTATTAGTGTATTTACATGTATGTATATGTTCCGTTTTTTAATATTGTCAGATTATTTTGATTTAGAGAGAGTATTGTAATAATCAAATTAATCGTAATCGTTTTGTTGTATTGCTAGTTAAACATCTGGCAACGCCTTTTAGTGTTTACCTTTCTACTGTAATGCGCGTAGCGTTAAATAAAGAGCACTTTTTGAGTTCCTCACACCCTCGGGCATTCCTCTTCGGCACGGTCAAAGGAAAAGAGGTTGCTTGTCATTGGTAGATGTGCAATGACGTCATTATTCTGGGTTGCCTGGTTTGGCGTTATAGCATTTTTCTATGCCGTAGTGGTTCATTGAAACATAAAAGTTTTGTCCCAATTTGGGAGATTGTTTTTCAGGCAGTTTTTTCTTCCGTGTCTTGAGTATAATAGCTAAATTCCCTTGCGTATGAAATTTTCACTGTAAAAATAACAATAGGTTCTTTTTTCCATTCACGTAAATCAAAATATTTTTAATGGATTCAATTTTGTAGAAGGAATATATATTTGAGCTTAGTAAATGAAGAACTCAATTACAAATAAAAAAAATTGTTATATAATTTTTAATAATCCATTTACTGTGATTAATAATACTTTGAAAATGAATGACATGTTTCGAGTTTTATTCTTATGTAAGAAAAAAAGAAGTCACTTATAAATAAAGAAAATTTATGTTTTTTTTTTTTATAATATATATATTTATTGGTAATATTAATGTACATTTTAAAGGTAAATGAATTCGTTCTTATATCAGAATTAATTTGTACAGGCAAGTGATATTTTAAATTATTAGCTTAATTTCATTTTTGTAATTAGTGATTTGTTTTTTGTGTATGTGTGAATGAAAGACTCATTTATTCACATTTCTAAAAAAATTCGTCTAATACTCTGTTTCCTTTTAAATTTTAGAATTAAATTTACTGCAAAAATTTTAGCTATTATAAACTTAACTATATAAATAAACTTATACATAAATTTTTATTTTCTATCTTTAGTAAAATACTATAAATAAAGTGATTCGTGGCTATTGTATAAGAAACACCTCACTGTTCTAACTTCCACATCACATCCATATTATTCGTTGAAGTTATCATCAACACATTTATTAACATAATTCTCAATTTTTGCAATTATTTTAGAGGTTTCCTCTTCTAACATGCTCACACATACAAATCTTCATTCAGGGTTTAAATCAAAAGTCCTGAAATAGAGTACCACTTGAATCCCTTCATCAGGGATTTGTTATAGAGAATAGTTTTTTTTAACAGGCAAGTATAATGAAGATATAGTCATTAATGGAATTTGGATTCATTAATGGAATTTGGAAGAAGTATTTACTGATCGATGTTGTGTCACTCTCGAAGCACATCAATTTTCTCCTTTCCTAAAGTATGTTTCCTCCTGTAAAGATACTGCTCGAGAATTAATACGAAAATATGACATAAAATAATACGTTTTCGAGCAAAAATAAAAATTAGCCATTAAATTATAATTTCCAAAAACTTATTTAGATTTTTCATATTATTTTACAAGAATTTTCACACACTAATTATTGACTTTCTTATAGTTACAATTAGAGATAATCAAGAAAGTATAAAACGTAGCAGAAATTATTTAACGAAATCATTTAGAAAAATTTCTTTTTCCAACATTTTCATTCTTAGAATATATATATAGTAGTAATTTAAAGTTTATTTTAAAATATCCAGAAATGGGCTTAATTTTCGAGAAATATATATCTTTATATTCACGTGTGTTCTGGTATCGTTTAAAAATGTATTTGTACTTTCTTTCCATTTTATTTCTTAATTTATGAGCACAATGGCGTTGGAAGTAAAAAGTACGCACTCAGTAAATTTTCGAAACACCACTAATATTATACGAAAATGTAAGAAATTTTTTAAAAAAATTATTATTTGTCAGTTAACCCAACAAACTAAACATATATGTCTGAAATAAAATAACCGTAACAGTTATAGAAACAATTAATTACCGTAAAAGCTGGCGTATAACGCACTATTTGAACACAGAAAAGAAGATCGAAATTCATGAGAGCGCATTATACTCTGGGGAAAAAATGTTAACCTTAAAAATAAGAAAAAAGCTCCTGGAAAAAATTAGACTTCTACATATATCGAAAAATTGTTCAGTTAAAAGAAATCAAATGTAGATCTGGAAGAGTACACTATTTTTTTCTAATTTTTTTTCTTGGAATAATACCTTGAATAAGTGATTTCTAAACATATAGAGCCAGGACTTCGAACCGTAATTTTTTTGTTCCAGTTCAACTATAAAAAAATATATATGGTTTCTCTTCCGGTTTCCGTTCTGCCAAAAATTAAGGTTTTCGGTTCAGATCTGAATGAATAATTTTACTTTACGTATATTCTTATTTGTACTACAAATATAATTCTATCGTAAACAAGAATTAAATTCTATCAAAATTTGGAAGACTTTTTATTTTTTCTTAAAAAGTCATCAGCAAGTTCATTCAACTGAATTAAATTTGATTTCTACAAGTAGTTGCATCAAGAACTGAATCAGAAAGTACTAGTGAACACAGTGGCGTACCTACCAATGGGCTAAGCGGTGCCATGCACCAGAGCCTTCAACCTCAAGCGGGGCCCTCGCACCCTGACCAGCAAGCAAGTCGAACTTGCGATAAATTCTCCCACATTTAATATATAAATATAAAAGGTTACAACATAACTGTAATCAGGCCAACTCAGTTAAAATTGCACAGTAGTGAATAAGTTCACACAAGCTAATCAATCACTTAAAAACGGCAGATACCTGTGGAGGCCTTTTACACGTTTTGAGTGTAAATTATTGGGAGAGGGGATTGATCTTACATTGATTTTCAAATGTAATGGTTTTTATTGCTATGTTAATAAAGAATATTCCATTATTGTGTGAATTTTTCGATTTACTTTTCGACTGGGGCTAATTTTTTTTTCTGAGCTGCACATTTGGAAAATATTGTATTACCATACGTCCTAAAAGAGAAGATTGTGTTTAGAATTAGAATGACGCTTGCATTATATTTCTTAAAATATTTTGAAGTTTATTTATTTTTATCACACAGAGATCAGAGCATTTATCTTAGAATTTCAGCAATGTTATACTAACTGATACATCAAAAGAATTATAATTAATTGTAACTTAAAAATAAGAAGCTAACAAGTTTAACTTCTATCGATAAAACTAATAAAATAACCTTTTTATATGAAAGATGAAACAGTAAGAAATAAATGTGTTGTAATTAGTCATAAAAGAACAATTAAATAAGAATAAGAATAGTTTTTTCCTTATACAAATAAGTTTACCAAGATACATGAATGATTTGCTCCTTGCTGACTTCAAAGATATGTGTAGTCATAATTTTGTCTTATGTCAACTAATTGTTTGCATTTTACTAATCAAGAATTTTTCTAAAAATTCAAAGGATTTGATATTTTATGCTAACGAAAGCAATATATTACAGTTGGAAAAAATATATATTTTACATTTATTCATTTGTGTATTTAAAGGATTTATTTTTAAGAACATGAACATAAATCGATAGTTTATTAATGTCTCATTCAGAGGAAACATGAGGAATATCGCAATGAGACGAACCTCATTATTTGAATAACAATCAAGTAACGAGAATGATATCCGACGACCTGGAACCCAGTCGATTATGTTATGACGGCAATGAAAGTACTTTAAGCCTTTAGAAAGTTAACGTGTATTAGAGCCTTGCTAGATGATGGAATCCTCAATTGTGATCACTCGGCAACCACAGCTGTAAAAACATGTGGAATCTACAATGTGATACTGTTTAACAAGTGACATTTATTTATGATTTTGGGATATAGTATTAAGTTAACGCCACATTCCTGCCATTTATCCCATTAAACTGTCATTGTTAATCGATTGTCATAATTTTCAGCATACATAGGAACAATTAGATCAAAGATGAACATTACCATAAAATTTTAATCCCTGAAAAATGCTTGGTGTAAAAATCTAAGCTTAATTTTAAGATTCAATAATTATTATGAAATCTAATGCATCAAAACAGAATGAATTATCCAGGCAATAAAAAAATGACATTTATCAATGTTTTATTCTTTTAAGAAAGAAAGTATACAAAAATTCTTAACAGAGTGTTATATAAATAACTAATTAATTCTCTCAGAGAAGCAATTATAAATTGATTAACCACAATATAGCTTAATTGAATATTTACATGTCTATTGGTACACAGATGTTCAATAGTTATAAGATTTTTTAAACTCACATATAGTTAATGTAATTTTGTTATTTGTTAAAGAATTATGCTTGTGTCTTATAGCAAATATTTTCCATTATAAAAAGATTGAGAGCTTCAGAGTACTATATGATTATAAAATAGCCCATTATCGATTTGAGATTTTACATTATGACGTACAGAGACAGGCAACAATTTTGCTTTTTCTTTCCATTTTTTAAATTCATTGTATGTATCTAAGTGTTCAAATAATTATACTATTATTTGTTTTCAAAATTAATTAATTTAAGAGTTAACACGATAATTTGAGTTTGTATGTACCAAATTACTGCGTTTAACAGAATAAAAATAAATATATAACATTTTCAACATTTTAAAATATTTACTGAAAATCAAAATATAAATAAATTTTACCCTGATAAATTAATTTAAATTTGATTTAGGTTATTATACCTTTGACTGAAATGAAATAAGCGTTTCCTTTTTTGTGCAATAGTTTACATTGTGATTAGTGTTTTATATAGTAATCAATGTTTTATACTATTTCATTCAATGCCTTTAATAATATTGAAAAATAAATATTGGTCGAATGTGGTTTAAATTCGTAGGAAATGTCTCCTTTAAAAGGAAAAGAAATTTTTTGAACTGAAATCAGTAGTAATTATCACACGCGATTTCCAAACACAAGTTTCTCTAAGAAAAGGAAAATGGGGACTTTCAAACTTAGAAAGTTCTACAGTATTGGATAATTTTTTTTATAAAAAAATTATCCAATCCAAAATATCTGAAAAAATAAATATAATCAGAACGTAGTCTAACAGATATAGTTACATCTAAATTAAAATATGTTCGTTCTCTTTTTTTTCCGCCTATTTATTCGTGAGTCACGCATTTTATGTACAATAGTATAAAGAAAGGAGTGTTGGGGGCGCTCTAAGGCTATTGAACGTTTGAAACTGAATACAGAATAAGATGGTTCTTGTAAATGAATATGGAAAGCAAGTCGTAAAATCTTTTATATCAACAAAAAAATATTTTCCCCTTTGATTCTTCAGTTTTTGGTCATTGTGGATTATCATATGACTATTTGGTGTAAGAAAAAATAGACATGCACATCTGCCTTCTTGTAAATCTTCTAAGGTTACTTTCAAATAGCCGGAAAACTATTCTTCCCTCTTATTGCCGTAATAAATCTTTGGAAAGGGCATTTTCTTTTCTGTTAAATTGTCGGACATAGGATAATGCCGACAAAGCCCTCCAAAAAGCCCCTCTTCTACTTACCCGGTCACTTTAGGGGACTGTTCAAACGAAGAGGAGGGGTATTTGAAGCTAAAGTCTTTCTTCGTTTTGAAAAAAGTAAAGAAAAATTGTTGCCACAGTTATCTGCAACTTGATTGAGGAATCAGTGCGTTGAGAGGGAAATGTTTTTGTAATTGGTTTGAATGTTGATCGAAGGAGTTGTCTTCGTAGGAATGTTTTGGCTCTACCTTACGCATAAAATCAGTTCATCATCGCACAAAAATCAGAGCAGTAATCTTAGAATTTAGGCATTATGCAATTCTTTTGAAATTTTAAATAAAAAGTAAGGATTATCCAAAGGCTAAGAATATAATTCTTTTTGTACAAAAGTCGAAACAAATTAAGAATCCCAGTATTTTGTCATTACTCGCAAAAGAAACAATTCAGTACAAAGAATAATAGTATAATCATTTTATGTAAACAAGTTTACCGAGATACATGAAGCTCCTTGGCAAATTGAAAATGTTTGTAGTCATAATATTTTGTCTTTGATACCAGCTTATTGTTTGTACTCTACTATCAAATATTCTAACATTCAAAAGCATTTTCTCTTTTTTTTTACAAATGAAAACAATTTATTACTATTGAAAAAAATATAATCTTAAATTTCTCATGTGAATTTGAAGATTTTATTTTTAGGAACCCGTAGGTAAATTGAAAAATCTAACATATATTATAAATGTGAAAGTTTGTGAGAATGTTTGTGGGTCTTTCACGCAAAAACAACTTAATGGATTTTAATGAAACTTTACAGTAATATAGCTTATAAATCAGAATAACACATAGGCTATAATTTATAAAAATGTGTAAAAAGTGTCCAAAATATAACGAAATTTGTCAAGTAAGTAGGAAAAAATTCTGGCATCTGCAAGCAAATCTGGCTTGCGCTGCAAAAAAAGCCCACCACAGCATATATCAATCTTTTGTTTGTGAAAAACTCTTTTTATTTTGGCTACGCAAGGGGCCCGCTTCTAATTAATTCCTGTGATCAGAATAATGCCTATATTTTTATTTCAGAATAAAAATAAGTTTTGAAGGAAGAGGTTGTTATATAAATCTATCTTTATTTTAATGTTTTTTTCTTTTTTATGATTTTATGCACATTTAGTAGTAAGAAATTGATCTTTTTTCAAAATAAATGCTTTTATCAGTTCTGGTACTTAAAGTAAATAAACTTTCTCTTTCCCATTGCATCATTTGGACAAATTTTCAAAATTTGTTTGTGGTTAGTAGTTAATTATAACGCTATAATTTTAATTGAATAGGAAGATATTGCGTTTTTAAGTATAAAAATAATTATAACTACTGTACTGTATTTTTTGGAGTGTGTGAATATTAACATCGCACTGTTCAGCTACACAAGGGCTTTTGGAAACGTATTACGTAATTTTGAACCATGGTCAAGTGACGTGGACGACACCTGAGCTGGCACCCTTTCTCCTAACTACCACACCACACCAACTTAGAAGAAATATTCTACCAATACTTAGCAGGAATATTCTTTGAAATCCACTCTTCCAAGATATATGGCAGCACGGGTTCTATGATGAGTATTTTAGCGGGGAAGCCGAATAGTTTTGTAGCAGATATTGCGTTTTCAGCGGATTGCAAAGATTATTATTTTTGTCCCGAAAAAAATAGTTTATGTTAAAATTTAAGTGTCTTATGTTTTTGTATGTTAGTGAAGAACTTGGAAAATGATTTGACTACTTATTTTAAGTGTACGGTGTATATAATTAATTTTACAGTGGAATATCTTTAATTAATTTATTAGCTCTAACGGATTAAATTTCCCAAAGTGGAGTATTTCGTTTATGTATATCCCTTAATTTTCAACGTAGTGATAAAAAAAAATATTGTATGAAAAAAAATTGCAGTAAATCATAATGCGGTGGATAAAATATTAACGTGCATTTTACCTCTACACGGCGGGTCTTACAAAGCTCTAGCTACGAAAGTAGTTAGGCATTTGCCAACTTAACACTATCGCTAACATTTCGCTATGTTTTTCATTGAATCGCCATTATAATTTAAGAAACGGCGTTGCTTGCGAATATTACAATTTTAAAGTAAAATAAATACAACAGAAAATAATATTTATGTATTACACTTTCAGATATAAATTATTTACACTACTTTAAGCGTTCATTACGCAAAACTTTTAACAATGTGTTACTTTTGCTGAGCAGAGATCAACTTAGGGAGGTATTTTGAAAAATCGACCCTCAAGAGTGTTACGAGGAATGATAAATAAAAAAAAATCCCTTTTATCAGCTATTAGATCTACATACTTAAAATTTAACAAAGGTGTTTTTCTTCCTTTTTTTTGTTTTGTTTAGCTGAGATATGCAAAAAACTTTTTTTGTTTAATTTGCAATTCACATAAAATTAACTGTTTATAAAATTCTTTTTCCTTCAATCTGTGTTTTTTAATTCTTCAATTCACCCGTGCGAAGAACGGGTATACCAGCTAGTTATTAATATTTCATTTACAAGTTCCATTAGGAACAAAGTAATAAGACGGTCCTCGTAATTATAATGACGATCAAGTAACGAGAACGATAGCCGAGCTAGAGCCCCCACTTCTAATTTCCACACCATTACAACGTAAGGATTTTGACTTAATGCGTATCAGCTCTGTTACATAATGGAGCCCCTAATCGTGATTATTTTTCAATAAAAAAACATGAAGGGGCTATACAATGTGGCACTATTTAACATCTGCCAACATTTATAGCCTTAGAATATTCACATTTTATAGCATAATGCGAAATACCTACCTACTCTTCATCTCATTTATTTGCCACAGTAAATGTTTTATCATAATTTTCAGTATATATGGGAAAAATTAGGTCAAAGGAAAATATAATTTTAATTTTTGAAAAATACTTGTAAATATAAAATTTAGACTTATTCTAAGGATTCGTTAAGTATTATGAATTCTAATACAGAGTGTTTTTTTTTTTTTCAGGTATAGAAGTTTAAGTTGGCATTACTTTCTAAGATGGCGACCGATTTATTAGCAGTCAAGTGATTTATTCTCAGTTTTGGTTTGGCAATTCATCATGAATAGACTCACGCCTGAACAACGCTTTCAAATTGTGCAATTTTATTTCGAAAATAATGGTCGATCTTCATAAGCGAATTTTGTTTAGCGATGAAACGCACTTCTGGTTGAATGGCTACGTCAACAAATAAAACTGCCACATTTGGAGTGAAGCTAATCCACAAGTGTATGTCGAAACTCCGTTACATCCAGAAAAACTGACTGTTTGGTACACTTTAAGGGCTGGTGGAATCATTGGTCCGTACTTCTTCAAAAACGATGAAGGCCACAACGTTACAGTCAATGGCGATCGGTATAGAGCCATGATTATTAACTTTTCATTCCTGAATTGAACAATCATGATGTCCAGGAGCTGTGGTTCCAACAAGACGGCGCAACATGTCACACAGCTCGTGCCACAATCGATTTATTGAAAGACACGTTTGGTGACCGCCTAATTTCACGTTTTGGAGCTGTGAATTGGCCTCCAAGATCTTGTGATTTAACACCGCTAGACTATTTTTGTGGGGCTATGTAAAGTCATTGGTCTATGCGGATAAGCCACAAACGCTTGACCATTTGGAAGACAACATTCGCCGTGTTATTGCCGATATACGGCCACAAATGTTGGAAAAAGTCTTTGAAAATTGACGTCCAGATTGGACTACGTCCTAGCCAGCCGTGGCAGTCCTATGCCAGAAATCATATTTAAAATGTAATGCCATAAGATTATCTTTCGAATAAAAAAAATTCATGTCAATCGAATAATACATCGTTATTTTATTGCAATTTAAAGTTCTATACCTCTCAAAAAAACACCCTTTATATCAAAACAGAATGGATTAAGAGTACCCTGTATTCTGCAAATATATTCTAAAAGGAAAAAACAATTATAAAATCATTAACAGTGCAGTTTCCTAAGAATCATAGTTGATTTTTGACGATGTCCATTGATGTTGCAAATACGTACAACTTTTAAACAAAACACATATTTCACGTAATTTTCTTCTTGATTGAAGCCGTATGCAAGTGTCTCTAGGTAGATATTTAGAATAATTCTTTAACGATCTAAGAAAATATCTAAATTTTACATTATGACATAAAGCAAGCACACATTCTCCATTTTCTTTTATTTGATTTTATTGATTATACATTATTATAATTAACTAAAAATTACATTATTTTTGACACCTACGTAAATCAAGTTTGTGTAACAAATTCCTGCATTTAATAGAATGAAAAATGAATTTATAATAATTTACATATTTTAATGCATTTACTGAAAATCAAAATATAAATAAGTTTTACTTAACAAAATTTAATTAATTTTATCTAAGTTTATTGTACCTTTAATTAAAATTAAATAAGTGCTTTTTTTTTTTTGCTCAATTACACCATTTTTTTAAAATTTAAATGGATAGGCTGGTTAAAGAAATGTATAGAACAAAATACTCAAAGACTATTACATTTTTTTTTTTTTTGAAAACCTTTTTTTCTTAAATAATGAATAATTTTGTATTTGTGTCAGAAAATATTTAAAAAAAAGATTTATCATGTAATTATGAAAAAATTTAAAAATTAATTACTGAATCTAATTGTAAAGATGGAACTATATTTATTGAAAATTCGGTAGAGAGTTTTCTCAACTGGTATAGAAACTAAATGTGATTATAGTTGGAAATAGATTTCAAAAGTAAAAGAATATTCGATATTTATCATCTAGTTATTAGCCGTCATGCAGAAGTATTGATACACGTTAAATCTATTGAGGCTCAAACGTCTTCTCATTGGTGTAGTGTGGAAGTTAAGACAGGGGTGCCAGCTCAGGTGTCGTCTTCGTCACTTGATCATGGTTCAAAATTACGAGGTCCGTCACCAAAAGTCCTCGTGTAGCTGAACAGAGCGACATTACTTGTCACTCTCTCTCACCGGTTATTGAGATTTTCATCGATTTGCAATTCTATAAACGATTTTAGAATATCTCTATGTAAAGCTAATAATTTATTATATAATAATGGTATCTGTTTGCATTGTAATCATTTGCTCATATTAAAGGGGAAAAATTGTTTATTTCTTAATATGTGTTCTTTGTACATTAAATTCTGTACTTTCAACTGCTTTTTCTAATTTGAACATTTATATTTTGTGGTAGAACCCCTCAGTATAGAGGGCGCTGCTTGTAATAACATGTGTTGTTGACATCAGAGATCTTCTGTACGTGACCGAGTGCAGACGCACTCCATATTCCATTAAACTTATTATTTAATCTTACACTTGTATTCGATGATTTATTGAAATTAATTGAGTCTAACGGATTGTGATGATATGAAAGTTGATTGATATAAAAGCATTCTACCACTGATTAACTGAACCACCGATGATAGTAACATTGGTGCAACGGCCTGTGAATCGGAAATTGATGATAGAAACATTGGTGCATCGGCCTGAAATTAATGAAAATTGATGAAATTGATGAAAGAATCATTTTTGATACCCTCGACCAAGAGGTTGGAATATCATCGTCGACAGTGAATTCAGGTAAGCCGAATTTTTATTGAAAAACTGAATTTTACCTGAATAGAAGATTAAAATGTCAGAAGATCTCTCAAAATTTAAAAAGAAGCGTACTGCGGTACGTTCTTCGTTGACAAAATTGATAAATAAAATTGAAGGAAAGATCAACAATGAAAATGAACCTGTTGATCAATTTGAAGCTTTTATAGAGCAATTAAATGACAAAGAAAGTAACTTAAGTTTATTAAATACACTAATTGAAGATCGTTTGTCTGTTGACACTATTACTGAAGATATGGAAGCTTCGGAAGAAATTAAAGAGAAGATTATATTTTGGAAAACGAAGCTTTCTTCTAAAATTAGGAGAATAAATTCTGACTCTATCCAGGTTGATACAGTTTCTCGAAATATACAAGTTATTGATTCCAATAGTTTTGAATGTATGAACATAAATTTACCTAAATTGCATATAAATAAGTATTCTGGAAATTATTCTGAATGGTTAGATTTTTATAATTTATTTGAAAGCTCTATTCATAATAACAATAGACTAAGCAAAGTTGATAAATTTAATTATTTAAAATCATATTTGTGTGGTAATGCGCTTGCTTGCATTAATGGATTTCCAATTTCTGATGATAATTATGATAGAGCTCTTGATTTATTAAAAGATAGATTTGGAAATAAAAACATGTTAATTAACGCTCATTTGAGCAATTTATTAAATGTAACACCTGTTAGAAACCCTACTGATATTGTGGGCTTAAGAAATTTGTACGATAGAGCAGAAACGCAAATAAGGAGTCTTGAAAGTTTAGGAGTTAAAGGAGAATCCTACTCAAACTTATTAACACCCATCCTGTTGAAACAGATACCCTCGGAACTCGTTTTGGAATTCAATCGTTCTCAAAAGGACGAAGGGTTTGACCTGAGCGCTCTGTTACAGTTCCTACACTTAGAAATCCGTAGTAGGGAACGAGCTTCTCAAATAAACAGTCATAAACTCTGTCATTATTCCCCTCTACCGCAAGACAGAACAAAAAATAAAGGCTCCTATTTCCTCGGACAACGCATAAAGCCACCCCCGAATAGAGTACATTTCCGACCCCATTCATTTCCCACCCCTTTGGAGAAAGTAGAACTTAGAAGCCGAAAATGCTTATACTGCAACAAAGGTCATGAACTCGACACTTGTCGTTCCTTTGGTGCTCACGAAAAGCGAGAAATTTTAAGGAAGAAGGGCTGTTGTTTTTTATGTTTGTCGCCCGGTCATAGAGCAATGGAATGTGTTAAGAGGGAGTCGTGTCCTATTTGTAATGGGTCTCACCATTTCTCAATATGTTTTCGGAATCGACATGATGACGACTTGTCTCCGAAAAGGGACACTGATAATGTAATTTCAACAGTAATTAATACAGAAGTAAATAGTGTATTGTTACAAACATGCGCCGCATTAATAGATGTCAAAAATGAACAAGAAGTTGTTAGATTATTTTTAGATAATGGTTCACAGAGAAGTTTTGTTTTAAAGAGTACTTCTGAGAAATTTAACTTTCCAATTCTTAGAAAAGAAAACCTTTCCATTTGCACATTTGGTGCTAAAGAAACTGAAACAAAAACTTTAAATATAGTTAAAATAAAATTGAAAAACAGGGATGATCCAAATTTGTGCATTGAAATAGAGGAGGTAGAGACAGAACATATTTCTATCACGAATTTACCGACTCCTGATAGAAATATTGATAAAAAATTTAGATATTTAAAAAATGTACAATTAGCCGATTCTTATGAATTTAACGATAAAGAAATATCAATTCTTATTGGTGCGGACTATTATTATCAAGTAGTTACAGGTAGAATTACGCGTCTAAACAAAAATCTTGTAACAGTAGAAACATTATTCGGGTGGTCTTTACAAGGGCAGAGTACAGATTCTGAGAGAGGACCTTTTAACAATGAGTGTTATTGTTAATGAATCCAATATTTCTAAACAGCTTAGTGAATTTTGGAATTTAGAGAACTCAGGAATAGAAGCAGAGGTGTGTCCGATGAGGAAAATATTGATAATGATATAATGTCTGAATTTGAAGCGGGAATTTCATACCAAAATAAGCGGTATAAAGTTAAATTCCCTTGGAAACCTAACATGAAAACATTATTAGAAAATAATGAAGAAGTTGCTAGGAAAAGATTTCTAAAGTTAAGATCACGTTTTAAAAATGACAGTTCCTTATTTGAGGATTACAAATTAGTTGTAAATAATTATCTTTCTGAGAAAATCATAGAACGTGTTCCATTTGAAGAAGAAAATCTAAAGCATAATATTTTTATCTACCACATAGAGCAGTAATACGTACTGATAAAAACTACAAGCAAATTGCGAATCGTATTTGATGCGTCATCACATGCGAAATCACAGCTATCTTTGAACGATTGTTTACACACAGGGCTAAATTTTATACCTAACCTATTTTTCTATTAATCAAATTTAGAGTGAATCCAATTGCATTTGTAGCTGACATAAAAATGGCATTTTTGATGATTGAGATAGACGAAAGTGAAAGGGATTTTACAAGATTTTTCTGGGATGAAAATCCAGGAATTGATTTAGAAAACAAACGGCTTGATATTTTCCGAATGACTAGGGTTTTATTTGGAGTAAAATCAAGTCCATTTCTTCTTGCAGCTACGATAAAGCATCATCTTAAAAAATATGTGGATATTTTTCCTGATACCTTTAACCATCTTAACCAGTCATTGTATGTTGATGATTTTCTGTGTGGAAATGTCAGTGTCCAAGCAGCCTTGACGACCTGCATAGAAAGTAAACAAATTTTGGAAGATGCAAGTATGGATCTTCGGAAATGGAGAACCAACTCTTCCGAGCTAAATCAAAGGTTAAAAAATTTAAATTTTGAAGTAGATGAACATAAAGAGTCATTGAACACGTTGATAGCTTCAAAGGTCTTAGGAGTTGGTTGGAATGAAAAATCTGACACATTCTATTTTGATTCCAGCGATTTAGGAACATTTCTTTCTAAAGGAATTAATACAAAAAGATATTTGTTAGAAGCCGCAGGTCGATTATTTGACCCAGGAGGTAGATTGAAACATTCGACCCTATCTGAATTCCAAAAACATCAAATGATGTTGCCAAAGGCAACGAACTTCAAAGGGAGCAAGAAACATTCTTAATGAATGGAACGAAATTTGCCAGTCCAACAGAATTCAGCTATTCAGCGCGGAAGAGGGAATCGAATGGAACTTCATTCCACCCGCTTCTCCCCATTTCGGTGGATTGTGGGAAGCAAACATTAAGTCCATGAAACGCATTTTATTGAGGGTAGCGAAATCGGCTATCATGAACTTCGAAGAGTTAACTACGTTGATGGCACAAATCGAAGCAGTTCTGAATTCACGTCCCTTGTCTCCACTTTCTTCGGACCCCAATGATCTTAACCCTTTGACCCCGGGGCATTTCTTGACGAACTGTGCAATTTCATCCTTTCCTGAACCTTATACTGCTTCGGATTCTTTGTCCTATCATTCCAGGTGGAAACTCGTTCAATCTCTGAGGCAAATTTTGGAACCGTTGGAGCACCGAGTGTCTGACCCATCTTCGGACCCGTGCTGGGTGGAGTCTTCGGAACCCTAACTTGATGGAGAATCGGCTGGTTCTTTTAAAGGATCCCAACACCAGGCCCCTGGACTGGCCTATGGGGCGTGTTCTTGAAGTATTTCCCGGTAGTGATGGTCTTGTAAGAGTGGCTAGTGTGAGGACCTCAACAGGTATTTTTAAAACGAGCCATCACAAGGGTGGTGCCTTTACCTATTCCAGTTGATCCTGCAACTGTAGAGAGGAACAGTTGAACACATTTTACAATTTCTTGAACTTTAACCTTTATATTGTTCTATGTACATAATTGCTAATTTGATTTTCAGTATTATTGATAACTCATGTGATTTAAGAATTGCTAACTTTATTTCAGAATTATTGATATGCATGTGATTTAAGAATTGCTAATTTATTTCAGAATTATTGATGATGCATGTGATTTGAGAATTGAATTCATAGGATTTTATTTTTATTATTTCACATTGCATGAATTTTATTTGTATTATTTCACATTGCATGAATTTTATTTGTATTATTTCATTTTGCATGAATTTTACTTAAATTACCATAGAATTTGAATTATCTTAATGTAAACCCGCAGGAGTTTAAGTGGGGAGTAATGGTAGAACCCCCCTCAGTATAGAGGGCGCTGCTTGTAATAACATGTGTTGTTGACATCAGAGATCTTCTGTACGTGACCGAGTGCAGACGCACTCCATATTCCATTAAACTTATTATTTAATCTTACACTTGTATTCGATGATTTATTGAAATTAATTGAGTCTAACGGATTGTGATGATATGAAAGTTGATTGATATAAAAGCATTCTACCACTGATTAACTGAACCACCGATGATAGTAACATTGGTGCAACGGCCTGTGAATCGGAAATTGATGATAGAAACATTTTGTAATCAAATATTATTCCTTAACTCAGTAGCGCAACAGCCCATGTGAGAGCCAAGACCCGCTGTGCCCATCTCAGTATACGTGTCCTTGGGCGCTGAGTTGCGTGAGCAGATGCTTCGGTCATGTTGACAATATGACGCGAAACTCCCAGTGTTTAGTTCCCAAGCAAGCATGGCACTTATTTATCGACCCACAGAAAAGATGAAAGGCTGAGTCAACCATGCCCAGCCCGGGTTTGAAACTCGCACCTGTGGTGTGGAAGTGTGATGCACTACTACTCAGCTTCAATATTGTTCCTAAAATAATATATTTTCTGTGTGTATGTGTGATCAGCTTATTCTTTTTGTCAACATTTAACATCTTTAAAATGTTTTACTTTGAGTGAGATTCCACGAGTTTGAAAACTAACATTTTATTCAAAATCTGTATGTCATCTATAAAATTTATAAAGTTTTGACTACATTTTATAGCATCAAAATCAATGTTTCTTTGTATAAAAAATTTCTCCTAATATTACCTTTTTCTATTACGAAGTGGTAAATGTTTACACAGTCTTTAAAATCTTAAGAATAAGTAAAGTGTTTATTATCAGTTATAATTTCTTTTTTTTTTGTCATATAAAGAAATTTTCGCATCTTTAAACACATTTTAATTTTTAAAAGCATGAAACTCAATGTCAGCATCTCTTTTGTTTTCCAATTAGGTTGTATTAAGATGACTTAATGCCAAGAAATAACTTTCGCATTTGAAATAATCCAAACAAAAAAGCAGGCGTTATTGCATATTAGAAATCATTAATTCCGTACAAACTCACCCGCCCCTCCCAAAAAAAGTTATTACTACAGTTAATAATAAAACTTAATGTACATTCCATGATCATACTATAATTTCAAATATTTTTCCTCAGTTCATTATGTATATAAAAATAAGCTAATTTTTAAGAAATAGCGCTTAAAATCCCATTCACGTTTGAGCAAGGAAATTATCTGAAAAGAGAAAAAAACAAGTGCAGCTCTGTAAAAGAGCCGCGGTTCATTGCCCCCACAGGCGGGGGAAGGGAGAGCCACCCTCTGAAGAGGGGATATGCTTGAACTCGTTTTCGACCACGTTTCAAACGAATGACCTTGAACTGAGTGGGGAAGAAGCAAAGCGAAACAGATGTCTCTTCTTTTATGGCACCTAAATTTCTTTGAAAAATCAGAGGAAGGGAGGTTTTAGGTTATATTCGTAGTGTTATTGAATATACGTCACACAGGCTATAAAGATTTGTTTTTACTTTTTTTTCTTATAAAGTTTGAACTGATCAAGTTTTCCGATGAGAATTTATTTTATTATGAGTCAATTCCTTGATATACCCCTTACAATTATAACTAATTAAATGGGAATCCAGGTTTATCGTCGTCATACTTTATCAAATACATTCTTCTATACATTTGAAACAAATTTTGTTACATAATGCTGTATTTTTTTTAAATTAAATTATCACAAAAATAAATCTCAGCCAATAATACAGCTGCTTGCAGATATGATCCAACATTAAAATACAGAGAATAGAATAATATGAAAGTTGAAATAAAAGCAAAATAAACTTCGGTTTTTTCGGTCAAATTATTGAAAATGGTGTCTTACCAGATTTAAGGCAGACGCATAGTATTGAAATTGAGGCACCACAAATCTAATGTTTCCGTGTTATTTAGCAACCAATATCACAATTAATCAACAATGTATTATATTCTAATTTTAAACTATGTTTTAGATTGTCTCATTTCAAAACTTTATCAAAATAACAAATGTACTCGTGTATGTGATCAGTTGTATCAAAAGTGTTTTTAAAGAATAATGTAGTTTTTGCATTGAATTTACCAAATTTGTTAAAAGTCATGTGTTTTACCAGACCCCAATTTCATTTAGGTTATCCTCTTTTTGTATGATATTTGGTTATTTACACGCTTCTTTAAAAGTTTATATATATATTTATAATATATATATATATATATATATATATATATATATATATATATATATATATATATATATATATATATATATACCGGGTGGGCAAAAAGTCCGTAAAAATTTTAAAAATTCATAAAATCCGGAGAAATGAACGAAAAAAGAAACTGTTTGCAGGATCAGCATTAGTATGTCACGGGATTTTTTTAAGCTAAAAAAAAATTCGAAAATCATCCGGTAGGTGGCGCTGATGTACGCAAATCAAAGACACAATGCATACATAATGAACAGAAAACTTTCACAACTTTATTACACCACATGACCACCACCACAGGGGAGAAGATATTCCAGAGGCGAGTGACAAATCCAGCAACGGTAGAGTGCAACACGTCCGGATGTATGGAGGATACTTCTCTGCGGATCGCATCTTTCAGTTCCAACAGACTTGATGGACCGGATAGATACACACGAGATTTCAAATATCCCCACAACCAGAAGTCTGCCGGTGTTAAATCTGGAGACCGAGGAGGCCATGGGTACCTGCAGCGCCTGCTAACGATTCTGTCTTCCCCGAACATCTGTATCAGGAATGCCTTAACCGGGTTAGCAGTGTGACTGGTTGCTCCATCCTGCATGAACGTGAAATTCGCAATCTGACCTCGTTGAATTAAACATGGCACGACAGTCTCCCGCAGAAGCGTTAGATAACGCTGAGCATTTACCGTTTCCGTTATCCATCCATTTACTGGGCACTGCGTTTCAAAGAAGAAGGGTCCTATGATAAATGAACCCGTGAAACCACACCATGCTGTCACTTTTGGGGAATGCAATGGCTTCTGTGCGTACTCACGTGGATTAGAGGTCGCCCAAATGGGACAGTTATGGTTGTTAACGTCACCATGAAGCGAGAAATGAGCTTCATCTGTCCACAAGATGTTAAAAACCCAGGTGGTATCCTGTTCCATTTTAGAGAAGGCCTACTTCGCAAATGCTTCCCTCTGTGCGGTATCTGCTGGCAAAAGTTCATGGCACGATTGCAATTTGTATGGGTACAGCTGGAGGATTCGACGAAGAATATTGCGGACAGATGATGGTGGTAAGCCCAATCTTCTGGCAGCTTCACGAGCACTGTTGGTCCCTGAAGCTGCTTCGGACGCAATCGCTTCCACTTCGACAGCAATGCAGGGTGCACGTGCTTCTTTCAAGCATGGTCGTCCGGCTCGTGCTCGATCCTCCAACTTTCCAGTTTCCTCAAAACGTTTAACAAGCTTTAAGAGACCTGCAGGTGTTAAAGGGCCTTTTCCACTCTTCACATTTTTCTGAACTCGGAATTTACGCAAGGCAATGGTCGCTGATTCCTCGTTCATGTAAAATAACTTCTACAACAAAGCTTTATCCGGCGCACTGAGCATCCTTGTTCACATTCACTGTATGTAATGGGGAAATGAATGTGGATTCATTGAGAGCAAAAGTTTTTATAGCCGTCTAATTTGCATATTTACACCACAGACGCTTGTAACAGCGCCACCTACCGGATGATTTTCGAACTATTTTTTTCTAGCTTAAAAAAATCCCGTGACATACTAATGCAGATCCTGCAAACAGTTTTTTTTTCGTTCATTTCTCCGGATTTTATGAATTTTTAAAGTTTTTACGGACTTTTTGATCAACCGGTATATGTGTGTGTGTGTGTGTAATGCAATTATTTATGAAATCAAATGGCCTTTTATTTCAGCAAAAAGTGCTACAGTTGCAATTTGATAAAAATTATCTGTGTCATCACCCATTTCACGCGATATTCAATGCTTCAACATAATCTCACTCACTTTGCGTGATTCAATATTCATGCGTCATGAGCTAGGATTGGCACAATTTACGGTATTTAACATTAAATGAAAAGTAATTGATTTACACTAGAGGACTGTGAATATTATCTTTGACTCAAAAGTAATTTTTTTCCAGCTTCAGAATTTATTAAAAAGAACACGGAAGAGAGAATAACAAATAGAAGTAATACTATTATATGGTTGAATAAATAAACTATTTTCAGAGTATATGCATGTTTTGAAGATTTAAGAAGCAGAAAAAATAAGATTATCACCCTTATTCCCCCACACACTAATCAATAAGAATCACGCTTTTATAACTGTCTAAAAAGTTTGAGAGGAGGGTTGGAACTCAATAATTAAATTAAACAGGAATTTAAGTATGTGATGTCCATTATATATGTAAACGTGTCTTAAAATTTTAGGGACATTCTTAGAAATAAAATTTTACTTTTATAATTAGATACATTTTTATGGATAAACTCTATTTAAATTATTTAAAATTAGCAAGGATATAAAATTACGGCCAGAAAATCTCGTAAAAAATTCTAATAACTTTTTCTTAAAAAAAATTAAATCATGCTTTGTATACTTAAATTAATATAAATTTAGAAGTGCTCTTAGTAATTTGTAAATAATTGACCGCGTATGATTTTTAACATAGTAGAGAAATGCATCCCTCATTTAAAATAATTTGCTGTAAAGAAATAATTGTGTGAAATTGTGGTTTCTATTGTTGCTAAGGTAAAAATATTTCAATAAACCTTTTCGTTCATTTTGTAGGCATTTAAATAAGGGAATTTATTTTTAATTCGGCGTTTTTAATATAGTTATTTTAGAAGAGGAAACCATAAGAGAGAGTATCCTATGTTTTCTTATGGAACGAGAATTCTTGCATTTTAAATCTGTGAATTTTTAACTTTCTCTTTATAAGACAACTTATTGCGTGTAAATTACGTATACCATGTATAAATTCGACTTTTCATTCCATTTAATTAAAAAGGAAGTACGTAATTAAATTTTTGTCTTGTTCGAACTCGAATTTCATTAGGTACAAAAAAAAAGAATTGCTTGCACAAATATATATTTATCTATGAATAATTACATTTAGCAGTAACATGTAATTGAAATCCACTTTTTCATTATTTTATTTGGCATTAATTTAGTAACAAATTGAGTCGAGCTCATACATTATATGTGTAGATATATGATTATACTATGGAAGGATATATACTAATTTCCGTTTGAAAATGAGTTTAATTTATAATCTGATCAAGCTTTCAAGTTCGAGAAAAAAATTGTTTCTAGTTAATTTTGGAAGTCTGCTTTTTTATTTTTACAGAGGGAGAGTTTGTTATAAAGTGATAAAATATTAAGCTTTTAAAAATTTTTCTTTTATGTTAAACAAAACTATCAGAGAAACTCGATTCATTGCCAGAGTGAAAACCATAGCTTCCGGTCAATCCGTCATTCGACTTGTATCATTATGAATATATATACATATTTAATTGCTATTAATAAAACAAGTATTTATACGATTAAAATGTAATTTGATGACCCACAGAATGAGCGAAACAAATAACCGATTAAATACAAATCTATCAATGAATATTCAGTGCACAAGCTATCTAAAATTATAAATAAACATTATATTTTGTAGAATAGAAAACTAAATACGAAAATAAGCTTTTCAAATCACTTTAGTAAACGCTTTTTATTCTGTATCAAAAAACTTACCCTTTCGATTTATAGTAATAACATTTGTAAAAAATCCGACTAAATCACTTATTGGTACTTATATTTAAAATACTTATTCGTATCATCTACAAAATGTATAACAGAGGAGCTGCTTCTTTTTTGAATTTCCGTGCCATGAGTAATGGTATTATCTAAATTAATCCAGTATCTTTTCGTTAAAAACCCGGAGCTTCAAAAAACAATCAAACAATGTAAACGCTTTCTGCTCGTACTACTTACCACCGCAATTACATAATTCAACTTTTTATTAAAAAAATAATGAAGAAATAAATTATTTAATTTCATTTAAAATAAATTTGTTCCATGTATTTAAACTTGCTATTTCGAAAGATGGTTATATATTTTTTTTTATGCTTTCGATAAGAATACAGCTTTCACCATGTGAACAGGTCCACGTCTAATGCAAAAAATGAATGATTGGCATCGTATTCAAAGCAAGCGCCGATATTGGCGAGAAATTTGACTGTCATCCACCTTTTTCCTTCCCCTCTCCTCTTCTAAAAAAGTGCTCTTTATTTAACGACTTCCTCTTGCTGTGTGCCTCGTGCTTAGAATTTTATTAATTCCTACTGAATAGTATTTCTGCAACAATGAATGCTTCGCAAAAAGATCTGTTAAAATTTTGTGGAAATGATACTATATGCTTGTATTTTACGCATGGAATGAAAGCGTATGGGTTTGATTTAGCGGCACTATTAGTTTTGGATGAAAGAGAGAGGGATTTCCAGCAGCATTCATTTTAAGCAATCGACAAGATTCTACAGCGTCAACACTGGCATTTGCAGCTATTAAGGAACATACTTGTTTTTCTCCAAGAGTTTTGATGACAGATGATGCGGAATCTTTTTTTTAATGCATGGAAGACAGTTTTTGGCATTCCTGAGAAAAGACTACTGTGCACATGACATGTGGATAGAAGTTGGAGACGTAGTATTGCCAGGTTGATAACGAAGAAAGAAATCCAAGTTGAAGCTTACAAGATTGCCCGAAGTCTTTTAGTAGAAACACATGAAGCAGCCTTCGATATAATGTTAAAAAAAGCACTGAAGATGTTTGATGAAAAGGAGGAAATGAAAGAATTTAAAAGATATTTTGAACAAACATACAGTAAGCGAAGTGAAGTATAGGCATATTGTCACAGGAAGTGGTATGGAATAAATACCAACATGCATATTGAAAGCATGCATAGGACAATAAAGTACGTGTATCTCCAAGGGAAAAAAGTCAATTGACTTGATAAGGCATTGTTTAGTCTAACGAAATTTGTAAGAGACAGAGTATTTGATCGACTTATTTCTTTGGAGAAAGGTAAGGTATCTTCAAAAATATCCTAGCTGTCACTTATAATTTCCAATTTTTAGAGTAATAAAAATATAATCAAACTATATATATATATATATATATATATATAATCTTAATATATTTTTCTCTTCAGGAGAACATTAATCTTCTGTAGTAACTTATTTTACATTAACCTTATGTATTTATCTGTCTTTATAAAGGGTCACACACATTAATTCTCTCTTGTGTTTCTAATTAAAACAGTAATAGTACAGATTAAGACAGTCTTAATTGTGTCTGTAATTTAATAAATATAATCTTTTTATAGAACCATGAATTTTTCATCAAACCTAATTATGTTAAATGTGCAAACATTTGATCTTCAAAGTGAATTCCTGTTATACCAAAATCTTGATTCTAGTTATAGTTAAATTTGGATAAAAAAATTATCTATACCTTCATGTGCTGTAATTGATAATATTTCACTTTTTGTGTACATGTGTGTTGCTCTTTTATTCTGGTTTCCACCATTTCATATTTCCACCTTGGAAGTTCAGAAACCTGCCTCACATTTTCAAGTCTATAGGGAATATTTAAACGAAAGGAGTGAAAAATGCTGCAAGGTAATGCATTTGACTTATATACGTATATTAAAAAATAAGTAATACTACTCAAATGTATGTAAATATCTGAATTAGAACTTTGAAATGAGAAAATGTATACTATTTACAAGATGAGTGTCACAATTTATAAAAGTTATGTTTGGAAAACTAGTGATAGAAGCCGAAAACTGTTCTTGTTCAACTTTATACCAAATTGAAAGGTTAGTAATTATAACTGAATGTCATTTTTTTGTACATTAGATGTTAATTTGAATGTAAAAATATTTATTGTTATGTTACTTTGTTGGAAATTTCAAACCAAACAAAAATATGGATTATATACATTCTTGACTTATTTTTTCAGAGTACTCCTTCAATTTATTTTTGTGTTTTATAAGAATTTTGTTTAATTGAGACACTAGCTGATGTTTTTTATTAGACTAAATGTATTTATCATTTTAGTCTTTTAAAGAATATTTGTTAGTGGTTATTCAGTGGACATCATTGCATTTGGATAATTGTTTTAATTAATTTTCATTTTAATTGTACTAATATTGTGGATGTTAATTATATATGTGTATATATAGTGTTGACATTTTGTTTGAAATAAAAATTTTCTTTTGTACATGAAATTTTTCATTTGACTGGATTACATTACACAAATAATTGTAATTAATACTTTGGAATTACTTTTATGAGTTATGCATGAAAGTTTTTCAGGTTACCATAACTTTAAAAAATAAGCACAAATTTGAATGTGAACTAAGTTATTAAGAGTTAAAAATATAGATTATATTTATATATATATATACCCTTGTTTGAAAAACAATACATTAAAATCACTACAGAAGTTTTAGAAAAATCATGCAGCGTTATTTTTTACTCTATATCAGTGGTCTTCAAACTGTTCCACAGAACCCTGAAATTCCAAAAGTCAATAAAAAAATCGAGAAGAAACAAATATGTATGCAAAAGGGTTTCATGTTCACTATGAAGTTTGTACAGTTACAAGCATCTAAAGCTCATCCTATTGATTAAAACTGAAAACTTTACTCATATATAATAACTTTATTTTGCAACACTTATAAAACTTTTATTATAATAAAAGAATACTATAAAATGTGTTTTATATTTATATATACTTCCTACTAGATTGTGAATATTCTGTTGTTTACCATCTCGGGTTCCACGAGAATTTTATACTCATTAATCAGCACAATATCTTGGAAAACAAAATATTTTCTAATGAAAAATGCACCTTTTTACATTTGTGGAAAACAACACCTATAATGGTGGAGTAAGCGAATATTTACGTTGCACTGTCCAGCTACATGAGGGATTTTGGCGACGGTCCTCATAATTTTGAACTATGGTCAAGGACGAAACCCGAGCTGGAACTCCCCTCTCCTAACTACCACACCAATGGGAGGACATTTAAGCTCTCGACAGATTTAATGTGCAGAGTACCCCTACACGGCGGGTCTTTAGTGGTACTTGGCTTGAACTCGTGACATGCCAGCCACGATCCAATACCTTGACCACTAGGCTACCGTGGCCACTATAATGAGGGAAAAGGAACAAATTATCCACCGAGTTGATGTTAAAATCTAAGAAAGAACAGCTGTTAAATTTTAGGTTGCAAAATCAACAGGATTTCTCACACAGCAATAAACATTTTAATGTCATTCAGAACATCGTGTTCAAGTGAAATATATTTCTCAGTGTAAGAAGTGGCTACAAAAACAAATGAAAATCGGAACACCCGTTTAATGCGATTGCTTTTAATCTCAATAGACCTAAACTTGGAAAGTTTGTGTAAAAAACACTAGCATATATCCCAGTTACTAAATATAAAGCATGGGTACGTGACACTTGAATCACAAATTAATATTATCAATGAGTAAACTCTACTAAAGAAAAGTGTGCTTCCACTGTACTTAGGGGCCCAGCATGGAAGGTAGCCGGTAAGTCGAAATACTTTCGTTATACAGTTCACATGATTGCATTCTAAATCAGATTCAGTTTTAAAGTCGTTATTCTTTAATATTCATTTTGAAAGTCGAAGCACATTATTGATTCTAATTCTATTCCTAGACTCTAATTCTAAATCTATTCTTATTTTCAATCATAACATGTGGTCCGTCGAGTTCAGAGTTGTTGATGTGATTTATTCTTTGTTACTTTAATTATTCGTTTCATTCTCGATATTCTTATTCTGGTGCATTTATTCTGTTACGAATTCTTGAAGTATTCTTATACATTTTGTTTGATATTATTTATTATTTGATTCTAGATTTATTCTTTTATTCTATTTTGTATAAACATTTTTTGATAGTTTTGTTTTTGTATTGTGTAGGCATTTGTTATTATGGTGTAGTTGTATATTTTGTGTAGAATTTTAAAATTTCATTTTTATAAGCATTTTAAAATTTCATTCATAAATCATGGCTCAAAGACAATCGGAAAATATTGGTAAATTTGATTTAATTATAAAAGAATTAAAAGCTTTAGAAAGTAGGATAAATGTGAATGCGATGAGATAATAAATCACGCATACGTGTTTTAAAAATACAAGTGCTGCAATACGAAACTAGATTAACTGAAATATTCAGTGAATTATCAACTCATGAAAGTGATGAATCATTTGATATTTATATGAAATATAAAGATATACTATTCAATTGGATTGTTGACCTTGAACAAAAATCTCAGGTTGAGGAAGTAAATAATAGTATTCATGTAGTCTTCAGTAGTTAATCCACCAAAACTTGAAGTTCCACATTTTTATGGAAATTGCAAGAATTGGATTTCATTCAAAGAGTTATTTAAGTCTTCTATTCTAGATAACAAATCAATAAGTGATCTTGAAAAATTGCAATATCTGCAGGCTTCTGTTCGCGGGGATGCAGCCAAATTAATTCGAGGTTTTGCAATTACTGAGGACAATCTTAAGAATTGTTGGGATATACTGTGCAGTCGGTATGAAAACAAACGACAATTAGCTCTTAGCCAAATAAATAAACTATTTAGTATTAAGAGTTCCAGGGCAAATACTTCAAAATTGCTTTTGGAAATAATAGATATTTGTAATGAAGTCATTCGAAATTTGAAAACTTTAGCTTTAGAAACAAATTCATTAACAGGGTTGATCATAATAAATTTTCTCATTTCAAAAGTGGATGCATGTATTAGTCAACGGTGGGAATTATCTTTGGAAAATAATAAAATTCCTACTCTTAAAGAATTTAGTTTTCATTGAAAGAGAAGCTCGTGGTCTGAATGAGTTAAAATTTGTAAAACCTGACATTAAGAAAAGTAATGTTAAACCATTAAATTCATTTAACAAATCAAATGTAAATACTACCGTTGTCAAATGTAACCAAGTAAAATCAGATGTTGTTAAAGGTAACAATTGCATTCTATGTTATCAAAACCATGCCTTATTCAAATGACCAACTTTTAATTCTATGAATGTAAATGAAAGATGGCAAGTGGTAAAGAACAATAATTTATGTACCAATTGTTTGAGGAGTAACCACAGGCTTGACACATGTAGAATAGGATTCTCTTGTAAAAACTGTTCTGAAAGACACAATATAGTATTACACATATATTCAGTCAGTCCTTCAGCAGATACTCAAGCAAATTCTGTTGTGACAGTGTCTAACAATTGCACACAATTGGCAGAAGGTCATGTATTTGTTGTCCACAGCATTAATAAATGTTAAATCTAAACATGGTCAACAAATTACTTGCTGTGCTTTGATAGACAATGCTTCTCAAAATTCTTTGATTTCTAGCAATGTGCTGATCGCCTAAAATTGCCATTAAAACACACCAATCATAAATTAGTAGGTGTAAATGAAACATTTGCTGAAACTTCATTATATTCGACAAATTTTGAATTTTCTTCTTGTGTTTCCTCTGATAAATTTCAAGTAAAAGCTATGTTAGTATCGAAAGTCACTTCAGCTGTGCCAAACTTTCCAATTAAATATCACGAGTAGCCTCATATCAAAGATCTAACTCTTGCTGATCCAACGTTTTATATTGAAAATGAAATAGGCATTATATTTTAGGTGCTGATAATTTTATGACATTAATTTCAGGGACTCCTATAATGGGACCCAAAGGTACACCATCAGCATTGCCAACAAAATTAGGTCATTTATTGTCAGGTACCATAAGTAAAGAATATAATCAAAACTCATCCCTAATCTGTCACACTGTTTTAAACATAGACCATTCTTTGAAACAATTTTGGGAACTTGAATCTGTTCCTAAGGACATTCTGTCAAAGGATGAGGATGAGCTATGTGAGTCTATATTCGTAAATTCTCATATTCGTAATGCTGATGGTAGATATATTCTAAAACTGCCATTTAGAGATGATTCAAGTCTTGGAGATAGTAAAGAGGGTGCATTAAAACGATTCTATTCTCTTGAAAGAAAACTTTACTCTAATAATCAATTAAAGGAACAATACACAGAATTTATGGAGAAATACCAAAACCTTGGTCAGATGACTCCTCTCGCATCAGATGTAAAATCTCCACATTATTTCTTACCAAATCATTGTGTGATTAATGATAATAGTTCCACAACCAAATTAAGGGTGGTGTTTGATGGCTCATTCAAAAGTACAAATGGAAATTCTTTGAATGACATTCTGCTGACTGGTAAAAAACTACAGTCAGACATTTTTCTAACTTTACTTAAATTCAGATTCTTCCCAATTGCTTTTTCTGCTGACATTCCAAAAATGTATAGACAGATATTAATATCACAAGATGATGTATGCATTCAACAAATATTTTGGAGGAAGTCTCCAGAGGAACCATTAGGGATTTTCAAATTAAATACAGTTACCTATGGTACATCCTGTGCCCCATATCTTGCCATCCGAACATTGAAACAATTATGTGAGGATGAAAAACATCGTTTTCCACAGGCAGCTAAGCTCGCAAAAGATCATTTCTATGTTGATGATTTGTTAGCCGGTGCTGACTCATTGGACTCGGTTAGGAGAATTGTTCACGAACTGCAAAATTTAATGTCAACCGGCGGATTTGAGCCGCGGAAATGGTCGTGCACTCATCCAGAAGTCTTATCAGACTTGCCAAACATTCTAAAGACAAACATTTCCGCACATTCATTTGATGATGAGTCTACCCAGAAATTTCTTGGCTTTTATTCTGGGATTTAAACGAGTATTCATTTAAAGTAAGAGCAGTCTTATTAGACCAGGTATCTACAAAGAGACAGATGCTATCAATCATCGCACGCCTCTTCGATCCTCTGGGGTTTGTCTCTCCCTCAACCATAATTTTAAAGATTATTCTTCAAGACCTGTGGAAGGCAGGGGTTGACTGGGATGATGAGATATCATCAGACATTCTTAATAGATGGAATCGGTTTCAAGCAGAAGTTTCATGCCTCAAACAAATAAAAGTTCCCAGGTATGTTCAGACACTAAATGCTAAACACTGGGAAATTCACGGGTTCTGTGACGCCTCCTCAAAGGCATATTCAGCCGTTATATACTTACGTGTTGTGTCTGATTAGCCACACTTATTCTTAATGGCTTCAAAAACTCGGCTGGCACATGTACAAACAATATCATTGCCTAAATTGGAGCTTTGTGGTGCTCTGCTTCTGGCTGAACTTCTAGATACTTTTAAGAAATCTCTTAACATCACTCACGATACATATTTATGGTGTGACTCAACAATTACACTGAGTTGGATAAATAATCCACATGTAAAAGGAAATCAATTTGTGCAACACAGGGTTGGGAAAATTCACGCACTAGCCTCAAAAGAATCTTGGCATCCCATTCTGGGAAAATTAAACCCGGCAGATTGGGCAACAAGATGCCTCTACTCGAAACAGCTTCCTGAAAATTCAGAGTGTGTAGCTGGTCCAAAATGGCTTCATGATTTCCATCCTTCTTCCAATTCATTTATTCCTTTCTCTGAACAGCCTGTTCCACTTGTTCCTATTGATCAGTCTGAATCATTAAGTGACTCTGTTGCTCTTTCAACCGGTGTTGATTATTATCTTAGTTTCTTGGATAAGTTTTCCTCTTACATGAAAGTAATTAGGACTGTGTTGCATGGATATTCAGATTCTACCATAATTCCAAATCAGTGTCCAAAGTTACTGGGCCTTTATACACACATGAATTAGAAACCTCAATCAAAAAGGTAGTCAAATTGTTACAAAATGGAGAAAACCATACATAACTTAATCTGTTGAAATGTAACAAGCCTTTTCCCAAATCTAGCAAACTTCAGTCTTTAAATGTATTCATTGATTCTGAGGGAATTCTTCGTGTCGGAGGACGTCTTCGTCTCCAATAAACTCTTAAATTTGAACAAAAGCATCCTATGCTCATACCAAAAAATCATCATTTTTCAAGTTTAATCATTAGACATTTTCATAGGGTCAATTTCCATTCTGGGCAGGAACTAGTTTTATCCCTCATTCGTCAGCAGTTTTGGATACCTCATGGTAAATCAGATGTCAAGAAAGAACTGCGCAGACTGTTTTAAACTTGTGGCGAAACCTGTCTCTCAAATGATGGGGCATCTACCAATAGAATGACTCAACCCTTGTCTTGCTTTAAAAAAAAGTAGGCATTGACTTTGTTGGACCTATCACGACAAAGTGCCAACATACTCGCAAGGCGAGCAACTTCAAATCTTACATATGCCTCTTCATATGCATGTGTACTAAAGCGGTGCACCTTGAACTCGTATCTTCGCTATCAGCAGCAGCATTTCTGTCAGCACTGCGTCGATTTGTTTCACGCCGTAGCTATCCATCAGACATTTATTCTGACAACTGTACAAATTTCGTTGGTGCTTCAGCTTACTTGAAGGACTTGTTTCAATTACTTCACAACTCTAATGCCCAGGACTATTCATCAAGCAAGAACATTCAGTGGCACTTCATCCCTCCATATGCACCGAATTTCGGAGTTGTATGGGAGGCTTCAGTCAAACTCACAAAGCATCATTTGCTCAAAACCCTAAAGGCGGCTGTGCTGAACTTTTAAGAGTTAGCTACAATCTTGTGCTAAATCGAGGCGTGCATAAATTCACGTCCTCTTTATACCCTATCATCAGACTCTAGGGATCTCCAGGTGTTAACACCCGGACACTTTCTTATCGGGTGTCCCTTGCTTGAACTCCCTGATCACAGTCTGACTAACCAATCTTTGAGTATTCATTCTAGGTGGTCTCTTCTGATGAAGTTGAAAAGGATGTTCTGGTCTCGCTGGCAGCTCTCCTACCTGAACACCTTGGAATCCCGAACCAAATGGATGCAGGGTCAGAAAGACCTAACGGTAGAATCCCTCGTCCTCATCAAGAATCCAGCCTTTTTCAGCACCAGGTGGACTCCCTGACGGATTGTGGCCACACATCCTGGAGCTGACGGAATATGTCGTGTCGTCACTATCCAGACCTCAAGTGGAGTCATGACAAGACCAGTCTCTCAAGTTGCAGTCTTGCCCCTACCACCATCGACTACATCTTCTCTCCCCCCGGAGGATGTTAAGAACAGTTGACTCCTTTCGCCGTCCAGAGATGGCGCCACAAACTGAACTTTTCTTTATTTTAGAAGTATTTTGTGATTTGGCGGGAAATGACATTCTATTAGTATTCTTTTGTGATGGAAGCATCGTCTTTTTTATGATTATGTGTTGTGCAATGTTTTTTTTCTACATGTAACGGTGTGCATGTGTGTCTAACGAAAATATATACTTTGAAAAGTTATGCATGTTTCTAATTAACTTATCTTAACCCAGTGCTTCTCAAACTTTCAATACTGGCACCCCCCTTTTCAATCACAATTTTTATCGCGCCCCCCTTATACATTAATAATGTACTGAATGCAATAATAATGCACTTTTACGATAAAGCAACAATATTTATTATAAACCGTACAAATTCATGACATAAGTATTAAATTTTGTATATGTTACTTTTAAGCAAAAAAAAGTTAAGTAATAGGATAATTACTAAGTTATTTTTCCTTTCTCTGATTTTTAAATTGGAACATATTACAAAATGCGGTGGTTGCTTAGAAGACAAAATATAGATATTAGCTAAATATAGAAAATGAACTCAGAGGGTCAATTTCTTATCTTAAAACTCCTTTCAAAAACTTTGCTCTGTAAGACAAGCCCATGGAAGTAGCTAATAATTATTAAACTTGTTCTTAATTTAGTATTAATTAATTAGTCATAAAATACTCTGTGCACCACTCATACATTAAAAGCAATGTTTCTCAAACTTTCAATACTGGCGACCCAATTTTCAATCATAATTTTTGTCGTCGTCCCCCTGTACAACAATAATGTATTTACTGCAATAAAAATGCACTTTGAGAGAGAGACGCTAAAGTTATAATACGATCTTAATTATAAACCGTACAAATTAATACGATAAGTATATTAAATTTTGTGTATATGTAACTTTTAAGTAATATATATTTTAAGAAAATTACTTAAAATATATATTACTTAGAATTATGTTATTTTTCTTTCTCTAATTTTTAAATTGGAACAGATCGCAAAATGATGTATTTAAATAAAGATTTATTTCCTTCAGCATTCATTTCTCAAAGTACAAATGTCATTAGAAAAATAGTCTAGTCAATGTCGCTCTCTATCATATCCATCACATCTGGCATTATAGGGTACGTTTGCGTGAGTCTGGGCAACCTATCGGACGTCCGCGCAAAACATGTAAAAATGCTTTTCCTCGTACAATTCCAGTAAGTTTTGGTCGACTTGATACTCCTATAGCTACCGAATCTAGCTTGAATGTACATTTTTTTAATTTCCACGTTAATTGTAATTCACGGTAATTAAGTATTTACGGCAGTAGTTTAAAACAATATCATACATACATTTTTAAGTCGTAAGCAAACATTCGACCATAATAAAGAATCAACAAGTACACAGACAAACGAGCATGGTTCCGAAAATTAAATCAAGGCGATCTTCTCAAAAATACTTGAATTGTGGATTTACCACTACTGAAGTAAATGATGAAAAAAAAGCCCCAGCTCGATATGTGTTAAAACTTACAAATCTGTAGAACAACACATGTGAAAGTTGTTTTTAAAACATGTAAAATCATTTAGCTATGTTGGCAATGAATTTTAAAAAGTATTTTCTGGATGAGGACAGCTTGGTAGCAAGTTACGAGTGGATTAGGGATCTATTTCAAGATACTCCAGAAGGGCTCTCAACTTCCGAAGAAGAAATCTTCATAGATTTCACATCCAGTGAAAAATTAAAAGGCAATTTTGTAATAAATCGCTCTTTGAATTTGGGGTAGAGGTGGATGAGGAATTATTTATACTGAAAACAAAAGCATTTCGTATACTATTACCATTTTCAACATCCTACCTTTTTCAAACCGGATTTTCTGCAGTGGATGCCTTGAAGACAAAATATAGATCTCAGCTAAATATAGAAAAATAACTCTTTAAGTGTCAATTTCTGATATTAAACCTTCCTTTGAAAAAACTTTCCTCTACAAGACAAGCCCGTGGAAGTCCCTAATAATTATTAAACTTGTTCTTAATTTAGTAATAAGATTGATTGATTGAATATTAACGTCGCACTGTTCAGCTGCACGAGGGCTTTTGACGACGGACCACGTAATTTTGAACCATGGTCAAGTGACGTGGATGACACCTGAGCTGGCACCCTCTCTCCTAACTACCACACCACACCACGGGAAAACGTTTCAACTCTCAACAGATTTAACGTGCATCGCTGCCCTACACGGCGGGTCTTTAGTGGTACTGGGCTCGAACTCGTGACAAGGCAAGCCACGACAAAGCAAATGCATAAAAGATGGGAGGGAACTAATATTGATAATAACCATACCATAAGATTGAAGGTCAATCAAATGATTAGCAAACGTACTATGCAGCCTGGCTGAAAAGTGAATCATGACTTCCTTTTCTTTTTCTACAACTAATGTACAGTATTTATTTACAGTGGTGAATTGTTTATCTTAGAATTTTCTCAGGGTCTGGGTTTCGTTTATTCTTTTAACGAGTAATATTTTATGTTAAAACGTAATAAAAAAACATTGAGGAAATACAGCAAATAAAACAAAATGGTTTTTTTTTTTCTCTTTAATTTGGTTTTGGGATCAAAATAGCTATTTGATGACGGAAAAAGCCAGATAATAAACATAAATTATGTCAGTGTTGTTATGTGTATTTTTATTATGGAAGAAAGCATTTTGTTTTACTTCTCTTTCCGGTTATTTTTTTAAAAAAAATCTAAATTTTCGATACGCTCGCGCCCTTCTTGTAGGGTCATCGCGCCCCCCCAGGGGGGCGCGCCTCACACTTTAAGAAACACTGTCTTAATCTATGTTTTCCTCAAGCTTCTATAGGAAATGTACTTCCACTGTACTTAGGGGCCCAGCATGGAAGGTAGCTGGTAAGTCGACATACTTTCGTTACCCATTTCACATGATTGCATTCTAAATTAGATTCAGTTTTAAAGTCGTTATTCTTTAATATTCATTTTTGAAAGTCGAAACACATTATTGATTCTAATTCTATTCCTAGATTCTAATTCTAAATCTATTCTTATTTTCAATCATAACAAATGGGGTTCAACGAAAACACTTTCTAGTTCTACGGGTTTTGTGAGTTTAAATTTTGAAGACCACTGCTCTATATCAGTTAATATAGTATTTTCAGGTACTCAAATCACAGGTTGCCAAATTTTCTAATCAAACATTTATAATTTGATTTTTTTTTAAATACCTTATTTTTGTGTTAAACCAATTGCACGAAATATCAATAAAACAAATATTTTTTTTTAAATATTTGTTATTAGAGGTCAGATGTTAGTACAAACTAGTTATATTGAATTTCCTTTAGGGATAAATATTTTAAATTAGTACTGAATGAAATTGAGAAAAGTATCAAAGATTTTTAACTTGAAATAGTTACTTTAGATACTAATCTTGGTTACTTTTCATTGTACTTTAGGAAGAAATTAGTCTACGAAATTTAATATCCTTAATTTACTTATTTATTAGAAGACAAGTAATTTATCTCATGAAATTCCAAAAATACTTTTACAAGGATTTAATCTTTTTAATTTCGTATAAGAACACAAAACTTTTTGTAAAAAACATGTTTTATAAGTACAACTCAAGAAAACAGAATGTACATATTATAACTTTGGGGGGGAAATTTCTCAAACGTAATTTTATGTAAATTTCTAGAAGTACATCATTAGAATCTTTAGAACCTATTTTCCTAGAGGAATGTTCTTATTTCTTACATCATCAATAAACATTTTAGACGAGTATTGAAGGAAGTTATATAAAAAAAGTGACTGCAGATTACATTTTAAAACTGGATAACTTGTTTCATATACTGAATTGCTTTTTTTGGGGAAACAACTCTTGTCTTTAACTTGCATATTCATTTGTAGGCTAATAATTTACCTCCTAAAATTTCAAAAGAAATGCTTTAAAATAGCAAACCATATTATTTAAACAAAAATGTATTTAAGACATCTAATTTTATCTCATAAGTAAATTCTCTCCAAAAAAATATGTACAATCTACTCTAATTTCCTACTCACTCAAAAATATATATTTTTCAACTGTAAATTTTCTGCAGGAGTACATCTCCATTAGAATTTTGCAGTATCCTGTTATTTCATATTTATAAGGAAGATGAATGTTTTCGACTTTTTTACACTAACTAGGATTGTTGAAAATTATGGATTTATTGCAAGCATTAGTACAATATATTGAAGCATTTGCATAGGATATTTTCTTTTATGAAGATACAAATACAAGAAATTTAAAATTTTATATGAACGCTAATTACGATGTTTAAAAAGAAAAAGATATCAAATTTTTAGCTATGAGGTGTTATAAATGGTATTTTATTTAGTTTTTAAGCAATTTAGAAACTTTAGCAGCAACTTTGTGATGAAACATTTTTTAACTAAAAACTTTTAAGACCATTGTTCTGTTATAGAAACTTCTGTGAAAAACACCATAACAAAAATTTATACATGGGAATGAATTTACCCACACATTTTTTTGTGTGCTTATTTTGTACGATAATGAAAAAATATCATTCCAAAAATGCATCAAATGCTTAAAAATTTTCTTTCAAAATCAATAAACTAATACTATTTCAAACCACATAAACATAAAATTTAATTTAATCATCCTAAAAGTCAATTATATGGAAAATTATGTTACATTTAAGCTTCTTTAAAAACTAATAGAAACCTTGTTGCATCAACAAATACAAAGGTTTATTCCTTTCCCCACACATATTCACTTTACTACTATAGCATTACTTTTTGGATTCTTCCTAATCAATGATCTAGGATTTTTCCTGTCCACACAAATCGCTTTTTCTCCTCTCGAAAAATCCCTATTTTCTAAAGATTTCCCTGCCCCAAACGCTATGTAAATCAAAATGCTTATTTAGAAAAGAATCCTCCTACGTGTTCTCACTTATGGATGTCTAATCTGGTGGTATGCAGCCTATTCTAATATAAAAATTTTAGAAACTTCACAAAATAAAATAATTAGAATTATCACAAACGCTGACTGGTTCATGAGAAATCATGAACTCAGATCTGCTCAAAACTCTCAAAGAAGTATTTTAGAAACTAGCCATTAAATTCTTTGACAAAATAAACTCTCATGATAATAGAGCAATAGCCAGAATTGAAAAATATAATTTAAGTCCTCTTTTTAATCGTCCTCGATGATTACTACTGATTACTATTAATAATTAAACTGGGATACGTCCATCCCTTCGTCTAGTCTAATAGATAACTGGAACAAATAAGGCCGGACGTGTAATGCTCGATTTCGTTGGAGACATCTATTCCTATTATTTGCGTTGTTGGAATTCAAACTCCTCTGTTTCGGGGTTGCTATATTTGGCTGTTTATAAATTATTGGCTACAATCAAAATAATTACAAAAGAAAAAAGTACAATTAATTTTTTTTCAGGATATGCTTAGTTCAGAATAATGCTAATGTTTCAGTATGTGTGAAAATAATAATCTATTATAAATATTGTGCGTTTATTGTTTATAACTTCACTACTGAATAATTTCAATGTTTTTCAATATTTATTTGAATTTTAAGATATAAATATTTTTCATTATTTATATTTGTTGTATACAAGTTCATTAGAAATATGGTATGTTTATAAAATAAAAATTAATAAAATATTTTAGTATATTGATATATTTTAATTATTTGCGATTTTTAGTAAAATTTTTTTAATTCTTATAACATTTGAATCAGGTTTAGCAAGAATTTTCTAAACAGCCACCTGAAAACTATGTGGTTATTGGTAAAAAATTATTTTAACTTTTGCAGTTGAAATTAAATCATATTTTCATTTAGAGCAATTCTTATGAATATATACAGAGTGTTTTTTTTTCAGGTATAGAAGTTTAAGTTGGCATTACTTTCTAAGATGGCGACCGATGTAACAGCTGTCAAGTGATTTATTCTCAGTTTTGGTTTGGCAATTCATCATGAATAGACTCACGCCTGAACAACGCTTTCAAATTGTGCAATTTTATTTCGAAAATAATGGTCGATTTTCATAAGCGAATTTTGTTTAGCGATGAAACGCACTTCTGGTTGAATGGCTACGTCAACAAATAAAACTGCCACATTTGGAGTGAAGCTAATCCACAAGTGTATGTCGAAACTCCGTTACATCCAGAAAAACTGACTGTTTGGTGCGCTTTAAGGGCTGGTGGAATCATTGGTCCGTACTTCTTCAAAAACGATGAAGGCCACAACGTTACAGTCAATGGCGATCGGTATAGAGCCATGATTATTAACTTTTCATTCCTGAATTGAACAATCATGATGTCCAGGAGCTGTGGTTCCAACAAGACGGCGCAACATGTCACACAGCTCATGCCACAATCGATTTATTGAAAGACACGTTTGGTGACCGCCTAATTTCACGTTTTGGAGCTGTGAATTGGCCTCCAAGATCTTGTGATTTAACACCGCTAGACTATTTTTTGTGGGGCTATGTAAAGTCATTGGTCTATGCGGATAAGCCACAAACGCTTGACCATTTGGAAGACAACATTCGCCATGTTATTGCCGATATACGGCCACAAATGTTGGAAAAAGTCTTTGAAAATTGGACGTCCAGATTGGACTACATCCGAGCCAGCCGTGGCAGTTCTATGCCAGAAATCATATTTAAAATGTAATGCCACAAGATAATCTTTCGAATAAAAAAATTCATGTCAATCGAATAATACATCGTTGTTTTATTGCAATTTAAAGATCTATACCCCTCAAAAAACACCCTTAATATGTATATTATATTAATGATAAAAGAAAAAATTGTGATTTACATATTTATTTACATATTGACTGTTATAGAATGGTAGAAATTACATACATTGCCTGTTAAATATACTGTTTACAATTAAAATTGTTCTTAGCCTATACTATACTAAACAAAAATTGACTTGAATTCCATATAATTTTTCAGCTAAAAATAGTCCAAAATTATACTTACACTGTGATTTAGCTAATTTATATATAAAGGGGATAATTTATTTTTCAGTTCTGTTCTTACTTTTCTCAAAAGCCATTATAACCATGGTTCATAATAAGATTGATATAAACGTCTCGATCAACTAGAGCAGGAGTGCCCAACCCAAATCGGTTGGTGGGCCACGTAAAAATTTACTAAACTGAGGTGGGCCGCACATATCAAAATAAAAAAAAATTATTCAAAATATTTTACTATCGTACAGCATTCAAAATATGATATGATGAACATTCAATTATTGATATGATCAAAAAACACCAGGTTTACCTTTTACTGGATCACAATCACAACAAAGTTGAAAGTCGACAGATTGCACTTGTTGGTGGAAGAATATCTCTTAACCTACAAGGTTCTTATCTACAGTAGATTTATGCTGCCATCTGAGGTTACGTAGTATAACAACTATGTGCGTAACATCTTCACATTTTATACTTGTGTTACAGTATGTTTGCATAAAATTGATTTAGATTTTCAAATTTTTTATTTCAAATGCAAAAAAGCAATTAAGTAAAGAAGAACAGCTTTGTAATTATTACACTGTCAAAAAAAGTTTTTTTTCCTGCCCGATAGCCAAATGTTTAGTTTCTTATTGTATGATATTAATTATTGTAATGTGATTAAAATGAAAAAGTTACAGAATTTCAGAAGGTTAAAATATTAAACATTTTTATTTTCCTGCCGTAATTATGTTACATTTCTACTAGCTGGTCTGACAGTCCTGAGGCAACTCATTAAATCCATCATCGGATTCTTTCATTGCCAAATAAAACAAGAAAAAGACTACTAATCTGAACTTAAAAATATAGACATAAATTATTTCTAAGACAAATAGAACTAAATACACTACTCACTCTCAACGAAGTTCTCGTTGAAAGAGGAATAACACACCCAAGCTCATCTGCTTTCCTTCATCCCTCAACACCTGTTATTACAATTGCTTGGAAGTCAAATGAAGGAAAAAAATTATTTCGGTAAAAACTGCACGGGGAGAGTTGCAGGTGGGTCAAAACACGATATTTTCGATTCAACCGTCTGTAGTCCAAATGTCTAAAATAATATAGACAGAAACTTCAATTGGGCCGCAAAAATTCTCCAAAGGGGCCGCGAGTTGGGCATGTCTGAACTAGAGTGTTATTTTCCCCGGACGCACATATACGTCTGTCCAAAGTACGATCTTCTCTGTGCGCTGTTATCCATAAAATTATTCAGAAGGCTTTGGAATGCAATAAAAGAACCTTGAGAGTGTTTGAGAAGGATGTACTTATTTCAGAAGATTTCCTTTTTTATTGCTTTTCTACCCTTCCCCCCATGCGCACGCCTACGTGGCATGGGGAAGCGAATCGCACAACTTTTAACCGGCAGTTAAGGCATAAATTACAAACCGTACAAATTATCAAGAAAAGTATTAATTTTTGAACATAACTTTATATATGATTAGACCATTAGGGCATTGGAAACTTAGTCTTAACTTAGTATTGCTAACTTAATTGTAAAATACATTGTGTAGTACTGATGCATTTATAAGTGTATTATGTGTGTAGATGTGTATTTTATTTATTATTTTATGTCAGCATGTATTTTTTTGTTTTATGACTTTCAGTGAATTAGTAATTTTTTTAAAAAATAATCTTTTGTTTTCGATTTTTCAATATGCTCGCGCCCCCCTCGTCAAGTTTTCATGCCCCCAAGGGGGCACGCCGCACAGTTTGAGAAACACTAGTGTATGGAAAAAAAGATTTTCTTGCAGTGACACACCATTCCGATGTTCGCTGGAGACTACACAAACAGTAATTGTTGCTACAGCCGTGCTACAAAACCTTGCTCTTAGTTTTAGGGATTATGAAGATGAGGATTCCCATCCACAGAAGCAAGATGGTACTCTGGTAAACCATAGCGAAGAACATGGTAGAATAACCGCAAGAAATGTAATAGTTGCAAATTTTTCTAATTGATTTATTCAGGAGAAAATGTTTTGTAACTTACTTTGTATGTAAATACATTATTTTTTAAATACACTCATGGACAAAAGAATTAGCGCACCAGGAAGGAGTCTTCAAAATGAAACAAAATCTCACACGTGCAATGACTACTTTAATATAAATAAATGATTAGAAAATAAAAAGAATCATTTATTTCATGGGAAAAGGCAAAAGTACGGAGGATTTAATACTCAGTTGAACCTTCTCTAGCGCAAATGCACGATGCGATACGATCGGGCAATGTGGCATACAAGTTCTGTATGATGTCTTGAGACATTTCGTTCCATATTTACTGTAACCTTACCTCTAGTTTGCTCAAAGGCGTGGGATGCTCAACCCGCCGTCCCGAATAATTTGAGATATGCTCGATTGAAGACAAATCTGGGGATCGGGCAGGCCAAGGAAGGGTAGTAACAGTGCGGAGACAGTCTTGTGACACCTTCTCTATGTGAGGCTGAGAATTATCTTGTTGAAAAATGACACCTGGGAGCCATTGCTTGAGTGGCAACACATGTGGTTGCAGGATGTCATGGACATACTGCCGGGCTCTCATGGTGCCACGGATCAAAACTAGGTAAGGCCGTGTATTGTAGGCAATGACACCCCATACCATCACACTAGCTGCATAAGCGGTGTGTTGCTCTAAAGCAAAGGCAAGCTTGAGGCGCTCCGCACACGAACACGACTGTCATCACCGCTGAGATTGAATCTGGATTTGTGGTGTAACTTAAACCACCGTAAGTCCAGATCTTAGAAGAAAGAAGATGTTGAATAGGCTTTTAAATTAGTTTTAATGACACACATCATAACTTTATACAGATATACATTCAAACAGGAAAATGCAGCATAACGTTTCTGCCTTGACTTCCTCCCCCATCTTCCCGTACTCGTAAAACGTTTTTCTCCTTTCCCCCCCGCGCTCGAAGCGCAAGCGTGGGCGAGACACTTATGACGTGAACAAGCGCCGAAAGAATTGGTGCTTGCATTTAATTTGCAACACATCCTTCCACCTTTTGAGTGGATATTTCACAACAAATATGCTCAAAATATCTTATTCATTTCAAAAACAACTTAAAAAATTTCAAAACACTACCAAACATTTCAATATTATAATACTTAAAGAAATTAGAAAAAATTAGCACAAATACGATACTTATAGAACACAAAAATATAAACAAATAAATTAAAAGTAAAAAAAAACTTTTTAAAAAACAAGCTTTTATTTAAATGCTCTAAAAAGATTAAAATAAACTTTTCTTTTAAAACTATTTTTGCTATCAACTTACAAAATGTCGTTACACAATTTATGATATAAAAGCTTGTCGCGTGATTTAAGTACTCATATTTACTTAGTTTGATAATTTTAAAAATTAAAATCAATCAGATCAAGTTATTTAATTCGCTTGTTTATCTACACAGGTATATCACGCAACAAGCTTTTGTATCATAAATTGTGTAACGATTTTATAAGTTGATTGCAAAAAAAGTTTTAAAAGAAAAGTTTATTTTATTTTTTTAGAGCATTTACACTGGTGTGCAAAAATTAAGGACAAAGTCGAAAAATTAGCATATCAGCTGAACGAAGAGGCAGAGCGGACAGAAAGACCAATCAGGAGATTAAGTAAGGTGATGTACGGTAGCACATGCGCAGATATGCAGGAAGACGTAATGGGGGAGTGTCTGAGTAGTATAAAGCATGTTGTCGGTGTAAGATCAGTATTTCTGACAAAGAGATTGCACGCCGTATAGCAGATAAAATCACACCGAGTTGCTGCTTCAGCGAGAAATGGCAAATAATCAATCTGTTAGACGACATCTGGATGCTTTTACCCGAGGTCGAATCATTGGGAAGTTGGAGGAAGGCCGCAGTGTGACAAGTGTGGCTGCAGAGTTCGGAATTGCTCACAGCACCGTTTCACGACTTTGGAGACAATTTCAAACTACAGGAACAGCTATCCGGGGGTTCAGTAGTGGTCGTCCACGAGGAACCACACCCGCAGATGACCGGTACATTGTCTTACAGGCCAGAAGAAACAGGCGGCAGACAGCGGGAGAAATCGCTAGACACACGACACAGGCGACTGGACGACCGATATCGCGTTTTACCGTGGCTAGAAGACTGCACGGTGGTGGTCTGTTTGCACGACGCTCTTTACGGTGTGTACCTTTAACGCCTGCCCATCGGAGAAGGCGTTCTCTGTGGTGCCGGGAACACCGGAATTGGAGAGACAATGAATGGGGACGAGTACTCTTTACAGAGGAGAGCAGATTCAGTTTCAGTAGCGATTCTCATCGCAGACTCATCTGGAGAGAGCGGGGAAGCCGCAATCATCCCTCGAACATCATTGAAAGGGACAGGTATGGAGGTCACGGTGTTCTCGTTTTTGGAGGCATCATGCTTGGTAGTCGTACAAACCTTCACATCTTCAACGCAGGTTCAGTCAACGGGACCCGTTATTGTAACGAGATTCTTCTTCCATATGTGCGTCTTTTTAGAGGCGCTATGGGTCTGCAGTTCCTTTTCATGAACGACAATGCACCATGTCATCGCACAGTAGCTGCCGAACAGCTCTTAGAGAGTTAGGATATTGAACGTATGGATTGGCCGGCACGATCTCCGGATCTCAATCCTATCGAGCATGTATGGGATTTTCTAGGCAGACGCTTGTCAGCTCGTACCTTACCACCAGTAACGATTCGGGAGCTTCGATTGGCGCTGCAAGACGAATGGGCAGCAATGCCTCAACAACTCATTGACACCCTCATTCTCAGCATGGGCAGACGCTGTGAAACCTGCCTAGCAGTCAGGGGAGATCATATCCCCTACTAAAGACCGGATGTTTCTTGCTGGACACCCATCACAGGGATGTTTTGGCCTTCAGTCGCATTGCCCTCCATGCTACTTTTTCAATCAAGCTTCTTTTTATCCCTCTGATTTCTCTTTTATTAAGTCTTGCTTACATTACACATGTCCTTACGTATTGGGGATCTTACGGTATTAAATGTGTTGATTTGGAAAGCTTTTGTACAAAGTTATATTGAAAAAACCGTCTCGTCCTTAATTTTTGCACACCAGTGTATATATATATATATACTAGAGGACCCGACAGACGTTGTCCTGTACACACAACTTAAATTCAAAAATTCCGAATTTTTATGAATAAGCTTTAACAATCTGGACCGTTTTGAGTAAAATTTGTTTTAAAAAGCTATTACAATGTCTAACGTTATTACATGAACGGTTATCACAATTCAATCAATCGAAAGCGTGTGAGTATGTGTATACAATGAGCAAAGTTAAATGTAAAGGCTGTGTGAATAAAAACTTAAACTTGTTTTAATTAAAGGGGGAAAAGTTGAGACTCAAACTGTTTTAAAACAGGTATATTTATTAAATTGTACATAAACTTAATTTATTCTAATGCCATTAGATGTACAATATCTTTGGTTAATCCTTGAGGGGTATAAGCAAATAGATTCGATGGGTTTTCAACTCTGGAACACGCAACATATAATTGGCCGTGAGAAAAGCAAGGATTTTCTAAATTTAAGCCACAAATCTTCATTGTTTGACCTTGTGACTTATTAATAGTTATAGCAAATGCCAAGCGAATTGGAAATTGTAAACATTTAAATGGTATAAGTGAATCTGAAGGATTCATTGGGATCCGTGGTAGAAGTACAACTTCACCTTGAAATTTTCCAATACATACAAATGCACAAAAGAATTACATATATAAAGATTATTTGAAAAGATATTAATTAAAAAAGTTAAAAAGCGTGAGTCGCGTCTGCATCTTCGTAACAATAAAGATCGGGTTTGGCCAGTTTGGCTGAAAATCAATTTTCGATGCCAGCTTACGTCTTTTTCAATTCTTACTATTAGCTCATGATCTCTAAACATATTTTATTTGTTTGTTTATTTATTTATTTATCTTGGTGGAATTTTCAACCGTTAATAAAATACATTTTAAAGCGCTCAATTGAGCTGAAATTATATACACATAATTATTTTGGATGACAATACAATAATTGAATTATAATTGATAAAAACTAATTGATTAAAACTAATTATTTAAATAATTACAAATACAGCCACGTTGGTGACTTAGCGACTATTTCGGCGACTTGTGTCAAAACTTGAAAAAGGTTTCTCACGTGTTTAAAGCATTCAGTTGAAAGGAAATTTTATATACACGATTGTTTTGGATGACAATACAATACTTTAATGATAATTAATAAAAATTAATTATCACTTAATGTTGTGATTCTGTCATAAATATATACATATTTATATTAATTGCAACTGTTTAATAAAAAAGTAGCTAAAATAAATTTTTTCTTGGTTGATCTAAGTAGGAGTTGATTTAAAATGTTTTTTATATTACTTGTGTGTGTGTGTGTGTGTTTATAACAATAGCGTTGTTACAACAATGTAGGTGAATGTTGAGTTGTATTTTTTGAATGTTTTTAATTAATATCTTTTTAACTAATTGTGATATCGGACCGAACTGTGAATCTAAACCATTCTCGAATTTACTTGAACCCACACAAAAAATTTCATCGAAATGGTCCAGCCGCTTATAGGAGGATTTTAGTGACAAACACACGCACAGAAGATTTTTATATATAAAGATATATATATATATATAATATATATATAATATATATATAATATATATATATAATATATATATAATATATATATATATAATATATATATATAATATATATATATATATATATAATATATATATATATATAGAGAGAGAGAGAGAGAGAGAGAGAGAGAGAGAGAGAATAATTGATAATAAACAAACACAATACAGAAATATACTACTATATGTACTGCAAATATGTTTCAGTAAAAAATACCCACATAGAAGTGTGGCGAATGTTCCGAGGAAGTGGGGGAGAAGGGTTTCCTAGAATCCGGTTCCCCTACGTTCCGGATAGACTCGTCTAGAAAGGACATGCGGAAGACCGGTTTTGAGGGTCCCGACTGGAAGTAGAACGCATAAACGTGATCTGGATGTAAGAGCGTTTCTTAGAATGTTCTGTAAATAAATTGTACATATTTATATATCTAGCCTGACTGTGAGTTTTCGTACTCAATACGTCACAGAAGTAAAATTCTTTCAACTGCAAAAAAAAAAGATGAACACATAATCAATAGTAATTCCAACTGCATTTTTTTACGCTAAATTCCATATGTAACAATTATAAATATATTTCATTGATACTTATTTCTTGCCTTTTCCTTCCTTTTACCTGCAATTTTCAAAGCGAAGAAAGCTTATTATCCTTCACAACATAAAAGAAAATAGACATTCAAAAAGAAAAAGAAAATATGCTTAAATACTTAAAGGCTTTTTTCCTTATACTTTTATATGGATTTTTTATTTGACAAAATATTTTACAACAGTAACTAATTTTTGAAATATAAAGTAAAAAAGAAACTTTTCGAGTATCAAATGTTGTGAACAAATCGAAAATAGTTCATGATTTTATTTACCGTTACTGCTTGAAGAATCCTTTATTAAAACTTGTGATTTGTATGAAAGAAATCAACCTGAATTCATCCTAAAACCGAAAGAAAAAGGTATATATTTTAAAAATGATGCATTAAATTTCGTTAAAAGCAGTATGGAACTAGTCCTTAAAAAATAATAGTTAAAGAAAAATATACTGCCCAAAGCTTTAAGAAAAAAGCTTTTCCAAATTTACTACAGGGGTTTTTATACTGTTGCTGGGGTTCCCGACGCTTTTCTAGGCTGTTCGGGAAAATGTCTCATTTGATGTTAAGATTGCCCTCTTTTGAAGACTCTGAAAGGTCTCGCGGAAAAATGAAAAGATGTGCCATCCCAGACCAGTGGTCCCTACGCCCAGGTCAGTTTGTGGCTCAAATGGTACCGGGTCGTACAAGGAAAACTAAATTATTTTTGTTTTATAAACTGTAGTGTATTCTCTGGTTTCTTTATGATAATTTTTACGGAAATCGCTCCACTTTTCATTTTAAATCACTTAATATTCATTTTTTGGAGTAACTATTTTATGCTGAAGACATGTTTAAATATAATTAAAAGAAAATTATTAAATCAAGAAAATCTAAAATTTAAAAAATCTACGTACCCCCTTTCTCTTTCTGAAAGAAGTTAATTTTATTTCGTAATTTATTACCAGAAAACCTGTTCAAGTCCCATTTATCTGGGCCCTTTCACGCTCTTCCTGGCCTCGGTTGATTGATTGATTGAATATTAACGTCGCACTGTTCAGCTACACGAGGGCTTTCGGCGACGGACCACGTAATTTTGAACCATGGTCAAGTGACGTGGACGACACCTGAGCTGGCACCCCCCTCTCCTAACTACCACACCACGCCAACGGGAGGACGTTTCAGCTCTCGACAGATTTAACGTGCATCGCTGCCCTACACGGCGAGTCTTTAGTGGTACTGGGCTCGAACCCGTGACAAAGCAAGCCACAGTCCGATACCTATACCACTCGGCTACCGCGGCCACCTTCCTGGCCTCGGGCGCCAAGACATCCATTGGATAAACCGGCACTGGTTATAGGCTCAGTTCAGGAAGTTTTGACTCCCAACTCGTATAAGCACTTTTTCACTCCATACCTTCACCAAATTATTTTGTGAAATAATTGCCGGTTGAGAGCTCGATGCCAAGAATAAACAACCACGATGGACACACCCTCATGTGACTCGTTTAAGTGTTTCAAGAGAATACATATTCTCGTTTTTTGTGTAATATTAGACTGTTTGCGAAGAGATTAAAGACATTCATAAGGGACGTAATTAAATAATAATAATTTTGCATTAAAAAGTGGTACATTTTACGTATGAAATGCAACATGATATTCTTAACCATATAAATGTTTTCCAAGTAAAAATTATCCTACAGTTTTACAAGAGAGAGGTACTCATTTCTTTTTTCAACAAAATTTCACGATCAAATAAAGAGATATAAAGAGACGAATGTGTAAATAAATATATATCTCGCAAAATTTTGTTTATATGTATTTCATAACCTTTTTCCACACAAGAAAAAGAAACGATTTACGGGATATTTTCCCAGGAGTCTTCTTTTCTTAAAAAATACTTTTCATTAACTATTTTGTGATAAGATGGAAGATATCAATCATATGGTACATATAGGTTTACCTCAATGGTATATTGTGAATAAGAAAAACTCTTTACAGTTTGATACTCACAAGAAGAGTGCAAGGTGTTGGGCTCAATGATTTAATTCAAATTTTGTAGGGTGATAGATTCAGTTTCCCTCTCGAAAATACTCAACGTCAGCATGATGCAACGGGGTTTAAAATTCTTTAGAAAATCAATCAATTTTATATTTCCAATAGTTTTCAGGAAAACTCATCGATCACCGCTTACTTCTTATACGATTAAGGGAAGATATCCTGTTTCCATATTGGTTTATTTAAATAGAACCATAAAAGCCATGATGATTTGGAATTGGAAACATAAACTCTCTTAAAGCATGATAATTTGTATAGCTCTATGGATTCAAACACTGATTCATTTAGTAGAATGCAGATACTAATGACAGAGAGATTTGTAGATGCTGAGTAAAAAAATGAGTATTTAAATTTTAGTTCATTTTCTTATGAATTGCAGATATGTACACTATTTTTAGGCAATATCGTAAAGGTCACCCCTCGACGACCATTGGTGTGGGAGAGTCGGAAGAAAGACTAGCCATATTAAAAAAAACTCAGTTTATTCTCAGTATTAACAACAACATAAATTCTATTGACCAAAGTTAAGGGATGCACTCGGACTTCAAATATGGAAAGCAATTAATAAGGTGTTGAAGCTGTGATAATAATTAAATCACTTACGTCTAGTCAATAGCTTCTAACTCTTAGCTACCTAATCTAGTTTAATTCGTAGTTGACAGATCGTCAACTTTAATGTTTACAATAAACAGGTACTAAATACCCACGCCTCATTTCGTGTTAAATTAATCACTGCTCTCCGATAGCAGTCTAACTTCTCTTTCCCTTCTAAACTGAAAGTTTCAACTTTATACACAAGTATTAATTTGCATGGTTAAATCTTCTATTTCGGGAGGAAGCTTTATATATAATAATTTTTAAAGACCCAATATTTCCCAAGAGCATTAGTTTTTAAAGGAACGCGGATAGATCCGTCACAAAATAAGTAACTGATTAAAATACATTTTAAATTTTAGATGAATTTTCACCAAGAATGACAAAAACCCAGCTTTTTTTTTTCAAAGATTTGAATTTCGCACCTATCAGCAACTCTAAAGAAATTACAAGGGGAGAAAAGGTTTTGAAATCGTCCCTCCTTAATGTATTTCTAACTGATGACACTGTTTTCATTTGAAATCAAAACTTTTTGCTTCGATTTGTTAAAATTCTCCATTTGATTCATTCTACGCAATGCGTTTTAAGAGGAGTAGGAAACATCTCTCTTTATCTATACTGACAATGTTAAATTGGCTGTTTTCGATGTACCTTTTCTCAAAATCTGTTTTATGTACATGCTTGAAATTTTTCATACTATTAAAGTACACCTCTCTCATTATACTAAAATGAGCTTAGCTAATTTTGAATTTTTTAACAAATTATGAAATATTTTATCAAACATTGCGAAATTTGACCCCTTTTTTACTTAAAAAATTTGTAAAAATTAAATTTTTGAGTTTATTACAAAAAGCTCATTTTAGTATATATTAGACATCATTATAAATAATTCATAAAAAAGTTTACATACCTGTGAACAGTGGTTTCTCAGAAAAAGTATATCGCACATTAAAATTTACATTTTGAGATAAATTGATTTTAATGTATACAGTGAGACTTCTAATCGGCTAGGAAATAAAAAAATAAAAGGCTCAATTTAAAACTAAAGATACAAGTTTTGGTTTATATCAGTCGTTACACTTTTAAGCAAAAACAAAGTAATTTGTTTACAATTTTCGCCATTAAAATGGCCGTAGCCCAAATTCAATGATTATTTAAAAATATGTTTTAAGGGCTTCTAAATACCTTAGAGGTTAAAGTAAGGTATTTTTAAAAAGGTTAAAATCTATACAATTTGAAAATGTAAAAATCTCAAATTGTCAAAAAAATAAGATTTTAGCTTTCCAAAATGATCCTTGATCTGAGTGTGAAGTCACTGGGTTTTAATAAGATATTTCTCACAGAATTTGGCAATAAATGAAAATACGGTTGGTGTTGAGTTTGTGGGGCAACTGGATCACGCAATGGCTCTCCGGACCCTATCTGGAAAGTTTTTCGACGTGTCTGGCACAAGAAAATAGAAATTTTGTTTTCATACAAAAAAGTTCTTGATTTCAGCAGTAGGGGAGAAGAGAAAGCTGGTGAAGACTGGAATATTGTATTAGAGCAGTAGTAAAAACATTTTTTAATTTTATGTAGATGATAGCAAACGTGATCATTTGCTTAAATGCAATGAGATTTGGCTCTAGATAGGCTACCCGATATTCATTGAGAAAAGGGATAAAGGCAGATGGACAGAGCGAGTCCAACAAGGGAAGTAGAACAGAAAATTTAAATAAATATGTTTGTAAATGAATAAAAACAGTATTTTTAAGACACTTACCAAAAGTATTAGTAAAGAGTGAATAAATTTAAAGTGGATTAAAAGAATTAAGAAGAATTTTTCTACGTCTTTTAATTTTGTCGTGTGAGGAACGTAGTTTTCAATATTAAAATCATATTGTTAGTTTCAGCATGGTGAAGATCTTGAAAATATTTAATGGTGATGCTTTAAATGTGATTTTTAAAACTTTTAATAGTATCATTAACATTTTTATTTCTTATGTATTTATTTTCTTTAACTATCATTTGTGTAATAAATTCTCGCGCATTTTCTAGGATTCTTGTATTAGTATTTGCAGAATAGCCCAAGATCGGACATGCACGTGCTAAACTTGGATGCAGAACAGTTGTGTAGAGAAGTACTTAAAAATTTATGTTTAAATGGGAGTTTCGGAAAAAATTAGGAGGAAAGTTCATTTCACTGCGATACGGAAATTTCTCACGTGAGTATAATTTTCTATTTCTAGGTGAGAGATTTATCAAGGATAACGCTTAGGTATTTCATAGATTTAGAGCAGGATATGTTTGTGCTGTAGAAAGTGAAAATTTGGACTGATGTTCTTCAGTTTGTAAAAACAACCACGAGAGGGTTATCTGCACTAAATTTAATTTTCTATTTATTAAAGAACGTTTCAAGTATTAAGGGGACCGGAAAATTTGTCGTTTTTTTACAGTAAATTCGAATAAATAAATTTCTTACAAGTTTTTTTTAGTCAATGATGTAATCACTCTCGTTGGCAACCACTTTTTGCCATCTAGTGTGTAAATTTTCAATGCAGGATCGATAAAAATCAATTGGTTTTTCAGTAAAATAACTGGAGATGGCATTTTTCATTTTATCCAAATTTTGAAATTTTTTTTGTTTGCTAAGAAATGTTTTATTGAATCGAATAAATAGAAATCATTAGGCGCAATATCAGGCGAGTATGGTGGGTGAGGCAATACCTCCCACCCCTAACCCTTAATTTTTTCCAGCGTTTTTCTTGCGCAGTGTGGTCATGAATTACAGTGTTGCAAAATAACGCTATTGATAATCGCTGGATACTTTTCAATTAATGATTGATTTAGTCGATCTAATTGTTCACAATAAAGGTCTGCATTAACAGTTTCTCCAGGTTTAAGCACTGCAAAATGAACGATTCCACGAATACCCCACTAAAAACACAAAAGCGCCTTTTTTGGATGTAAACTTGACTTAGCAGTCCTTCTTGGCGGTTCTTTCGGAGAGAGCCACTTTTTTGCGTTTTAGATTATCATACAGGACCCATTTTTCCTCTGCAGGGATCAAGCGATAAAAAAAAGGTTCTGTATTGTACCTTTGAAGCTAGAAGTTGCATGTCGTAGATCGGTTCGCTCTGTTTTCTTCAGACAGATTATGCTGCACTGTTTGTTTTACCAATCTGTTTCAAATGTTCTTGGATGGTCGACAAAGGTTGGTTAAGAGCATTTGACAATTCCTTAATTGTCTGACATGTATTTTCTTCCACTTGTGCCCTTAATAACATCATTGTCTAAAGTTGTTTGTCTTCCTGATCGATGTGAGTCGGAAAGATCGAAATTACCGGATCTGAACTTAGAAAACCACCTTTGTCATTTACGAACATCTAAGGCACTTGGGAAAGCATCGCAAAGGTTTTTGGTAGCAACTGTTACATTACTACCGTTGTGAAACTCCAAAAGCATGCAATGGCGGAATCAAATCTCTTCTGGTATTTGGCTAACCATTTCACTCAAAATGGGGTGAGAAAATTTAAGGTTTAGGTTTTCACAACTGAACAAGTCACTTTAACTTTGAAATGTCTCTGGCAAGACTTTCAACTACGCAATGGACTCATGAATGGTAAAGCAGCATTTACATACGCAAAAACGACATTACTTTTCGGTCCCCCTAATAGATTTCAGACATAGGTGACAATGCCATTATTTTTGTAGCTAGCCAGAATAATAGTCTCATCAGCGCATATGCTAAAGAGAGGTTGGTTTAATTGAGGAGACATCGATAAGATAAAATATTTAAAAATTAGCTCAAGATCCCTGGGAAACCTGTAAGAAATATTAGCGTTTTATAGAGAATATCTTTAACTCTGACTTGGAGAAATGTTTGTTGTAAATAAGATTTAATAGCATGGATTATAAGACGCGAATAATTGTTAACGATTAGTTCATAAATGCGTCTTTCAATTCAGGACTCGCCGAAAGCTATTTGGGTAAAAATAAAATTTCTTTTATATTGTGTTTTAAATATCACATTAGATGTAAGGAATGAAAAGAAATTAAAATATGTTTGTAAAGTAATATTTCATATGAAGCAAAAGCCAATCCCTCTTGTCAAATATTGTAACAATGCCGAAAATATATTTGTAAAACTTTCAATTATCATTGTTTGCAACAATTGCATACAACAATTCAAGTATTTAAAAGTTATAAAAATATTGTTATAAAAAACTGATAGAATCAATTAATATCTTTAAACATTCATTTCCAAAGCGCATCCAAAACCTCAAAGCACTTTACATAACAGCACAAAAGCAATTTAATCTAATACTTCTTTGTAAGTTTACTTAAATTATTCTTTTCTGTTATTCTTAGAATTTGAAATAACTATAGGAAATGGTAGTATTGCACTTTTAATTTTTCAGCGTAAATTTAGTAGATTATACCATATTCCAGAAGTACAGAATATCTTATTGTGATAAAGTCCATCCAAATGCAGCCCAAAATTAAGTTTTATTTAGTTGAAACTTGGATATAATGTATATTATGCTTCACTTTATAAGAATTAGCAACTTTAAATTGTAGTTAAATTAAATTTTAGATTTAATAGAACTTTGCATAAATATTAATAGCCTTAATTTCGGTAAAAGTTTGAAGTAAATATTATTGGTTTTAATTGAATTAAAAAAAAGAGATTGAAAAAAATATTTTTACATTAAAAACATCCTGAAAAAGCTATTATTTCTAAATGTAGATTCATTTACTTTTTTTATAAACTCTTTAAGCATTTGCATGCTACCTTTGTTTATAAAATTAAAGTCTAAAATAGGCTGAAATATTAAAAAAATATATTATATGTTTTGCGTAAGCTTATTACAATTACTAACATGCAAAGCATGTGGTTTATATTAAAATCAAAAGTAATGCAAAAAAAAAAATGTTTTTTAAAAAAGTTATTGTTTTAGTTGCAAATATATACTTTATAAACATATTTAACTGCGAACATAGATGACATTGCAAGCGTTTCGTTTTTCAATTAGAATAAGGTGTTTGCAACGAAGATTGCTCTAAATAATGCAAATTATAAAAGATGTAATATAACCATGAACCAAACAGCGAACAATAAGTCACATTTCCTCCCAAAAGAAAATTAAACGACAAAACTGAGGAGAGGGCTGTTCAAATTCAAACTTCTAAATAATTATTCAAATTCGTAATTCAAAAATTCAATTCGGATTCGTGCATTAAAAATGAATAAATTGCTCTTACCTGTCAGAAGGAGAAGCGACGCACAAAAAACACCCCAGTCGGATGGAGGGACAAAAAACACGTTTTTATTTACAAAACAGGAACGCTATTTACACTAGAAGCAAACGACTACAGCGCCGCTAAACAGGAGTTACAACATACTCCCCCGAATGACCAGGGGTTCATTCATAATCTGCTACTATTTCAAAATACACAGAAAAATATTAAATACACATTACAAGTAATTCACATACAAATTCACCAGAACAAATTCAAAACTATCACTTAACTAAGAAATTATTCATTAAGTTCAAGGTTATGTAACAATTGTACAGGTCTTTTAATAATTGAATTTTGTATTTTTATCTTACAAGAACGTATTTTACCATCCCTGCCAGGAAATACATCAACCACTTTGCCTAGTTTCCAAAAATGTCTAGGAAATTTTTCATCATTAATTAGTACAACATCATCAATTTTAAACTCTTTAATTTCGCCTGTAGGCTTAATACAATGAGCAGATTTAAGCATGCAAATATATTCTTTTGACCATTTTGTCCAAAACATATTAAGTAATCTTTGGCGATAATTAAACCTTTTAATTAGAACTTTCCTGTAGGAAAATTTAGAATCAAAATTAAGCCTGGCAGGTGGTAGACTATTCACTCTACGTCCTAAAATCATATGAGAGGGTGTAAGAGGTTCAGGTTCATTAAATTCACTAAAAATATATGTAAGAGGGCGAGAGTTGAGCACTTCTTCAATTTCAATTAAAAGAGTCTCCAACTCATCGCGAAATAAAGTTGCTCTTCCCACAGTCTTTCGTAAAGCAAGCTTTACTGTTCGAATAAGTCTTTCGTAAAAGCCGCCCCACCAGGGTGCTCGTTCCATAATAAACTGCCAGTAGATTTTATGAGATGCGTAGAACGCTTTCACTGTAGGATCGCTGATAATCTTCCACAAGTTTTCAGTTCAAGTTCGGATTTCTTAAAAGTTTTTGCGTTGTCAGTCAAGATTTTCGAACACAGACCACGACGACTAATAAAACGTCGAAGTGCTAATAGAAATGTTTCAGTTGTAAGGTTGTTCACTAGCTCTAAGTGAAGAGCTCTCGTAACAGCACACGTAAATAAAACAATGTAATGTTTATTTTCGTCTTTTGTGTAGAGGGGGCCTCCAAAATCTATTCCAACTACAGAAAATGGAGCTGACTGCTCTACACGAAGAGCTGGTAACGGAGCGGTGACTTGAACACCTGAAGTCGAACTAAATCTTTTGCATATCAAACATTTCTTTAAGATGTTTTTCACAGTCTGTCTCCCTTTAATGAGCCAGAATCGCTCTCTAATTTCTAGTAGAGTTTCACTAACACCACCGTGAAAACCTTTTCGTGAGAGTCTCGCACCATTAAATTTACGAAGTAATGCTTGGCCGGTAAAATGATAGGGTGTTTTTGTAAATAAGAGAATTTAGATTTTTGTAGTCTTCCACCGACACGTATCAGTTCATCTGAATCAAGGAAAGGATTAAACTCTAAAATTACTGAAGTTTTGAGTAGTAGTTTGCGTGCACGTAAACAATTAACTTCTTCGGCGAAAGCATCTCTGTACTAATAGAATCCAAAATTTTCGGCACCATCGATTTCTTCTGTACTTAAGTCGTCAGATCGTTTATTGAATCTATTGCGAATGTTATGCACAAAACGAAGCACCCAACTAGTAACTCGCAATAATTTCTGCAGGCTGCTAAATTTTCTTAAATTAATTATTGAGGCTGTGTTTAATTCACATGCGAACGTAAACACTTGTTCTTCGGATTCACAGGGGTCGGTTGAAGAAAAGTCACAATTCAAGCTTTTCGGCCAGTTGTTTTCGTCGTGCGAAGCCACTGAGGACCATGCATCCAAAATTGGCTGTTAATAATCGTCTCGAGATTCGCTCCACGAGAAACATAATCTGCTGGATTTTCTCTCCCACTGCAATGATGCCAATCAGACGGATCGAATTTGATTGGATTTCTATTACCCTATTCGAAACAAACTGTTTATAATTTGAAGCTTTTCCTTTAATCCAATGGAGAGCAATAGAAGAATCACTCCAGAGGAAATATTTCAAAATAGGAATTTAAATTTTGATGTTAAATATTTCAAAATTCTCGAGGCTAAAACTGCTCCCAAAAAGTTCCAATCGTGGGAGGGTTAACTTTTTGAGAGGAGAAACTCTGCTTTTAGCGGTTATAAAACTCGTGTAAATATCGTCATTTGCAGTGACATAACGAAAATACGCCACTGCTCCAAATGCTCTGGGACTTGCATCACAAAATATGTGCAATTGCAAATCCTTTCCCTTATCTAAAGGATATGGAAAATATTTTCTTTCCAATGTTAAGTCGTTTAGAAGACAAACTTGAGAGCACCAAGTCTCCCATTTATTCTTTAACTCGGTGGGCAATTGCTCATCCCAGCCGAGACCGTATTCCCCCAAATTTCTTGCATTAAGCATTTTATTATTAACACAAATGGGGAAATAAAACCTATCGGATCAAAGACTTTTGCTGCTGTTTTCAGAACACAGCGTTTCGAATTCTTTAAATTTTTGATTAACTCAAGCAATGGTTGTGCATCTAATTTAAATGTATCATTATTTAAATTCAAATAATTCCTAAAACCTTTAAAGAACGCTCACCCGATTCACAAACATCACTTATACCGTTTTCGTTTCATAATTTTCTTAATTCCTTCGAATTAGTTTTAAATTTTCTTAAATTCATGTTAGCATCTTTAAGAATTTCAATCGCGTCTTTTGAGAGACCGAAAGCCTTATAAACGGATTCGGATGAACCGTCGAACAGATCGTCAACATATAAAGAAGTGTTCAACAGTTCATAAGTTTCTCTATAATCTTCCTTATATTTTCGTATATGGAATTTAATCGTCGCAGCAAGTATAAAAGGACTCAAGGTCACCCCAAACGGTACACGATTCATTCTCATTATTTTGTACGATTTGGCATCTCCATCATTCGGAAACCAAAAAAATCTTAAATAGTCGCGATCTTCCTCAGCTATTCCAATCGTTAAAAATGCCCTTGAATATCACTACAAAACGCATGTTCATATTCGCGAAAGCGCAAGATTACATCTATTATTCGGGGATTCAAAGGTGGACCCGCATAAAGGCACTCATTCAAAGATTTACAGTCTCTACCTTTCGAGGACGCATCAAAAACCATTCGAACTTTTTGTCGTTTCTTTGTCTTTTCGAACCACAGCCGAATGAGGCATATAATAAGAATTAGTTTCGAAATGTGATGAACATTCCTCAACAATAGTTTCTTTAATTTGATCTTTAACAATATTTTTGTATTCATTATAAAGCCAATTATTGTCTTGCATTTTAATACTTAAATTACCGAATCTGCGCTTCGCTATTGCCCAATTATTTTCCAAATCGCTTGGTTTATCTTCCCAAAATAATTTAGTCTCATACATTCCGTTATTAAATTTTAAATTATTCTCAAAACTCGAAATATAGTCGTTATCGCTATCTAACATATTCTTTTCTGTATCACTAATGCCCATCGATTCTAATTTCCAAAATTGGGTTAAATTTTCATTTAATTGGGAACAACATTCTACTTTAAATACAGAAACGTTTTCTTTATAATGTACATCCATAGGCGATATTCTACCCTGGATTATTGTCCCGAAAATGGTATCTATCGCAAACAAAGTTTTTGTTAATTTCTCCTTTTTACCGGAATGAATCTGCCAAAAATATTGCGCCCTATTAACAATGAAATCTCATCTCCATTCGATTCGTTTAAGTCAGAAAAGTGAACATTTTTACAACTAAGCGATTTCTTTAATTTATTCGCCGATACTTTGAAAGGAGTTCCGGAAATGACGTCCGTCAAAAGAGCGTCAATAGTGATCGTTTTTACAGAATCGTTAAGGTTACAGAGGGTAATTTCCACAACTTCGTTTTTTTTTTTTTGAATGGGTGTTCTCGAACCGAATGTGTAAACCAATAAATTTTCTTCGCGTTTCACAGGAAGCTTCATTTCAGAGGCTACTGTTTTTAAAAAACATCTCTGCGAAGCGTTATCTAACAAGAGATTTATTTCCTTTTTCTGCGATTCGTTTACCAATAAAGCCCTACACGTTTCGAGAAGAATTTCGTTAGGAGTTGTATTCACATTACAGCATGAGATACTTTTCAGGGGGGTGTCACATTCCAGTGAGGAACCCCGAACACCTGCGTTCTCCGAGGCGATCTTTTCGTCAACAGGGTGGTTTGTGGGGATGAAAGAAGTATCGCATATCAGTTCGGAGTGACGACCCTTACAATTAACGCAAACCCTAGCCTTTTACAAGCCCGAAATATATGGCCTCGCGTGAGACATAGATAACAAATGCCGTTTTCCTAAGAGATAATTTCCTTTCCTCGATTGATTTCGGACAAGAATCGGAACTATGATCATTTTTATTATCATTTCCCAAACAAAATACACACTTATTTACATTGACAACAAACGCGGAGGTCGTCGGGACATAAGTATTTTTATTTTTTCCATACGCTGAATCTACGTTATATTTATTAAATTTACTGTGTTTATAATTCTGCTTTTCGTTATAATAATTTCTAGTTTCTTTACGGGGATTGGAATCATAAGAATTAAATTCTTTAGTTAAATGCTCATTTTTCTCGCGACACTGAATTTCTATTTTTAAGAAGTCTAATAAATCAGAAATCATATTCTCCGTTTGACCGTATGATTTTCGTGTGAACTCCAATGATAAATCCCGCGGAATAGATTTTAAAATTATTGGATACAATAGGGAACTATAAGTGTCCGGATTTACCCTACAGTTTTGTAATCCTCGAATATGGATTTCACATTCAGAATACAGTTTTCGCAAGCTCAAAATGTCATTTGATTTTCGCACAGGATTTAAATGTAATAATTTAGACATATGCGAATCAATAATTAAATCTTTTCTGCCAAATCGCTCTTTAATTATGTTTAATGCGATTGTATAGTTATTTGCACTTAAAGTTAAACCTCTAATTGCTATTTCAGCTTCATCAATTAAGTAAGATTTTAAATAATTAAATTTCTCAACGTCACTTAAATTTGAGTTATTGTGTATTGCTGCTTCGAATTGGGCAAAGAAATCACTAAATTTTAAAATATTTCCGTCAAATTGTGGGATTTGCAGTTGAGGGAGTTTTAAACTTGAAAATTGTTGTTCGCTTCTAGAACTTGTAATAGGTGTGTTTCTCGACTCAGTTTCTCTTTTGTTTAATATTTTATTGGCACGCACTTTACAAGTTATTATTAAATCACGGTATTCTTGTTGTTTTTCTATTTCCTTTTCTAGGTCATCCATATTAGTAAGAATCGTGATATCTTTGTCAACATTCTCAAGTTGTTTTTCTTTATCAATTAATTTTGCTAAAAGTTCTTCTATAAAATCGCTTGATGCATTTTCCTTCTCAATTTCAATTTTAATTGAGTTCGATAATTCTGTTGCCGTCCTTCTGACAGGTGTTCGAATTTTTTTTAGAACTTCGATATCCATTTCGTATAAATTAAATTTTCAAATTCAATACTGTTCGCAAGATTTCAACTACACTAATAGTTCGCAATAATTTATCTAAAGGCTGGTCCCGAGTTTCAGGCACCAAAATAATGTTCAAATTCAAACTTCTAAATAATTATTCAAATTCGTAATTCAAAAATTCAATTCGGATTCGTGCATTAAAAATGAATAAATTGCTCTTACCTGTCAGAAGGAGAAGCGACGCACAAAAAACACCCCAGTCGGATGGAGGGACAAAAAACACGTTTTTATTTACAAAACAGGAACGCTATTTACACTAGAAGCAAACGACTACAGCGCCGCTAAACAGGAGTTACAACAAGGGCAAAACAAAAATCAAAATGACTTCTCTCAGTCATAGTTTTTTTCGAGAATTCATCAGAATTAAAAAAATAAAAATTTCATTATAGTATATTTTTAAACTAAACATAATTATTAGGCCTTGTGATTTATTTATAAAACACAATAAGAGAAAACCTATATAATCTTGTATTATACATGAAACTTCTAAAAGTGTATGATCGATTCAAAAATTTCCCTATAGATTTTTAATGCGCTTATGCCTCAAATCATAATTTGGTACTTACCGTATTAACGTCACCCCTCCGTCAAGTTTTCACCAAGTCAATCAATCTACTTTCCAACAAAAAAACTGCAACAAAATCATAAAAAAAAACCAACAAAATTATTTTTTTCAAATAAAACACGTGTGAATTAGTTTTTGCTGTTACGAAATTCACATATAGCTCCAATGGAGTAAATTTCGCTTTTGTGATGTTAATACATAGATATCTTAAAAATTTGAGAAACCGTTCTTCAGTTGATTAAGTTATATTACGTATTATATTGTAGCTCCCTTTTTCTCGTCGTTGATAAATATACCCCCGAAAGCTCCTTTTCAAGCCTTACTTTTAAATCTTAAAGACCCAAATGATACACATTCAAATTAAAACATAACGTGCAGGAATCCATAGTCAGACTACATTTGCAAATGGTTCATCATTTTTAAAAAGCTATAAATGGTCCTCTTGGATATAAGCACTTTCGTTTTTCCTGGAGACTCCTAAGCAAGTATGCAATATGGTCATAGGAAATGTCATCTCTTTAAGATTTCAGTTTTTTTTCTTGACAATCACTTAACCAGCAAGCAATATTATATTAGAAGGAGTCGTCCCACTGCAAACCTATTGGGTTTTTATCGTACAACATATACTCAGAAGCTTTTTAAATCTTGCCCTTTTCTTTTACAATCAGTCACAGTGTATCTCAAGAATCTTTCCTAAGTCCTAACTTTTACTATATATTTAACTCTCGTGAATAAAAATTTCTCTTAAATTTATACTTCGTATGTTTGCAAACATTATCCTTTGAAGTTCCAACTCTGATTCTAATAAATTTGACTTGAAATTCTATAATTTTCTTCAGTATATTTGTATGTTTAGAAAAACCACAAGAGAGATTGAATAAAAATTTCAGATCACTCGGGTCGAGTCGTAGAAATTATACCCGTAATGTTGAAACTTAATCACGAATCATCTGGAGAGTATATTGAGTGTCTATTTATACTACAAACTGAATTATTCTATAAATAGAAATTTATTCGTGACAGTCAAATTTGTACATATGGTCTTGGAATTTATGAATAATATTTCTAGAGAAGCAAGAGGGATCTCTTTGTTACAGCAGAGTTGCTGTTAGAAACTGGAAAAGGTATTTAGACAGAGAATCAATAAATAAATATATTCAACCCTTAAGTCAACCTCTTGAGCTTTGGTTCTATTTTCAGAAGTGATTGATTGCAATTAATATGGGATTCGGTGTCATCCTCTCCGGGGAGGGATTCCGCAATCTGTAGAATTTATCCGAAAGTCGTAGCCCGCATCTTCGTAATTTGGCCCTCATTGCAGGTAAAACCGGCATTTCTATTATTTAAGAGCTTATGCGGATCTCTTAGACCCACTAGATTTTTATAGAGTATACTTTTTCTCACGTTCAGGGAAACAAAAGGAACGACACATTAATTTATATATTGTAATTATCTCACTCACTCTTCTTCTCTCATTTGCAACAGCATTCCCTTAAACAATTACAGAATATCATGGTGTAGTCAAACTTTCCCACACATTACTGATATTTGAGAAGCAGACCAGACCCAGTCTCTTTTTTTTATTGCATTAAAAGCTTTCACATAGAATTTGTTCAGCTGGCCAGTGGTCACATCAAAAGCTTCTTGCTTCGTAACAGAAAGAAAGTCTTCGACATTTGCACTTAATGTCTTAATTTTTAGACAAAAATAATTTAATGTCATGCGAGCAAAACCACCTTAGAAACCGCCACTGTAAAACAGGCCAAATTCTATATTTTTGTTAAACTATTAGAGGCGCTCATAATTTTAAACAAACTCATCGTGCTATGAATGCTCTTTTAGACCTCACGAAGGCTTTTTATAGAGTTTGGAATCACACACTAATTTTAAAACTACACGATTTCTTCAATATCAGAGGAAAAATCTTAGATTGAATATCAGACTTCCTGTAGAGAAGATTCATCAAAGTAAAACTTAACAAAACTTTTTGGATACATTTGAGCTCAGCCAAAGCGTACCTCAAGGTTCTGTTCTTAGTCATATGCTTTGTTCTATGTATTTAGCTGGTATAGAAAAAATGACTTCTTCTGGGATAAGAGTCGCAAATATTTGCAGACGACATCGTTCTATGGAGCTGTGGCACTGCTCGACCTGATTTGGAATTAAAACTCAGTTCTTTTTTTTATATCGTGTTAGAAACTTCCAAATGGCATTTGCTCTGCCGGCCAGTGGTCACACCTTGTTTTGTGTCAGAAGGAAAATCTGACATTTGCACTAAATTGTCTTAATGATTAATCATATGCATGACATAATCATGGTTATTTGAGTGGTCCTAGACCAGATGTTTACCCATGTTTTTTTTTGTGTGTGTATGTTGTTGGGGGCTTTCTTAAAATCAACAATCTTTTGGATTCTTCGGATATCACAGGATCAGAAAGTACAGAACAAACAGAACAATAAAATAAGTACTAAAACTCTTCCAAATTTATTTTTTGAAGAGAATGTATTAGCTATATATTCTTGTAAAGCTCAAATTTAAAACATCTTAACTTACTTTTATATTTATCGTTCATATATATAATATTGTTATCTTTTCAAAAGAATTTTTTTATTCATTAATTCCTCCGCAAATGAGTATATAGATTGTGGAGTCCCTCCTCGGATAAGATAACTTCAAATCCCATATGAAGTGCAATCAATCACGTCTAAAAATAGAACCAAATCTTAAGTTGGGTTGAATATATGTTTTTTTTATTGATTCTCAATGTAAATGCACGATCTAGTTTTGCACAGCAATTCTGCTATACCATAACGATCTTTATTGGAACTTTAGAAATATTATTCATAAATTCCAAAACCATCTGTAGAAATTGGACTGTCACAAATTACCTTTTATTTATAGAATAACTAAATTTCTGTTATAAATAGACACACACAATATACTCTCCAGAGGATTCCTTAAATCGCACCAATAGTTTAAATTTAGAATTTTTTCTAATTAAATCAACAAACATCATCTTTGATTTTCCCCTCCTGATGATTAATTAACAATATTTCTAAAAAAAATAGACAAAAAATCTGATCTGAAACTACGACAGAAAAATTTATATGAAATCTTGGATTAACGTCAAGCACACGAAGCAACAAGAAGGGTGTTGGTGTTCGCCTCGTAATATTAAACCATTGTGAAGTAAGAAGGATGACACCTGAGCTGGAACTCTATATTTCAAAATTTAACTCTATGAAAGATGAGAAATTTCAACCACGACAAAGAAAGCTTTAAAATGATTGCTAATAAAATTCCATGAAACAAAAGATACTTCTGATAAGTGTACGAAAAAATAACATATATGCAGTTCAACATTTTGAAAATTAAATTGGTTTTTTAACAACGCTACTCGAAAAACGTATTTCATACTATCAAAAATTGCAGAAACTTTAAGACTTTAACATATCTTATGTCACATGAGTATGCAAAAAGATATGAATATTAAAACAAGTAATATAAAAAAAATTTTTAATCAATTCCTACTTAGATCAACCAAGAAAAAATTTATTTTAGCTACTTTTTATTAAATAGTTACAATTAATATAAATATGGTTATACATAGGACAGAATCACAAATTTAAGTGGTAATTAATTGTTATTAATTATCATTAAAGTATCGTATTGTCATCCAATACAATCGTGTATATAAAATTTCCTTTCAATTGAATGCTTTAAAACGTGAGAAAGAAACCTTTTCAAGTTTTGACGCAAGTCGCCGAAATAGTCGCTAAGTCACCAACGTGGCTGTATTTGTAATTATTTAAATAATTAGTTTTAATCAAAATTAGTTTTTATCAGTTATAATTCAATTATTGTATTGTCATCCAAAATAATCATGTGTATATAATTTCAGCTCAATTGAGCGCTTTAAAATGTATTTCATTAACGATTGTAAATTCCACCAAGATAAATAAATAAACAAATGTATAGAGAGTGAGAGTTAATAATAAAAATTGAAAAACAATATGCTTTACACAAAAGTTTAAGGCCTGAATTTTTCAGTCATTTATTTCTAATCATAGTATTATTTTTAGGAAGCTTACGCAGTCAATGTAAACTTTATAAAAAACTGATATCTTAATTGAAAATTCAGATATTTTTTAATTTAAAAGTTGACCTATTATAGCATAAATTATTTTAAAGGAGACATTCTATGATTTTTCAGTACAATGCGCACTTACACTTTTGTTACATTTTTACGGTGCTCCAGTAGCACTATTACTACTACAGTGTTAGTCAAGTAAAAAACAGAAAACAACCTTTTGGGGGAAAAGTTATTCAATTTTAACTGACAAGACACATTCAAATAAAATACAAACAATAAACCTTTCAATTACATGTTAGGAAAATGGGTAGAGTTTGTTTATTCTGTGACATCCCACCCCCGGGTGAATATCTCTTTGATAATCAGCGTCAGCTAGAGGTGTCGGATTAGCGGTAGAACTAGAAGCATACATAATCTTAATATATCTTTATTAAGATTTTTAACTTAAGGCTTTAACAAAATAGATTACAATAATATGAGAGAATCTACGGTAGCAAAAAACATACACATAACATATATATAATACCGAATTAACACAACCCGGACCACTATCATTAACTGACTCGCCTAAACTCAATTCCAATACTATTGCAGATCCTAATATTAAATAATCAATGCTAACTTGCTGTAGTTTGGAGTAACGATTACAACAATCCTATATGAAGCCGTGTAATGACTCGAGTGCAGTGGTATGCACCTTGATTCAATGGATCTCTTCACGTATAATTTCTGCTATTCGCCACGTGACGTTTTCCAAAACCTCTTCACTCTTGAACAACGAATTATGTTTACATTCCTCTAATTTCCATCCCGCTTATTCTAACTTCTGATATTTAAAAGCTTCCTAATTTGCATCTTTCTTTAACGCATCACTTTTTGGATTTGGTTGGAAAAGCGTTGCCATTAATTTTGGCCGCAAAGAACCCAAAAGGACATGTTAAAGAAAAGACGCGTGAGCCCGTCGCAATTCTTAGAAAAATTTTCGAATCTCGGTAGAAAGTTTTATGCAGCTTCTCATATTTCTTGCTCTACGTCGAATTTAAACGAAATTTGGTTTTCATTATAGAGACAGCTGAATGTTCAGCTTCCCATTGATAAGATGTTGAAAAGAAAAAGAGAATTCTTAAAGCTTTTGAACTCAAAATTTGGATTTGCAATTTTGATTTCGATTTCAAAATTTCTTTGAATCTGAGCACGCAAATTTTGTTTTCAAAGGGTTGTGAGTTACATAAAAATTTCATTGAGTTTGGAGGTTAGAGGGCGCTTCAGAATGAAAAATAAATCTTGGATCAACATAAATTTATGTTATCTTCCATGATTTTTTTCCACAAATTGTTTTTCGAACAAATTTCAAATTTGTCATTCACAACTGCACATGCTTCAAATATACTGCATTATTTTCAAAATTTTCTACTGACTTCAAGGTGTGTGCTGATTATTTCCCTGTAGAGACAGATTCAAGATAGTTAGTGAAATAAGGCGAATAACTTGCTAGTTACCACAAAAATTGGGTTGGTAGTATACTTGTTGCTCTCATAATATTCCTTTTACAACAAAGTGCGAATTTCTTGATGCATTTCAAATGCAAGAGATAGGATCTAGTCACGTGAGAACCATTATATATTGCAATTTATTGCAGGTAGTGTGTGTACAGCCTTCTCGTAGCTTTTTGAAATATGTGGTCTAGTTTACTAAGTTTAAAACACATTTTTAGACTTAATTAATTAGGAACTAAACGACATCGTTTACAGTTGTTTCCTTGTGTATAATTCTTTAAGGAATATAAACACACAATTTTATACATTTACCAAAATAATTGGGTTTTTTTCCTTATAATGCGGTAAATTTCCAAATAAATTCAACGCTTGATTTACAAGTTGTTCAATTTTAAGCAAAAACGCCATGCAACGTGGAAGGATTTCGCTGAGAATACCATAAGACAGGGGTAGGGCTTTGGTTCAAGAGGCCACATTGGGACATCAAAGGTTACGAAGGAAAACGCTCTTTTAAAATGATTACATTCATTATAGTTCATTTTGCTTATTAAATTGTTATAATTCATGAGCTACCTCAATCTTTATTGTGTGTGTGGGTCAAAGCTCATAACAATAACTTCTATAGTGATTATAACGATTTTTGTGCAAAAAAGGCTATATATGAAAGGATGAACTGTTTTTGGTTCCAGAGAGAGAGCTCTCCACTTCCCTTTCTATCCAGTTCTATAAATAAATTTATCCTAGAGTCTTGAACCTCCTCTTGGAAAAATTTTAATACGAGATTAAAGGTCAGGCACTTTTTCAATTATGCTAGCCTTACCATTCTCTCTCTCTCTTCCCAACTTTAAATATTTGGTCAATTTCCTAACTAATCATGGGTCTTTCTCCGCTTACTTGCAAAGGTTGAATCTCCTTTCCTCTCCACTTTGCGTATGTGAGTGCCCAGGGACACCAACACGTATTCCACTGTCCGTACACTGTTGATAATCCTTTCGTTAAACCCAGTCGGATTGCTCTATCCCCTTGGGATGACTCTATTATTAATAATCACTCTACTTAATCATTCAATAAACTAATTTCTTACTTCGTTATTTCCAAATCTCTATATGTGATATATTATCTTAAATCTTCCACCTCCCTCTTTTTCTCTGTTTCTTCGCCTCCGGTCCAGCTATTCTTTCTTTTTAACTTGTTTCTTTTTTTTAATAAAATGAATTTTTTTCTGGCTTTTTGATGGATTGTTCTATTTACCCAGTGTTAACTCCCTCCACTCTCCTGATATTTCGAAGGTCTCTCCTCCTTTTCCTCATTTAATGGGTAGCATTCTTTTTCGACTGTTCCTTCCTTTGCCAAGATATTGCAAAAGGTAGTGAGGTGAATGTGCATTTGTGTTGTACCTTTCCCTTTCACCCTCGGTTTCTTCGGTAGCCACAGCTACTGGCTACGATTTGGACTCCTGCGGCTCTGGGAATTTATATGTCTTCGTTGCTACGTGGGAACTGTCTCTCTTACATTGTTTCCAAATATATAATAGGAAAAAAAATTGGAACCGTCCCTCTCTTTCATCTTGAATTCCTCCTGTTTTCCCTTTGAGGAGGATGAACCCTGTGTATCTTATTTCTTTTCCTAGGACTTTTATGTCTCATTACTGAGCCAGTATTTGTATGGGTGTTTCCTTTAAGTATTTACATTGTTGTTTTTAAAACCAATTGAATTCTGGCACCACTGAGGGGCCACTTTTGTTAAGTTCTGTTACTGTATTTTGTATTCTCAGGAACTTTAAGAAGGGTCTCGCATTCGGAACCCTTTTGTATATGCATTTCGTTTAGTATTTAAATAATCTTAGGAAGGTTGGTTCGCAGCTGCAAACTCTTTGAGTGAGTTAGATTCTACCGAGTGAGTAAGTAATTTTGCATCTGAGAAAAGGTATACCGTGAATATGAATAGATAGAAATTAAATGAAATAATGTTTTGATTGTGATAATTTCATATGATCTATAGCGACAAACACATTGAATCACGTGAAGATCATTCTTGTTGATCGTCACGCAAAAACAAAAAAAACTTTTCTCACACATATTTTGACCCCAAATTAAACAAAATTTTTAGCACAAGTTTTTCTTTCAAGGAAATTGTTTCAGCTAAGATTTTTAAAAGTTAGTAAATGTTACAACATTAAACATTTCCTTCACACTGTAACCAAACTTCAAGTCAATAAGCTAAAGCTGTAGCTGCTTAAGGGCTGTATCAATGTATACAAGTGATGGGATAGCAGAGAAATTTGTTTTTAGTTCTTAAGCCCAAATACAGCTTGTGTTTCTTTGTATAAAGATAATGAAGACAAGAAGAAAAACAAATGTAGTATATATACACTAAGGGTGTTTACAGTGAAGACAATCTTTTTTTAAAAAAATATAAAATGTTATTCAAATCAATTAAAAGTACGAATCGCAAAGTTATAATTTTAAATTGACTAAAATTTACGTTTAACCAAATAGATATTCTTGAAATTAACGGATTGTGAAAAGTAGGCCTGTGTTATCTCCGCCATTTTAACGTTAATGAAACCAGAGATGTCTGTCGATTCAACATGTCACACGGCTTTAATAAAATGTTAAATCAATTAAATAATTCCAATGATTTCAAGTATATCTATGAATCCATTTACCACCACCTTTTTGATTTGTTGGAAAAATTATCACTTTACTTAAATCCATTTAGGAAAAGTTTAATTTAAAACAGTGCTTCACTCTAAAACTTTCAATATTTTTAACCCCATTTACAATTTTAATTTTCCCTCCTCCGTACAATAACATTGAATTGAATGCACCAATAATGTACTTAGACGATAAAGCTATAATACAACTTTAACCCTCCAACTGCACAGCACGGCGTTTTCCACCCTACTAGAGAGGCTTCGAAAACGGACCACACTGAATTTTCCTAAGGCCGGGGACTCACCAAAAATGAACCAAACAGATTTTTTCCCCTTCAAGTAATGTGTTCAAAACCGGTAAGGTGGTATTTTTCCGAATTCTTTTCCCCCTTTAAAGGTTTACGATCTTGAAAGATAATTAGAGACGGTCGGGGAGACACAATGGGCATTGAGGGGGAACTTTTATGGGCTACGTGGAGACCCGAGATTTTACGATTGCCAAAGGAACCGAAGAATTTCTTTAAACCCTAAAGTGTACGGAAATAAATTGCAAATCAACCAGTTGAGAATTCTCAATTTTTTACTTTACCTTAAAATTCTCAAATGGAATTAGGTTTTTATAATGTATGTCTAAGTTTTTAAAAAATATCTGTAGTATTTAAATTCAAATTATATATTAAAACATTGAGGATAATTTACTGTTTCATTTTTTTTATTTTAATCAATACTTTCAGGGATTTTTTTTAAAAATGATTATTTTGTTATGTGTCAAAAAATAAAAAAAAAAGATTCAAAATTTAAAATCTTTTAAAATTTCGGACACTTCTAAACATGGATAATTTTTAAGCTTCTGTATTACATTATTTGCAAAAAATTTATATGTATTGTTAAAAAAACCCTATTTAAATCTTTTAGTTTTTCATAATTTTAAAGCCAGATATTCAGGGCATCTTACATAGAATCCCTTGTTTTGTATTGTTCAGATAACAAATTATATTTGAATTTTGAATGTCTGAACATTAATTTCATTCAAAGAGAATTTTAATTTCAAGTTTATATTTTTAACTTGAATCTTCAAATAAAGAGTATTTAAAAGTATCTGGACAAATTTAGAGTTAACATTTGCGCATATAAATAAATATAAAGATCCTTTTTAAATTGAAGTTAAAAAAATATATATTTATGCATAATCCCTCATCATTCATGTTCCATTAGTGGTTGACTGAAGAAAAGGTTATTAAAATTTAGACATTTTTATAATCTTAACCATGCAAAACTAGGAATTTTGTATTAGCTCCACTAAAATTCTGCATTGGAATTTCGAAAAAGATATTTATGCGTGTCTCACATACTCAGTTGAAAAACATATATTTACCATAAATACTAATAATTCTTTGGATATTTAAAATTATCATTAGATTAATTTTTAATATATATATATATATTCGACTTCTAATATTTTTTCAAGTATTCCTTAAATTTCATATAATTTAATTAAGTGAGGGGATATTAAAGTCGCCCTCTCTCTCTTCTCTACTCAACTTCTCGAGGGCTTTTAGCGACGGTCCTGTGGCCGGGGTATCAGGTGGTCAAGGTATCGAATCATGGTTGGCATGTCTCGAGTTCGAGCCCAGTGCCACAAAAGACCCGCCGTGTAGGGCAGCGATGCACGTTAAATCTATCGAGAGCTGAAATGTCCTCTCGTTGGTGTGGTGTGGTAGTTAGGAGAGGGGTGCCAGCTCAGGTGTCGCCCTCGTCATTTGAAATTTTTTCAAAATTACGAGTTCCATCACTAAAAGCCCTCGTGTAGCTGAACATTGCGACGTTAATATTCACTCACTTGGCGACGGACCTCGTAATTTTAAACCATGGTCAAGTGACGAGGATGACGCTTGAGCATCGCTCCCTTACACGGCGGATCTTCAGTGGTGCTGGGGTCGAACTCATGACACGTCAGCTACAAGTCCGTTACTTTGACCATTAGGCTACCGCGGCCTCACAATGTGGATGAAAACTGCATGTTATGAGTAAAAATATGCTGAAACATTTGATGAACTTATAATAGATTTTTGCATAGAAGATAGATATGTGTGATATGCTAAAATGACAATATGTAAAAGTTATGAGAATATCGATGACAATTTTTGAAAAATTCAATTTAAGTTTCAGTCTGAAACTTATTCGTTTTTTTTCGCATTTAATATTAAATAGTCGCGATAACTAATTAATAGTTTAACGCATTCATAGATTATAAAAAATAAAGGTATAAATGACATTGTTGGGAATAATATGTTTTTATAGTTTTGAATTCAGACTTCTTTGCAGGAGTGTAGACTATTAAAAGGCTGATGTAGAAGTTAGAAAACTAATATTTAAAATATATGGAAAACAATATCTGCATTCCATGATCTTGACGAGCAAAAGACGGCATTTTTACTTAGTAGGGCAGAGTAAGCATAAGGTAGGAGCCTGTGGAGTAAACAACCAGGCCTCTGCAGTTTTGGCAGGTAATGAACTCCCATTTGTTGCTTTCTCTCTCTCAGTAAGGAAAAATAAAAATAACAAATACAAAAATAAGTCATGTGAAATTTTATATATTTTAATAACAATGAATTGTGAACTTAATTTCAATTCATTGTCACGAGTTAACGTAACTACGGTACTCTATCGACGTACTTCTTATATATATATATAAAAGTACGGTTGATATAAGTACCAATAATTTAACTCAATTTTATATTTCGTTCTCGTAAACTTTACTCCTTTTAAAACATGTATTGACAAAATACTCTCCTTTTGTATATTTATAAAATTTTAAAAATATAATGGTTATCTTACCCAACATTTTAAATCAGGGGCGGCAACTGTGTAGCTAAGACGTGCCAAACCAATCTGTCAGTATCATTCAGCGTGCCACATAATAGAAAATTTTTGAAATCCTTTGATTCTTACGGTAATATTTGCAGATTTATTGAATAGAGGTAAATAATTTAGATTTACAGTTTTATTTTATATTAATTATGGATCAATAAAATACATTTATTAACATAAAAATAAACAATATAAAATGTTACTATTTCTTCAACAAAGATAAAAAAAATTAAAAATGTATGTTTCCAACATATTTACTTAAATAAGAAATAGACAAAGTGAAATATAAATGATTCCCTTCATTATAGTTAAATAAAAATTGTAATGCGAATTAACTCTTTCACCACTCTTCTTTCATATCGCAAAACCAGGGGTATAATGCATGACACGATTCTGAGCATTCAGTTTTGTTAAACAATTTCTTTGCGGAGTCAAAATATTTTTCATATTAGGAAAGATTTTTTTACTTTGATATGCCGAATCATAAGTGGAAAGCAGAGTACATGCAATTTTCTTTTTTCAACAATTAAATCCCCTAGCAATAACACTCAATTATTTACAAAATAACTGTAAATTTATCCTTAGAATTATCTTTCAGATTATTTTGTAGTTCCATAAATGTCCATAACTCAGAAGATGTTTGTCAAATAAGATCTATTATCAACTTCCATCCACTCAAGAATTGACAAATTTGTAGAGTAGTGCTGAGTGTCACTAAGAATTGTACCACGTGCCGACACGTTTTAAATGTTCTTATTAACTAACCATCTCCTATTCAAACACAATTTATATGATAAAAAAGGGTTTTCATTCATTTTGTAGGGAATTGTATTAGATTCAACTATAAATAATTTTGTGTTTCAAATAAATTACGTTGTTTCGGGATCCCCTTAGAGCAAAATGAAAAGGAATTTTGACATAATTATAGTAAGTTTTCTCTAAAGGGGAAACGTTCACTTTCAAAATACACTGCGTAAAGTGGTTTTAGGTGTACGAAGTTATATTCACTATTATTCCTAAAATAAATTTTGATATTTTGGTTTTCGTTAAGTTTTGAAGTTATTTCTTCAAATATACTTCTCCATTACATTTCTTTCAAACTTGCTATTTTCTTTTGCGGCCACGGTAGCCTGATGGTCGTGGTTATGAACTCGTGTCCAGTGTTCGATCCCTGGTACCACAAAAGTTTAGCGTTGAGAGGAGTTGATGCACGTTAAACACGTCGACGTCAAAAGTCCTCACGTTGGTGTGATCTGGAAGTTTGGAAGGGGTTATCAGCTCAAGTATCGTCCTCGTCCTTAACCGCGGTTCAAAATTACGTAGTCGCTCGTCAGTAGCCACCGTGTTCACTTAGAATGCAATATAAACCCTTGACGTGAGCACTTGAGTTAATTCGAGTACGCTAAACAGTTCCAAATATGCACATTAGATATAATTCAAACGAAGTCGCATTTTTTGCTGCTTTAATTTTCTCACTCAAATATCAGCGAGCGCCGTCTGCACTCGAGATATTTGACTGTTGTTTCTTATATTTACGATTTAGTCGTTAAACATCAAAAACTCGTTTTCAATGTAAGGACTGTAATGTTGCACTGTGTGCAGTGCCTTGTTTCGAAAAATATCACACTGTGACATTTCTGTAAACGACATGTTTGTGTCTTTCTCATACTTCTTTGATATTTTTTGCTATTTATACCAGTTAAAATTATTTTTTATAAAAGGTTTTTTGTAACTAATTGTAAATTGAATAAAACCTTTTCTTACAATTATAAGTATTTGAGGATGAAATCTGATTTACTTTATTCAGGAAATTTTTAGTAAATTTCTCTTTCTTAGCCAACTTATTTCTTTTAAAACATGCATATTTTGTGTATTATATAATTAAATTTTTAACTATCTAAAATTATGTCTGGCTTTTTTTCTTCATTAAAATCTTTCTTTCAGGATTTTTACAAATTATCTTGCCATTATTCATTATGTACTTAATAAGGAAAAATATATCTAAATATAAATAATTTCTGTCCTAATAAACATATAATTGTTTTTAGCTACAGTTTGGAAAATGCATTGAAATTTGTATCGGGACAGGATTTTAACATATTATGAATGTGTTTTTTACTGCCACTATGTTATATATTTATCTTTCATTCTTTTTACAATATGAGTAAAAGTCGTAAACAGTTTGTCACAGTAAAATTAATTTTTGTTTTATATTCAAATTATACTATTATATTGATTCTGAAAATAATAGGTTAGTTTGACAAGCCCAATTTTCCAATTTTAAAGCATTGAACAGTTTTGAAATTTTTTAAACTTTTCTAAAATGTTAAATTATTAAAAATATTTAATTATTGTAAGTGATTAATATTTCTTAGATTATTGGAAACAAAAAGTATAAAATTTAAAATATATCTCTTTGTTGAATTTTAATAATTATTTTTATGGCTAAACCTGGAAAAAACCCAACTTTTTTAAATATTAACATTAAGATATTTTTAAAAAATAACTAGAGCTCTCAGACCTAAATCCATATGAACTGTTATAGAACATATGTAAGGGGAACATTTACAAGATATTTCAAGACTCTACCTTGAACAGGGAAAACGCCTTAGGGATTAGAAAACACTCTCATCTTCAAAATTAAAAATCTGAGAAAAACTTATTTAAAATTTGTAATGGCATAAAAAATTCCATTGCCTGTAAAGCTTTAATTTTTCAATCTGTTACTATCCAACTTACGCTCTAAATGAAAATTCTACTTGAAATAAATATGACTGAAATATCTTTTTTAATTCAAAATATTCTAAGACATAACATTGATAACAACTGTTCATTTGATCAATTATTCACTTTTATCAGAACCTTATATATTCACAAGAGTTTTAAATGCAAAATATTTATATAGAAATTAGTAGTTATACAAACGTAATCCAGAAATCACCAAGTTTGTAAACAATATCTATTTTTTCTCAGTTCCCCATCGTGGCAGTTAAGCAAGTTTAAGTTTTTGTTGCATGACTTTAAAATTCTGCAGTGTAGTACTACAATAGATTTATTATAATGTAGTATGTGGTACATCAGGGAAATATTTAGTTCATTCTGCAACATTTGTATTCTGTAGTCTAATTGTAATATTACCTGAAAAAGCTGCATTTTAGATTTACCATTTTCAGTCATATTCCATCCCTTTCAAGTATTATTTATCACAGTAGCCTGCGTACATTTTGGTCATGGCATTTTTTTAAAAAAAGGAAAAAAATAATAAAAACAAAGTAAAGAGCTTTTAAATTATATAAACTATGTATCAAAAAATATATTGGTCTTTAAATCAATCTTAATTAAGTAAATGTGAGAAAACTCAAAAACTTAAAAACATGAGCAAACAGAAATGATTTTAGAAACTAAAATTGTAGTTAATTGCCATTTCACACGAAATATTGGATTGTGTTAAGAAATATTTTTAATTAATTCAATCTAGGAATGCAAAAATGCTTTAAAATGAAACCGAATTTAAAATCAAAACTCAGAAAATTAAAATTTCTTAAAACCTAATTGGTTTTTAGATCAGAAATTGAGCAAGTTTTCCAAATATATGAAATATATATTTGCAATAAATTGGGTGAACTCTCTGTTGGCCGTGAAGTGTAGAAAATGTCCATTTCACAATCCTCGCCCTAGGCCACAGCTGTGAATGAGAAACCTCCCGTTTCGAAGAACACAGAGACCGAAAAGCGATAAAACCGTCCTCTTAAAAACCAATCGGGACCTCTTGCGGCATTAACAGGGGAAAGCACTAAACAGCCATTCGTTTTTGAAGCAGTTCGCGAAATTTATCGGAGCATTTTCGGAGTAGCTAGCTTAAAAAAATGAGATCGCTTTCGAAGTGAAATTCAATTAGCGGGTCATCCAGTCAGAGGGTTAATTAAAAACCGTACAAATTATTAAGTTAAGTATTAAATTTTGTATTAAATAAACCCATGGGAGTCAGTAGTAGTTATTAAACATTTTGTTAGTTTAATATGGATAAATTAATTCCCAAATGCTTTTACAGTACAAATAAATTTATGAGTATTTTATATTAATGTAAATGGGTATTTTATTATTTATTACTTCAGAATGTATTCTGTTTTGCTTCCTTTCAGTTTTTTTTTAAAATTAATGTTTTATTTTTCACTTTTCGATGTCTTTCTTGCCCCAAACGAAGAGTTATCACGTCCCCATAAGGGGTGCTCACCACAGTTTAAGAAAAAATGGTTTAAAATTGTACTAAGACCTTCTCCTTTTATAAGGATTTTTATTTCTTACTAGACAAGAATAAGAAAATATCCGTTGTTGGAAAACCAAAATAAAGAATTTGTTTGCTTCTGTGAAAAATGTTTTCTTCCAACAGTAAGACAACTGAGCATTGTTGGTGCAACACATAAATATTAAAAGCTTTATTTTAATTTAGTAATACTTTTGATATTATTTTCAGAGAAGAAATATCGCAAACGAATTTACCTGCTAATCAATCTTCAAGCCGAATGTTTCAGCATTTCTTGTAAGTACACTGGTGTGCAAAAATTAAGGACGAGATGGTTTTTTCAATATAACTTTGTACAAAAGCTTTCCAAATCAACACATTTCATACCGCAAGATCTCCAATACGTAAGGACATGTGTAATGTAAGAAACACTTACTAAAAGAGAAATCAGAGGGATAAAAAGAAGCTTGATTGAAAAAGTAGCATGGAGCGCAATGCGACTGAAGGCCGAAACATCCCTGTGATGGGTGTCCAGCAAGAAACATCCGGTCTTTAGTAGGGGATATGATCTCCCCTGACTGCTAGGCAGGTTTCACAGCGTCTGCCCATGCTGAGAATGAGGGTGTCAATGAGTTGTTGAGGCATTGCTGCCCATTCGTCTTGCAGCGCCAATCGAAGCTCCCGAATCGTTACTGGTGGTAAAGTACGAGCTGACAAGCGTCTGCCTCGAAAATCCCATACATGCTCGATAGGATTGAGATCCGGAGATTGTGCCGGCCAATCCATACGTTCAATATCCTAACTCTCTAAGAGCTGTTCGGCAGCTACTGTGCGATGACATGGTGCATTGTCGTCCATGAAAAGGAACTGCAGACCCATAGCGCCTCTAAAAAGACGCACATATGGAAGAAGAATCTCGTTACAATAACGGGTCACGTTGACTGAACCTGCGTCGAAGATGTGAAGGTCTGTACGACTACCAAGCATGATGCCTCCCCAAACGAGAGCACCACGACCTCCATACCTGTCCCTTTCAATGATGTTCGAGGGATGATTGCGGCTTCCCCGCTCTCTCCAGATGAGTCTGCGATGAGAATCGCTACTGAAACTGAATCTGCTCTCCTCTGTAAAGAGTACTCGTCCCCATTCATTGTCTCTCCAATTCCGGTGTTTCCGGTACCACAGAGAACGCCTTCTCCGATGGGCAGGCGTTAAAGGTACACACCGTACAGGGCGTCGTGCAAACAGACCACCACCGTGCAGTCTTCTGGCCACGGTAAAACGCGATATCGTCGTCCAGTCGCCTGTGTCGTGTGTCTAGCGATTTCTCCCGCTGTCTGCCTCCTGTTTCTTCTGGCCTGTAAGACAATGTACCGGTCATCTGCGGGTGTGGTTCCTCGTGGACGACCACTACTGCACCCCCGGATAGCTGTTCCTGTAGTTTGAAATTGTCTCCAAAGTCGTGAAACGATGCTGTGAGCAATTCCGAACTCTGCAGCCACACTTGTCACACTGCGGCCTTCCTCCAACTTCCCAATGATTCGACCTCGGGTAAAAGCATCCAGATGTCGTCTAACAGATTGATTATTCGCCATTTCTCGCTGAGGCAGCAACTCGGTGTGATTTTAACTGCTATACGGCGTGCAATCTCTTTGCCAGAAATACTGATCTTACACTGACAACATGCTTTATACGACTCAGATACTCCCCCATTACGTCTTCCTGCATATCTGCGCATGTGCCACCGTACATCACCTTACTTAATCTCCTGATTGGTCTTTCTGTCCAATATGCCTCTTCGTTCAGCTGATATGCTAATTTTTCGACTTCGTTCTTAATTTTTGTACACCAGTGTATATTTTTAACTTGTTACTTTTTAATCTATTAAAATGAAAATCGAATTCTCTAAATTTGGATAAAAGTAGAGAAATATTAAATTATCTCTTTTTTCCTCATTTTTACTTTTTCTCTTAGTTTCGTAATTTGTTGATAAGTTATAGATTTATGCAAAATAGGCTTTTACTGATCAATGCAAAAATAATTAAATATACATAAATATCTTTTATGTTTAATAAGGTATGTAAAGGAAAGTTTTTTAAAAAGTATTCAGTAATCTAAATATTCATTTAGTGTAAATTATTTATTTTTCTAAAGTTTTTTTAAAATTTTTTAGAAAAAATTTATGTTACCCAATACAGTTATCAATTTCATAAGTTTAATGTACGCTGTTTATACATATGTGTGTGTGAAGTAAAAAAAAAAAAAACGTTTGGAATATTTAGCAAACTTAATGTTTTGTGGAAAAATTATAAAATTTTTAATAAACTGGAAAACAAACGAATTAAATTAAGATGGTATTTTATACTTATTTTTATAAATGTTCATAAATATTTTATAACAAATTCATCGTTCAAATTCAGTTAAACTTATGATTTTATTTTCAGTGAAGACGTATCAAAATTAAGCTTAATCAAAACCTTACACCCAAACCAAAGATAAATGTGAAACATTTACTTTTGGTAAATATTCGAATAATTTATTTCATCAATTTCTTATCTTTAAAGTTCACAAAATAGCTATTGATATTTGTGCAAAAAATTATTATCTTAAATTATTTATTTACAAAAAATTATTTCCGTTAGTTTCGTCTCGTAATATCTCGATCTAAAATAAACAAATTTTTAATAATAATTACTGTTTTCCCATTAAAATACATTGTGAAATTCTTTTATTATTACTAAAAAGAATTATTTGAATGAATTTTAAGAAATAAAAATCTCTCAGACATGATCACACAGCTAACGATTAATAAGAGCCTTTATTTGATATGTGTAAGGGAAGTCATTTTTAAATGTTCCATTTTCCTCCAATAATCTAATATTTATTAAATGTTAGTCTCAAAAATATTAAATATTTTGGAGATCAGCTACAGCTTTATGTATTTGCCACTTGAAGGCAATGTGTGTGTGTGTGTGTGCGTGCGTGTGTGTGTGTGTGTACTAATACGGAATGTAGGAATAGTGAAGCCTCAATTTCACTGTGTTAGTGAAGAAATTGAAAAAAAACCTGGGAACTTACGTATTATCGCAACAATCGCCAACGTTCAAAATAAATTACTAAGTTGACAACCCCAATTTCTCATGCGCTGATTTAGCGAACGCGTGTTTCGTTTCATATAATGTCGCCAATAGGTTGCGATAATAAGTATGTACCAAAAAAAACGTTATTTAGCAGTATTTGAATGTAGGATGATTGAAGGGTTCTCGAAGCGTCAGAACCAGTATCATCAATATGGCTGTACTTGTGAAATGTTCGAGATCAGCAGTATTAATGTTTACAAAGACTTGATTAAAATGCCGAAAACTGAGTCTTGTTACGGGCTATTGAAATATCGCCCGGAAAGAAGAATGACGAATGTTGTCCAGGCCAACAAAAGAGCAACCGTACATCAAATTGCTGGAATACTAATCAAGGAGCAGCTGCGAACGTCTCTGAACGAACTGTTTAGAACTCATCATGCCGTATTGTCTATGGTAGCCCACCTTTATGTTAACGAAGCTTTATCAGTCGATGAAAAAATATATTACTATTATATGGCCACACTTCCCCTAAAAAATCATAATTTATTCTGCTGAAAAAAAACCCAGATCTCAACATCATTCTCGTAAGTATTTTCATCAATAGTAAAGCTCAAAGCAAGAGTTTCTTGCTTTGATTGTAAACCAGACTTCTGTTTTGTTGTTACATTTTCTACCCTCTGAGTTATTCTTCTTTCAATAGTTCATGCACAGACGTCAGTATTTCTTGAATTTGGGATAATATTGTTATTGAATTGGTAATTTTTTAATCAATATTTACCTTTGTACATTTTTTGTATCGCCATTTGTAAAAGGTTTTCCTTTGGCAGCTACATATTAAGCAGTTACAAAAGTACATACGGTCGCTTTAGGTTTAGTTCGAATTGTTTTACAATTGTAACTTGCTTCTTATATCCAGGTATAGCTCTTTCTACAAAATCACAATTTTAATCAGAAATCGTAAATTTGGTCTGATGCTTAATTTAAAGACTTTTTGTACAATTGAAATGCGACATATGACGTTTTCATGAATAACTCACATGCAGCATGATATTTTTGTTGCGCTAATCCATATCGATTTACCTAACAATCTTGTAATCATCAAACGTTATTAGTAGTGCTTTGATTTAATGTTTAGGAATATGGATTGGCAAAAGAAATAGGCAAATAAAAGTTATCACAATGCAACTAAGAACGTCAAAAATTTAAAAGAAACGTATAGCACACGACGTGCATAAATTAAATTCTACTTTCAACTGAAAACATACTCGTATGTCAACATGAGTAACGGAACGAAAGGAAAGAAACGCGTAAGACGCAAAGATGGATCGCGCCCGTAAGTTATAGTTAAAAATTAATGGCGGCATATACATTTGACTTAGACTTAACATTCACGTTATCCAGAAACATAAATCTGAGAAAACTGCATTTTGTATAAAATATTTACCTCATCGCATACATATACATGCACGGGTATACGGAAGAGTCGAAAACAGAAGGATATGTTGGCTGTGATGTTGTTTGAGTACCATTCTCAGTTTCCCCCTGCATAGTTCCTTGTTTGATTTTAGTGCTAAAGTAACTGCCATTTTTGTGGCACTTCAGCTCATTTTACTTTCTGACCACCGTCTTTTTTGTGTGGACACTGACAGCATGAGTTCCTTAGAATCCTTGCACTCTTTTACACACTGTAGGCTTCCCCACTGGAATGGAAATACTTCTACAGAAATTAGAAAGAAAACGGTTTTGATATCTTTTTTGGGTACCTGGACACATTGGTATAACTGGTAATGAACTGGCTGATAATGCTTCAAGATCTATGTCTAATAACATGCAGCAGCCTATTTGTTACCAAAATTTGAAAGCTTCTATACAGCGTTATACCCACTGTGTATGGCAAGAGACTTGATTTCAGCAAGTCATTAACAAGCTACATCGAATTCATCCTTAAATTATTCATTTAGCAGCGATTCATTTACGAAAACCTGATGTTCGCTTAGCTCGACTTCGTATTGGATACCTGCGGTCTAACGCATTAACATTTGTTGCTCGGAGAGAGTCCTCCTGTATGTGACTTTTGCCAATATCCTCATTATCTTTTGGATTAATTAATATTTACATCAAATACAGATATTTTATATGGATTTTATTATATCATTTTGATTTATTTCATGTATGATTTTTCATCTCATCACAATTTATTCAATGGTTTATACATTTTAAACATAATCTGACTGTATCACATTACCTTTGACTTAGAATCAGTTTTCAAAAATTTAGTGCCTTTTAAACCGTTGTTTGGCAAAGCTTAGCCTAATTTGGCTCTTGCGTCGTACAAATAATTACTCAATCAATATCTCTTTAGAAATTATCCTAACCTTTATTTTGTTTTTAAACCTTTTTTCTCTCTCTATCTTGAAATATTTTTGTTCCTTTTTTTCCCTCCAATCGTCTAGAAAACCATCCTTTCATCTATTTTCCTCTGTCAAGACATTTTTTGGCATTTTAAAAATATTTCTCATGTCTCGTCCCCAAATTTTCAAAATTTTTATCCAACATGATAAAGTACAAATCAATCTCTTCGGAAAGAAAGAAATATACACAGTGAATAATTATTTTTAAACCTCCAAATACATGCTACTATTATGCATTTTACTTCCAACATTTTTCATTAAAATCATTTTTGAATCCATCACGGCATTAACAATGACTGGTTTCTGCATATGATGAAAAATTCTCAGTGGAATTAAAAGAGGTTTCCTTTGATTGGCATATGACTTCCCTAAAATAAGCGTTGAATTGGTTCTCGGCTTTTTCTTGAGACTTTAATTTAGGAATGGGTTTGGCGCTGTCGATGTACATCCAAGTTTGCTAGTTGCATACCTGGCACAAATTAGAGGATTTTCATGATGAAAAAAAATGGCAATGTCCATGTCGTACGATTATATTAAAGATTCCTAGAGTGCCTGTTTGGTTTGGGGGCAAAATTTCTAGTACAGATTCGCTTCGTCAAATCTCATTTTCTTTCCTCTGGGGGGGGCGAACTGGAACAGCTTCCGAAGAATGCACTAGGTGTGCGATGGTAACTAAAAAAACCGTAACCCCAAACGAAAGAAAACGAAAGTTAATAGGACTTGGAACCCCAAAAATGAACAACCTACCGTTTGTTTTTTATTTTTATCTAATCTTATTCCTAGCATTAGTATCTTTCGATTGATATATCATTTGTGCAAGTCAGAAAGTTAGAAGTTGAATAAAACTTCATTTGAAAACAAATTAGACAATTCAGCCACTTCCCCTTTTTAGAAAAAATAGCTAAAAAAAGCATTATGATAAAAAAAATCTGTTTTATAAAGAGAAATAATAACTATAAAAAAACGAATGTGTAATATAAAAAGCAGAATATTTACGATGCAATACAATAGTGTAATTTTTCTTCTTTTTGTAATGTGTGCATGTAACATTTTTGAATTATGGCATTTTATATTAATAATTTCATATAATTTCTCAGTTCTTATTCCTGATATGTTTCTCATACAAATGTAATACTTCAATATTATGTGAAGAAAAAAACTAAAGTTTCTGTCGTGTCAGAATTTTTTTTTAACATCTTTGTTGAATTTTCTTGTGTGTGTGTGTGTGCAATTAATAACTTCATGAAATTGATCATTTATAAAAATGTATGGACTGAAAAAATACGAAAATGAAATTATTTTAAAGAAAAATATACACTGCTGGACAATTGCTAAGGACGGATCACAAATTGCTATGTAGCATAACATTAAGCGAGACATGAGGCCTAGTAGGATAAAATATAGTTGCCACACTGTTCAGACATTAGGATAACGAATATTTATTGTTCTGGAAAGTACAAAAGCTGTGAAACATCTGAAAGAAAAAAAATGTTCATTTGATCTGCGTACGGAGAAATGGAACAATGCATCTAAAAGTCAGCAGGCACCTTAACGAAAAATATCAGTACGGGATATGTCCACCGTGGAGTGTGATGCAACATTCCACACGTCGTACCATACTTTGCACAACATTATCCAGCAGCTGTTGAGGCAATTTATCCCATTCCTCTGTGAGTGCACGGATGAGGGTGTTCTTGTTTGTCGGAGGATAGTTTCGACCAGAAACTTGCCTCCCCAAAGCATCCCCACACATTTTCAATGGGGTTTAGATCTGGAGAACGCGATGGCCATACGAGACGTTGAATACCCTCGCTGTCAAGACAATCCTGAACAGCGAGTGTTCGATGACATGTTGCGTTGTCGTCCATAAAGACAAATTTATCACCGACAGCACCACGGAAAAGATGAACATGAGGAAGTAGAACTTCATCAATGTATCGTTGGCCCGTCATAGTCCCATTCGCAACCACATGTAGACGCGTGCGGCCATTGATCATGATGCCGGCCCACACCATGATACTGCATGTCGGATATCGGTCCTTTTTTCCTGGATATTTTCTGGACGATAAGCAGTACTACTCTCGCGCCAGATCAGTTGGCGTCTACAATCCGATGACAGACTGAACCTACTCTCATCTGAGAATAGTACGCATGCCCAAAGTCCTGTTCAGTCCAATTGTGATGATCACGACACCATTGCAAACGGGCAGTACGGTGCTGTCTGGTCAATGGGACACACACAACAGGTCTGCGTGCGTATAGTCCTCCTCCCCTCAAACGTGTGGCAACAGTTTTTCGGGAGATCTGCTTTCCTGAGGCAGCAAGAAACTGATTTGCCACCTGCTGAGCTGCGGTGCGCCTGTTCCTTTTTGCTGATAGGACGATATATCTGTCTTCTGCAGGCGTCGTACTTCTAACACGACCTCCCCCGTGCCGTCTACTACACATTCCAGTAGTTTTAAATGACTTCCACAGCCGTGAAACAACGCTGTGAGCGATGTCGAACTCCCTGACAACATCTGTTATTTTTCGCCCTTCTTCGATCTTTCCAATAATTCGGCCACGCATAAAATCATCTATGTGATGTCGGGAAGACATGCCAAAAATTTTAAGTTCGTCTATTAAATCTTTTCTGTAAAACTTTGACTTGAAACAACAACTGTCCACATGCGTCAAAACCTTTAGAGCTCTTATGAACGCAATCACGTGATGAACAGACGTGGAAAAAAAATTTCACATACTCATACTTCTTCTTACTAATATCTCGCACGTATTCTAATGTTCCACATTTTGCTTCCTTTCATTTTGTGGTTGCTATGGATGATAGTGTTATCTGTCCTTAGCAATTGTCCAGCAGTGTGTAACTAATATCTTAAAGTAGATTTTAAGTTTATTTAAGATTATTATAATTTTTTTTTTAGAATTATAAACTTTAAAGTGGTTTTTCTCAGTTTGTGTTTTTCGAAACATTAGTGCATTCAAAATGCTACTCCTTCCACAACTATTTACCAATCACTTTCTTTTTTCCTGTGTGTTGCATAGAAGGCATATAATAAATTACGGATCCATTTTGCTGTAAATCGAATACTTTTTTAAAAAAAAAAACTAAATTTGAGAGATATTGGCTTTTTCGTTCATTTTTAGCATGCATAAATCAACATTTTATTTTTTTTCTCAAATCGAAATAAGTTATTGTAAAATCGATCCCTAAAGTTGTTTCTAACATCCATAAGAATATTACGAAAAGTTAAGGTAAAAAAAGTAAAAAAGGAGTAAAATTTTAATATTTTCCAAATTTTCTTCAAAAAATTAAAATTTTTAAAATTGTGTGAATAATATGTGTAAAATTTCATCTCGTATCATTTTCTTGAATAGAAAAATTATATAAAATATCAAAATATAATTTTTAAATGCATAACTAAAGAAAGTAGTTCAAAGGGTACCAAGTCCTCTTAAGAGTATTGAAGGAAATGGAATTTTAAAAGAAATGAGAAATTTAAGTAATTAAAGTTAACGCGAATTAAATGAAGAAATTTTAGAATAAATGAAAAGAAAAAATTTGAAGGTCAATAAACAAGAAAGTTTACGGAAGGTGAGATTCAATTAAGGAAAAACTTTGACTTAGTTTCGATTGCTTAAATTTTCCAGCAGATTCCAATGATTTTTACAGCATTAAGAAAATTCAAAATATCTCATGTTTGAAATTAGTTCGAAGTTTGACACTCCTTAAAAATTCTATTTAAAGAGCATCCGAAATTATGTATATTTTAAGTTTAAGAAATTGTTCTTTCTTCCCAAGTATAAATATATCCTACAAAATTCACCTAGAATAGCTTAGAGAGTTCACACATCATTCATTATAAAAGCTGCAAAATATACACCAAAAGAATGTCGCTGCTCTTGCAACTAAAATTAAAAAGAAAGTACTCGGAAACGCAAGTGTTCACCATTTTAACGTTAATGTAATCTGAGAATTTTGTTGACATAACATGTCACGTGGCTTCAAAAAGTAAGAAAAAAGGAGTTTAAAAAAGATTTCGTTGGGATACTTCAAATTCAGTTATCACTAATTCTCTGATTCCTTAAAAAATATTACCACCTTATTTAGTATTCTTTAAAGTAATTTTGATTTAACATAACCCTTTGCATCTTTCGTTTTGGGAAGATCCTAATTTCTACCTCTGTAAGAATAAGAAACTATACCTTGTTGGAAAACTGATCGACCACATCACACTTTGTTTAAGTTTAAAAAAAAACATTTGCAGTTTGTCTAATAATAATTACTTCTAAGTAACAGTTAAACACCCTTAATGTAACACAGAAATAAATACATTGTTGAAATGCGTTTCTTCTCATTCCAATTTCAGAAATACAGTATCAAGCATTCAAGCTCAATACCCACTATTTCTCAAGAACAATGGACTCGATTCACCTGACGTCACAGTCACATGTCACACGATGTAAACAAATAGCCATGTGCTTCATTCGACTGAGTATTTAGCCGCCATTTTCGGATTTGCACATCTTCTATCGTATAGCAAAATGAGATACTGTAGCGTATTAAATTGTCGTAATGCAAAAGGAAAGTCTGACTGTAAGTCAAAAACCTTTCTAGAGTTTCCGCTAAAGAATCCATATTTATTTAAAAAGTGGTTACAAAAAACTTGGGCAGAAAAAATTTCAAACCAACTAAGCATTCCTCAGTATGTTCCGATCATTTTGAAGAAGTACATGTTATGTATCATCCTTTCACCAACAGAAGGATATTGAAACCGAATTCAGTGCCCACAAAATTCTATTTTTCCGAGCCACCATCAAACCAAATTTTGCAGAGAAGGAATAAATCTTCAGTGTCACAGAAATTAAAAGATGTTTCAAAAGACATTTCGACTGAAATGCGCGCGCGAGTACTTTTTAATTATTTCATTTTCAATACTTTTTGTTTTTATCAAATACCCCGACGATATTTCAAGTTTTAAAAAGAGTGATATAATTTATTTTCTGAGCAATTCGACATCGAAGAATTTTAATTTAGCAAACGTAAATAAACACACAGATTAGTGTACCACTTCTGTGATCTATTCTGGATGCTCTGTAACTGGTGAGTAAGTATGCAGTTGATCACCATTTTTTTTGTCATTTTAAGATTATTTTCAATAATAACTATGGAGAAGTTCTACTTTATAAACAACAACATTGACCTGGAGCCCAACAATACTTCCGGTGTAATGTTCAGTATCTTTGCAAAAATACCTTGTAAACTTTTTTGTTTCATTTAGAGCAAGGTTGAAAAAAAATCTGCTTGCTTATCGCTGTTTTTGGTCACTAATAGAATGTTTAAAATGAGAACATCTATTATCATAACTGTATTGGTTTCTTTGATTTTTTTTTATTTTATCAAATGAAAAGTAATGACAAGTATTTTGGAAATGTTTTTAAATAATTGTGTTTGTTAAATTTTATATTATTTAGAATATAATTAGATACACTGCATGAACTTATTTTTACATATTGTTAGTTCTGTTAATGAACAGCGCCCTCTAGCTGCTTGTAAAATAAAACGTCAGTGTGTGTGTGTAACAATCACTCCGAGAGGTAGTGTACGGAGTAGAGAAATTAAAGAGATCACAGTCCACTGCTAGTGTTGTTTATTGTGTTGAGACAAAACATGGTCAGCTCGAGCCAAAGGAAAACGATCTAATGGATATATGTATTTGTGAAACCGTTGGATTATCAAAATTCACAGAGAAAAAAGTGATGAACAAAGTGTGAATAGAGACCGATTGCGAAACCGAAACTTAAGCGAGCGGCGTGAAACAGCGATCTGAGGAGGTAGGTGCAATTAATTGATCCTTCTATTAGTGGCCTTAATTCATAAATATGTCTTTAAATAAATTAAAGAAAGACGAGTTAAAAATCGTTGCGGAAGAGTTAAATTTAACTGTACCAGAAGGAGCAAAAATCGCTGACTTAAAAAGCTTAATTGTAAATAGTGACGTTTACAAAAATGATAAAGAGTTAGTTCAATCTGCAATCGATTATGCTTTGGCGGAAATTAAAAATAAGAGATTGGATAGTGACACTAAATTAGAATTTGAACGAATTAAGTTAGCGCAATTGCAAAAACAATTAGAGCTTGCAAATATCCAGAAGAATTTACTTCAAAATTCCGATATTCAAAATCCGAGTGTTCTTGAAACTGTCTCTAATATTAATGTTGAGACTTTGTTAAAGTCCGTGAAAACTTTAACAATACCCGTACCTTCAAGAGTGGAGTCATATAATTTATTTTTCCAGTCGCTCGAAAAAGCATTCAAAACAAAGGAGGTTCCCGAACAATTTAAAGGCGAAATTCTTCTAAATATTCTAGGTGAAAGAGTTAATAATTTACTAGTTCATGTTTCCGAAGAAGAATTAAATAATTATAGTAAGCTTAAAGATGTAGTATTAAAAGAATTTTCTCCCACACCGCAAGAATGCTATAATAGATTTCAGAAAGCGCAAAAAATAAGTTCAGAGAGTTATGTACAATTTGCATCACGATTATGCGCGACATTTGAGTATTATTGTCAGCTGCGCAATGTGAATGATTTTAAATCATTGTGTGAGTTAATTGTATCGGATAAAATAATGAACACACTCGACAGAGAATTAATGTCTTACATGAGTATAAAACAGGGAGAGAAATATTTTAAACCACATGAGTTAGGGCGATATATATTTGTCATCGAAAGGCAAAATTAAGAATGAGATATTTTCTAAGCCCTATTGTGAAAATGTCAAGCGTTTTAGTTATAATAAACAAAACAAATTTAATGCTAAAATACCGCGAGATGCATCGAATGTATTTTTTTCCGAGTTAAAAAATGATAAATGTATATTGTGTGAAAATAATGTTCATGCTTTACAATTTTGTCCACAATTTAAAATGTTTTCTGTAAACGAAAAAGTAGAATTTGTTAAAAATAATAGACTTTGTTTTAAATGTTTTTCACCTCAATGCAGCGTTAGAAGATGTAGATCAAAAAATTGTTTCTGCTCTAAACCGTATAATAAATTATTACATTACCCCAGAGAAATGAAAAAGAATTCTTTCTTCCCCCTGGAGACGATGACAGAGGTTAACCAGAATGAATCACAATTCGCCTTGAGTGTAAATGCTGAATCTTTCGTTCCGAAAGTAGACAAAACACAAATCGTGGCAACGGCATGTTTTAAAAACAAATGCCTTTTGAGTACTGCTTTAATTCTAGTGAAAGATAAATATTCAGAATGGCAGACATTTAGGGCCTTGTTAGACTCGGGAAGTGAAACATGTCTAATTTCAAATGAGTGCGTGAATAAATTACGACTTAAGACCGAAAGAATAAATACATTAATCTCGTGTTTAAATGATGCCTCTATGGTTGTAAATGGGTGTGTTAAAGTGGCGATTTCTAATCAAAATAAATCTTTCAAAAGGGAGTTGGATATGCTCGCAGTTAAAAAAATCGCTGATTTTATTCCGCAGAAAGCGTTAGAGATAAATTCTGATTTTTCTAATTTTGTGGAATTAGCGGATTCTAATTTTAATGTTCCCGGCTAAATTGATTTATCATTAGGTGCAAATATATTTTATGAGTTATTGAAACCGGAAAGAATTAAAATAAAAGATTCGCAATTACTGTTAGTCAACAGCGTATTTGGTTATATAGTAACGGGTAGTTTAGATTCAATAAATGAAACTAAGGTTCACTGTGGTTTGATTCGTGATGAGGACTTGAATAAAACTTAGAAAAATTTCGGAAATTAGAGGAGGTAGAGGAACCAATAGTTAAAAATAAAGAAAGGCTAATTTGTGATGAACATTACGCGAATACTCATTTTAGAACTAAAGAAGGTAAATATGTAGTATCTATGCCCTTAAAAAAGGAACCCTCGTGTTTGGGTAATTCGAAAGACATAGCCCTCAAATGACTTGGATCGCTGTGGAATCGCTTAGCTAGAGATGAAAATTACTTAAATTTATATCGTGAATTTTTAAGAGATTATGAAAGACTGGGTCACATGAAGGAAGTGACTAACGAAACTGAACCCGAAATCACATATTACGCTACCCATCATGGAATTTAACGTCCAGAAAATTGATATTAGGCGTCTTAATAAAACACAAGGACCCGATTTTGTAATCATAATGATGTTGCTTTGTCGCTCTCGTACTCAAATCGACATGCGATGCCTCCTGATCTTTTAGATTATTTAAAACTTTATTAAAAATTTGCTCCAAAGACGGTAAAAGTTTCTCGACATATGCATACTTATTTTGTGGTGTGTTGGAGGTTTTCTCGTAAGTGTAAGATAATCGAATATCCCTGCCATGTTCTAGGAAAAAGGGCGATGTGTATGTAGCTTCATGAATCGCTGAGTTTAATGCTAACATGGTGTGCGGGAGTTGCTCATCCCAGTCATTTGTATTTTGCGAAACTGATGCCAGGATATTGGCTAGCGATTGATTGGGTTTCTCTACCCTCCCGTTGACGTGAGCGGAATAACTTGATATGTGTCTTTTATGAATGCCCATAACTCTGCAAAATTCAACAAATTCAGAACTCTTGAAATATGTAGCATTATCTACAACTAATTTATGTGGGCAACCCCTGTGAACAATGTAATTATCGAAGAAAGCTTTAGAAATCGTACTCGACTTAATATCAAGAAGTGGAACAATATGAATGTATTATGTGAATGCGTCTATCATAGATAAAACATAGCTATATATATATATTACCTTCATGGGTGGTTTTTAAAGGACCGAAAATATCAATATGACACGTTTCTCCCGGTTCTTGACTTTGTTCTACTGGCTGATGAGGTGCTGGCGGAATGTTGAAGGCGTTTTTTCGAGATAAACATACAGTGCAAGAACGAACAAAATTTTTAGTATCTTTATACATATTCTGCCAAAAGAAGTTTTCGCTGAGTCGATGATATGTTTTAAAAAATTTAAGATGCCCTCCATATTCTGTTGTTGTTGTGGCTAATGCCACCTGTCTGACGTAGTCAGAACGAGGCCCACGAAATTCATCGTGGCATGGGCAAGAGGTACGCCTGTCGTTGGCCTTGAGCACCATACAGGTGACAGTGCGATTTAAGCTCAGTGAAACTTCCCCGAAGGGACGATAGATGGCGACACGACCTCTATCTCCACCTCCACAATTTCTGCAAGTGAACTGAAGGGGAGGGAAATATTCTCCAGTTCCTGCGCTAGTGAATAAGCCCACAAGACTACGGACCCACTGATTTAACGAGCACGTACTCCGTGTGCACTCGGAGGGTATTTGGTGACATCGAGCATCGAACCCAGGCCTTCCGGTCTGGAGTCCGATGCTCTAACCACTAGGCTACCCTCTATATTCTGAATAGACAGATTCGATAATTCTAGCTTTAAGACAATGTGGAATGCAAACTTGCTTTCTAGTGGTGTTAGACCTGGGTGATTTGGAGGGGCGCTTGGACAAATGACATAACAAACCCTCCCCATTAATAAAATAGTTGCTGACTTGTGGGCTAACGTCATTTTGATCAATTTTTTGTATAATAGGACTTAAAATAGAATCTTCATGTTGCATTTTAATAAGATCTTTAGAGTCAGGCAAAGCTATTGTGATGTTGTTAATACAACGGGAAAGATGATCTGCGACTGAATTTAAGGAGCCCCTCATGTAGTGTATATCGTAATTAAATTCTTCTAGAGCCAATTTCCAACGCAAAATTTTGGAAGAGGGATTTTTATTAGAAAGAAATCCTGCGAGAGGCTTATGATCAGTAAAACCCTTAAATTTTATACCCAACAAGAAAGGTCTAAAAAAATTTAATGCTGTATATATCGCGAAAAACTCCAAAACCGTTGCGTTATATTTAGATTGTGAGGGATTTAATTTTTTAAAAAAAAATATATAAAGGTTTGACTTCAGAGTTAGGATAATTTTGTTCTAAAACTGCCCCTAATCCGCGAGATGAAGCGTCCGTTGTTATTTGTAACTCTGCGTTCGGATCAGGTAGTGCCAAGACCGGTGGGTTCTCAGTATGGCTTTCTTAATATCACCGAATGCCTCCTGCGTTTCAGATGTCCACTCAAATGGAGTGTCTTTTCTCAAAAGATTCGTCAATGGAAGTGCTCGTTTTGCGAACTTTTTAATATATCTCCTATAAAAATTACAACACCCTAAGAAAGATTTAATTTGCTTTTGATCCGTTGGAACTGGAAACTCGTTAATTGAAACGGACTTATCTTTATCTATAAGGATACCTTCCGGCGTTACTACAAACCCCAAAAATTTACAACTCTTTGTTAAAAATTGACATTTACTTTGATTAAATTTTAAGTGAATTCTTTCAAAGCGTTCAAAAACATTACCCAGTAGTTCAAAATGTTCATCTATAGTTTTAGTAAATAAAATAATGTCGTCTATATAAACCAAGGCTCCGTTGTGTAATAAATCTCCAAGGACCTCCTGTGCAATTGATTTAAAAGCTTTAGGCGAGTTTTTTAAACCGAAACATAGTCTATTAAATTCGTATTTGTCACCGTCGGGAGTAGAGAATGCCGTCTTATGCCTGTCTGCAAAGTGTAGTGGAATTTGATTAAATGCTGACTGCATGTCTAAAGCCGAAAAATAGTTTCAACCCGAAATTTCATGCAAAATGTCGTCCAATGTTGGAATAACGAAGTCTTGAGTCAAAGTTATTTCGTTAAGTTTCCGAAAATCTAAAACAAGGCGCCATTTTTCTTTTTGTTTGACAAACAAGGCTGTAGTATTGTACTGAGAATTAGATTTCGAAATAATCCCTGCCTTCTCTAAATCTGCAATCTGACGTCTAAATTCGTTTCTTAAATTAAATGGAATCTTGTAAATCGGACACATTTAATGGGATAATCATGCTGTAGACTGATTCTATGATGCTCCGTAGCGGCTGCAGATAATTCTACCGTAGAGAGAGCGAAAGCACTTTTGTGCGAAATTAAAAATTGAAATAATCGGTTTTTTATTTTGCTGTCTAAACCTGAAAGGTTAAAATCCTTCTCCGTGAGTGGGGGTAAAATATCTTGAGAAACGGGAAAATCGGAAGAAAAGTCTTCATAATTATTGACAGTAATTATTTTCATGTTTTTGTTAAGGGTGATTATGTTCTCTGAATCGTTTCTAATATCTAGAATGGTGTCATTTGTTTGTGGATCAATATTAATTTGCGAATTAGTTAAATGAATGTTTTTTGTTTTTAACTTTGCTGAACTCTGAATAGTAGCCAATGACATCGAATTAGGTAATGTTGCAACATGGATACGAACATTTGTGACCGAATGGGGACCAACACACGTTTTGTGTTTTAAAAATCCATGGATAAAGTTACTCTGAACGACACGCTGAGGGAGCGAATAATGGATAAGCGGAATTGAAAATTTATTAATTAATAAACGGTTTTTACCCATATCTAAGACTGCATTCCATAATTTCAGAAAATCGTATCCCAAAATTGCACAATAATTCTCGTTAATCTCTTGCTTAGTTATAAAAAAAATATGTTGAAATTGAAATTCCCCTAATGACAATTGTACTTCATAACACCCGATAATTTCTACCGTGTCTCCACTCACTGCTTTAATTTGAATTGAAACATTAAATTCCTTAAAGTTTTCGTTTTTTATTTGAGTAAAAAAAGAATTTGACATTAAAGAAACGGATGCACCTGTGTCAATTAAAATTCTGAATTTGTGATTTTTCACATTAGCACTTATTATTGGTAGATCAAATATATTATCTCGAGATTTAATAGGAGAAAACCGTTCTTCTACCAATTGTAAAACATCTAAATTCGGCTTTCTCCGTGGAAGTTTAAATTGTCGTTTCTAGTATTGCGTTGGAAACCCCTATTCCTAGAAGTCGTGTGTGACTCTCTCGCCGAATGCCTGGGGGCTGCGTAATTATCACGAAAAGCCGATTCTTGGAAATGGACATGTCGCCGATCGAAAGGATGAGTGCCGGGGTGACGGAAAACAGAAAATTCGCTAGCCGCGCTTCTCCGAGGGGGCTGGTAATTGGCTTTACGTTCGTCCCGCTTCTTTTTTCTACACTCCGCTTGCCTATGTTCTTGAATGCCACAATAAAAACATTTGAAAACAGTCTCCCTTCTGTTAAAAAAATCCCCACCTGTTTTACGAGCCGTAACTGAACTGGCTTCCTGTAAACGCCCGACTCTTAAGTTGATTTCCTCTAATTTATTTGTCAATGCCGAAATGACCGAATTTTCCGTTTGCGAGGGCGATAAACCAGATCTCTCGTCATTCGCGATCTGATTTAATTTCATATTCTGTTCTTCGATCAACGCCGCGGTAATTGATTCGTCTAAATTTAAGGGATCACGTGCGAGAACGAATCGACGAATATCGTTTCTCAAACCGCTTTTGAAACGCGCTTGTAATAGTTGATCGTTAGCGTTCCTCACCACGGTCTTTTGAGCCGAATTACCTGACTGGAATATCTGTGTTCCCAGTTTGTTGATGCGTGCTGCGAATTCTTGCACGTCTTTAGAAGAACCCTGAATGCATGATGAAAATAACTGGAGGCGTGTGGATAAAGGGACAGCCTTCTCGAATCTATTAATAAGAATTCTAGCGATATCGTTGTACTCTGTTAAATGACTGTGGGTTGGGTCGGATAAAAAAATTTCTTCAGCTATTCCCGCTAATTTTAATTTCAGAATAGTAACTTTCTCGTCGTTTGATCACTTGCCTAAATTCGCAACATCATTTATTTTTTCTAAGAACCTACGTAGTCCCAACGATTCACCTCCGTCATACATTGGGATCAAATCAATTAGATTAAATTTCTTAGACGCCGTCTGTGTCAAAGGGGGGTCTGATTGTCGTGTACGTGGCATGTTTTAAAAAAATTAAGACAAAATTTCTAACGAGATTAAATCGCAACGGAAACAATTTAATTCTAGCTAAAACAACTGAATTCGAGCACCCGTGCAGGGTAAAAGAAATTAATAAACTGCTAAATTTAAATAAAACTTTTAACTAATCGGCTCTCGCGTAAATACATGCATGGAAAAAAATATTCACATCAATGTTAAAGAAAAAAAATAAAGAGCACCAGTACCTGTGACATCATGCTGCACCATTGTTGCACCCTTCTCCTTCTCAAAAAAACTACAAGAAAAAAAATTTCACAAGTATCAAATTCGAGTAATAGATACAATTAAAATTAAAACACTAGTACACAATAAAAGTTTTTGTTTCGATGACCCATCAAGAAAAATTTACAACATCAGATGATGTAAAAGAAAAAAAAATTCCGACGACTGGTCACGGTACCAATATGATGCGACGCTGATTTAAACTTATTTAATTACTTATTTCCAAATACTAATTTCGTATCTTCCCAGGTTCGTAAGATACATCGCATCATGGCTTAAGTTAAAATTAAACACTCAATCTCTAAAGGCATAAAACAGTACTCTAAATTAAAAATAACAATTAATTTATTTGAATTGACATAATTAAATTTGAGTAAATGTACAATATGCTGCATAACTAAATTGAGATTCTACTTAGCTTTTGAGAGGGTGTCGAGTTGAAGAGAGTGGGACATGGTCGCCGCTCGAAGTCCCGCGGAGTCCAGTTCAAGGCCTGGATCTGATTAGTTTATCTCTCTGTGTCCAAGTGTGAGTGTCTCTAAATCGGGGTGCATCCCGTTTTATTTGACGTCCTTTTCACACAAAAATCCTAGAGCGGACTATATGCCTTCTCCACTTAATTACTTCTCATTGGTCCGGAACCAGCGCAAAGGTCGTTGCCTTTTTGTTGTCTTGTTTTCGAGCGGGAAAATTCTCTGACATTCCCAATTGTTTATGGGTGTAATGATCCCTGCAGGCGTGAGAATGTAAGCACCCTTTGCTAAAGAATTCGCCCTCAGAGGTGGGTTAAGAAAACACATTCCACCGAAATCCGTTTCCTGTAAACAGGGCAAATATAAAAACTGCAATTGTAACTTGGGGACCGGCGACCTCCCATCATAAGATATGGGATTATTTTTACGAATTGTTTGAAACAAACTATTACACTATAGGGAAACATCCCAAGTTATTTTCGAGAACATTTTTCCATTCAGGAGCATACAAAATTTTTGTTAGATAGCTAGTTTAAATTAGTAATTAAAATTTATTTAATATGCATTATTTATCAACATTTAATTTTAACATTACATGATTATAATACAAGTGAAGCATATGAATTTTTTTTATTTTTAACTAAGAAATTCATTGTAGTAATTTATAAAATGCTTTTATCATATTCTGTTGAAAGACTATCAGTGACATCGCTTCATTGTGTACTCATGGAGAGTATTTTTCTAAGATGTATGACAAAAGAGGGTTTTTTTGTGTCAGTTTCAATCTTTATTTGCATTAATATGGATAAAGCTTAAACATTGTTATTGTATACTAATTTTTGAAACACAACTGTTCTATAAAAATTCCCCAGACATAGTAAGATTTTTTGAAATATATGATGAATCTGTAATGAAATAACATTTGCCAGCTTTGATTGTCTGACTTTAATTAATAATTATCATTTATGAAGGTTTGAAATTTCTTTTAGAAATGACTGTCTTCAAAGTTCAAAAAAGAAAATACTCTTAGTTCAAGAAAGGAATCATGTTAATACACATAATTTTTAGAAATAATGACTATTTTTATTGGATTATTCTTTATTACAAATTATTTCTTATGAGTTATTGAATTACATATAAATTGTCTAATAGATGTAAACCACACAAATATTTCCATACATTTTTAAAAAATAAATCAATAAATAATATTAAAAGTTTTGATATCCTAACAATAATACTGAAATGGATTTTCAAGAACAGCAAAAAGAAAACTTTATATTAATATTAAAAAATAACAAATCAGGCTATTTTTTTTCATAGTTACAAGAAGTTTCTATGTAAAAAAATATAAGAAATTTGCTAAGGAATAGGTTTGCTTACAAAGAACGAATGAATGTATTTCAGCCGATCTGCTCTGAAACAAGACATTTTAGAATGTAAAAATATTGTTCGGAGTTTCAGGATTTAATGCTATCAATCCAAAAGAGCAAGACAGTCTTCAGGAGCGATGAAAATTTATTGTTTAGAATCCTTAGAAGTGCCAGATACAACTCTAGAAATACAAATAACTAATGTATTCCATTAGCAGTCACACGTCCTATTCAACAGCTGAAGTATTAACTAATCGTTGGCTGACTTTTCAGTAGTCAAAACAATACTTTGTTTTGGCAAGCACCACGCCCTATTTAGTCTGCTGGAATTTTTCTCAATAATTCTTTTACATCAGAGACTGTGATATTAGTAGATTTCTTTTTAGAAGCATCAATATATGTTCACCAAAACTTATGCCAACTTGGCTATGCTTCAATTGAATCGCCATTTTTATGTAAAGAACGGAATTGCTTGCGAATATTGCGATTTTAACATAAAATAAATACAACAGAAAGTAATATTAACGAATTATATATTCAGAACTAATTATTTACACCATTTTTAGCGTTCAGTGCACAAAATTTGTAACAATCTATCTATCTATATATATATATATAAGACGCATTTGTTGTCTGTTCCCTCATAACTTGAGATCCAGATACCCAAATAACGTGAAACTTGGTACACGTACACAAGATTACACGAGAAAGGTTCTTAAATAGGTTTGGCGTTCATAATTCCTTCCAAATTTTTTTAAATTTAATTTTTAAGTGATTTTCCAGTGTTATGACGTCATATGATGTCACATTTCTCACTAAGTGGAAAATTTATGCTTTATTGGCAGTTTTTCAAGATTATTACATATTTTTATTATAGCTATATTTATCAGTTGGAATATTTATTCAATTTTTCTATTCTATGATATTTAATTAGGACTATTTTTCGAATAAATCATTTTTTTAAGGATTATTCTTTCAACAACTAAAATTTTGTTTTGTTGTTTTGGCAACATTTAGGTATTATCGCGGGATGTTTATGTGTGTGATTTTGCTTGCAAATTACAACTTATTTATTTATTTATTTAGAATGCGAAGGTTATAATTTTGACAAACTAAAACTTCTCATTGATAACGGTTATATTTCAGTTCGGTTCAAATGTAGTATAGGGGGGAGGCACTTTGGATTTGGCGATTTTAAATCGAAATGTCATGGTGAGTGAGATATCGAATTCATTCTAAAATAAATAATACCGAAAAAAGTACCTTGGAGACCACTTTTAGTAACCAAAATAAAGGACTGCGCCAAGTAGCCCCCCTATACTACACTTGATCCAATAATATGGTTCTTTGCAATTTCATGTGACTTTATTTTAACTTTTAAGGGTATAATATTGCCTTAAGTGCATAAAATTGCCATGCAGAAAATCATACTTGGATAATCATATTGCCCAAGCAAAAGCAGTGTTGGTAGTAATTACATATCAAACTGGAATAAGCATGAGAGAATGATCAAACCAGATAAATGGCTTAAATACCTGTTGAGGAAGCAGGTGGTCAGAAGATAAATTATTTTTGGAACTTATGTACTATCCTGACAATCGCCAACATTCAAAATAACTTGCCAAATTGGCAAACCCGATATTACATATCATATATATATATGTTGAATTTTGAGTTGTGCTTCATTTCATATATCGCCAATAGGTTGCGGTTATATGTAAGTACCTTATTTTTTCAAATTATGCTTTTGCATTGATAAAGTTAGTTCAGTTCTTTTTATGTCGGTTAATGTTAGTATTGTACTTCATTTTTCAATTTATTTTTATGCTCGCGATATATATACTTTGGATAATTTTTTTAGTACTTGCGTATTTTTGCACAGTCGCCAACGTTCAAGACAACTCGCCACTTTGGCAATCCCAACTTTGTATGCGTTGAATTGGCAATCATGTGCTTCATTTTGTATAATGTCACCAATAGGTTGCAATAATATGTTGTTGTTGTTGTTGTTTCTTATCCTCTAATTGTCTGACGAAGTCAGACAAGATCCATTAAATTGTTGACCCTCAAAAAATCGATAACAAGAAGGGGAGAATCGTACAAGTCTTCTCTGGAAAGACCCAGACAGTCCAGGATATGTTCGGCAGAGGCCTGCTGAACCTTGCACTTGGAGCAGAACTTAAAAGTAATAATAATAATATGTAAGTACCTTTAATTCTGTACATTACTAGAACATTAGACTGGCCGCAACATACCAATTTGGCGTGATTTCAAAATCATGCCAAAAATGAGTAGCCAACCAATATGAAATTAATATTATGAGTATTATCTTAGCCTGTTTTATCTTTCCCTCCAGTAATCCTTAATTAATTCAATATATAATTTTTGTTTTTTTATATTTTAGTACTTACATTTTTTTTTGGTTATTATGTACTGCAAATATTTTTTTGCACATTGCGATGTCTTTGGCAAAATTAATCAGTGGTATTTTTCTTAAATATGTTTTTTTTATCTGTTTTTGACAATTTTTAAAATTTTGTTTGATGTCTGTCTGAAATGCAAATAGCAAAATAAATATTTTACAATATATATATTGTGTTTGTATGAAAATATTTATACTGATTTATTCAAAATATTGAGTCTTTTATTTTTGATATCTTTTTAAGATTTAATTTTATGTTATAACTAGCTATACCCAGCTAAATGTTGCTGTGGCTCAGTCAGCTTTAAAATACTGGTACACCATAAAGTACACTGCTCAAAACAATTAGGGGAGCACATGATTTTAACAAAAGTAAGCAAAGATGTATACCAATAAGTAACATAAAATGAATCATCCATAATCGTAAGCCTACCAGGAAATGGAAGATGAAAACTTTATATGCAAATCAAAGTTCATGACGTCAAAAACCAGAAAAAGGAGATAAGGGCAGAAATCGGGATGTTGCAGAAACGTCTGTTTTATTGCCGTAACTGTGAAATTCGATTGCGCAGTAATTTTTTTTTGAGACAAAGTTACTTGAGAATGTCTCAACAACGTGATTTACCGGAATCCATGGCATGGCGTGTTATAGGCAGACTGAAATCTCGGAAAACTCAACGTAGTGTCGCGGACGCTGTTGGAGTCGCCAGAAGTGGAAGCACGGCTGTGGAATCGATTTCAAGAAACAGGAAATGTTAGACGTCGACCAGGGGCAGGTTGGCCACGCGCCACTACATCAACTGATGACCGTTATATACAGGTAACAGCCCATCGAAACAGAACAGAGAATGCTACGCAGCTGCAAAGACAGTTGCTCTTGACAAGAGGACGAAAGGTGACCAGCCAAACAGTACGTAATCGGCTTCATGAGGGAGGGCTGAATGCACGTAGGCCAATGGTCTGCATTCCGTTGACCCCACGCCACTGAGTGGCCCGAAAAAGATGGGATGCTGAACATCGATATTGGGAGCAACATGATTGGAGCCAAGTGCTGTTTACAGACGAGTCCCGATTCAGTCTAGAGTGTGACACCCGACGTGGTTTTGTATGGAGGGACATGGGCACTCAAAGTAACCCCGCATTCGTTCGTGAAAGGTCACAATACAGAAGATCTGGTTGGATGGTATGGGGTGGAATCAGTATAGGCGGACGTACGGACCTGCATATCATTCGGAATGGCACTTTGATGGGCCGAAGGTATGCAGACGAGATACTTCGACCTCATGTCATCCCTTACGCTGGAGCCATTGGAGATTCCTTTGTTTTCCAAGAAGATAATGCCCGACCGCATAGAGCTCGTCTGTTGGAGAACATGCTTGAAGCTGAAACAATACAGCGCATGGAATGGCCAGCGTGCTCTCCTGACCTGAATCCAATCGAGCATGTTTGGGACATGCTCGGACGACGCATTGCTGCGCGACCAAGGCCGCCTGCTACTGTCCGAGACTTGGAGATTGCACTTCTTGAGGAGTGGAACAGTATTCCCCAAAGTCTGATCGATAACCTCATCGTATCCATGGCAAACAGGTGTGCAGCAGTCTTAGCTGTTCGAGGAGACCACACGCCCTATTAAAACTCATGCATCATGTCTAAACAGTACCTTTTTTTATCGTTTACATGTAACCAAATTGTTGCCCTAAATCATCTTTTCATGTTTTTTCCATATTTTCAAAGAATTAATCTTTAATTCCAAATTTTTTTTACGCCTTTTTTTCTGTATTGCGCATTGATACGCGTGTACTATGCATTGTATGCCAATACGTGGCTGTCTCACACGGTTTTCTTCACTTTTTTGCTTGCTCCCCTAATTGTTTTGAGCAGTGTATGTCATGAAGCTTACAAAAGTAATAATACACAAGAATTCAAACAAATCTAAATGCATATAAGACGCATTTGTTGTCTGTCTGAATAAACTTTCTCTTTCACACTACATTATTCGGATAAATTTTCAAAATTTGTTTGTGTGGTTAGTAATTAATTATAATGCTATAATTTTAATTGAATAGGCAGATACTGCATTTTTAAGTATAAAAATAGTTATAACTACTGTACTGTATTTTTTTCAGTGAGTGAATATTAACGTCGCACTGTTCAGCTACATGAGGGCTTTTGGCGACGGACCACATAATTTGGAACCATGGTCAAGTGACGTGGACGACACCTGAGCTGGCACCCCCTTCTCCTAACTACCACGCCACACCAATTTAGCAGGAATATTCTACCAATACTTAGCTGGAATTATCTTTGAAATCCACTCTTCCAAGATATATGACAGCACGGGTTCTATGATGAGTATTTTAGCGGGGAAGGCAAATAGTTTTGTAGCAGATATTACATTTTCAGCTGCCAGCGTTTTCAGCGGATTGCAAAGATTATCATTTTTGTCCCCCAAAAATACTTAATGTCAAAATTTAAGTGTCTTATGTTTATGGAGACCTTAGAAAACGATTTGACTATTTATTTTAAGTGAATGTTGTATATAATTAATTTTACAGTGGAATATATTTAATTAATTTATTAGCTCTAACCGATTAAATTTCCCTAGTGAGTGAGTGAGTGAAGATTAACGTCGCACTGTTCAGCTGCACGAGGGCTTTTGGCGACGGACCACGTAATTTTGAACCATGGTCAAGTGACGTGGACGACACCTGAGCTGGCACCCCCTCTCCTAACTACCACACCCTACCAACGGGAGGACGTTTCAGCTCTCGACAGATTTAGCGTGCATCGCTGCCCTACACGGCGGGTCTTTAGTGGTATTGGGCTCGAACTCGTGACAAAGCCAGCCACGATCCGATGCCTATACCACTCGGCTACCACGACCACTTAAATTTCCCTAAGTGGAGTATTTTGTTTATGTATGTCCCTTAATTTTCAATGTAGTGACCTAAAAAAATATTGCATGAAAAAAATTTCTGTAGATCATAATGCGGTAGATACAGTATTAACGTGCATCGCTCTCCTACACGGCGGGTCTTACAAAGCTATAATAAAGTTTGAGCTATGAAAGTAGCTAGACATTTGCCAACTTGACTCTATTGTCAACATTTCGCTATTTTTTCCATTGAATCGCCATTGTTATTTAGGAAACGGCGTTGCTTGCGAGTATTACAATTTTAACATAAAATAAATTCAACAGAAAGTTATATTAATGTGTGACACTTACAGTTATAAATTATTTACAATATTTTAAGCGTCACAAAACTTTTAACAATGTGTTACTTTTGCTGAACAAAGATCAGCTTAGGGAGGTATTTTCAAAAATCAACCCTCAAGAGTTTTACGGGGAGTTATAAATAAAAAAATCCTTTTTATCAGCTATTAGATCTACAGACTTAAAATTTAACAAAGGCATTTTTTTCTTTCTTTTTTTTCTTCAGCTGAGATATGTGAAAAGCTTTGTTTTGTTTAATTTGCAATTCACTTAAAATTAACTCATTAAAAACTTCTTTATCCTTCAATCTGTGTTGTTTAACTTTTCAGTTCACCCGTGCGAAGAACGGGTATACCAGCTAGTATATATATATATGAAGTAACAGCAACAAATAACTTGCAAAAAGAATAATATAGCTATTCGAAGTAACAAAACAAAGTACGAAAGTGTTTTGAGTTAGGCGGGAAACAATTGAAAACAAATATCACTAGATCATAATGTCATATGAATTTAGTCCATTATAATATTTTACATTTTCAAATAAGTATTATAAAAAAATTAAGTCAATTCCTTATCAGGATCAACAAAGAAAATTTTTACTTAAGTTACTTTTTACTAAATATAAATTTGTATACACATATGACGGATTCACAATATTAAGTGGCAAAAAAACTTTTTTCAATAGAGCGTTGCATAATTATTTAAATCACAATGTGGCTGGAACTAATAAAAAAAAGAATTTCTGAACCTAAAAGTATACAAAAACACGAAACCAAAGAATAGAAGAATAAACTTAAATCTAATACTATAACTAAAACTATATATATATATATATATATTTAGTCACGAAACAAAAACTAAAAAGACTAGAAAATATATTAAAAATATTTAACGTACTAAAAAGAATTTAAAGAATATAAAATAATATTAGCAAATTCGAAAGTTAGCTCCCAACCACAAGTGTAAAACGATCGGCTGTTATTGTTTACTTAAACGCACATGGAAAATCACGTGTCATGGGAGTGATCGCAGCGCCCTCTAGTGATGAATCGAGTCCATTACAGAACATCTCCTGGAAATATTATTTCAATTTATTGTTTCTTCATTCGTTAAAATGTGTACTAATTCATGAAATTTGTGCATGATATTATATGCATGAAAATGCATTAATATTCACTTATACTAGCCCCTTTAATTTTGACGAAACGTTTTCCTTCAGTTTCCTTACTATAAGATCATTAATTCATTTATGTAAATCAGGACTTTACTGACCGTGGTATAAAGTCTGAAATATACCTAAATTTCTTTTATAACTAGGAAGGAATTTAAATATTTTTAAAGTTGTTCAATAGAAAAACCATCCGTTTCGCGTATACAGTTTATTTTTGTATAGTTTAACTTTAGTTTATATTTACTTACCTCAAATTAAAATTACCTGATACAATTATAAAATTCGTATATTCACTGCACTCTTTTATGTATGAGAAAAAATAATTTTTTTTTTCTCAATATTTAGAACATACTGCTTATTTTTCTAAAAAGTGTATGATGAGAAATTAATAGAGATTTAGACCAGTAAAACTACAATCATATTTAATATTTATTTATAGAAAGGGTTTAAAGCAGTATTTCTCAAAGTGTGGAGCGTGCCCCTCTGGGGAATGCAATAACCCTACAAGGGGGGCGCGAGCACATCGAAAATTTAAAGGTTTTTTTAAAAAAAATAACCGAAAGAAGTGAAACAAAATACTTTTTTCCATACTAAAAAAAATACACAACACTGATATAATTTATGTTTATCATCTGGAGTTTTTCTTTGTTTGCATAAAATATTACTTGTTAAAAGAAAAAACGAAACCCAAACCCTGTGAAAAATTCTAAAAAGATAAACATTTCATTACTGTAATTATTGAAATACTGTACATTAGTTGTAGAAAGAAAAGGAAAACATGATTCATTTTTCAGCTAGGCAGCTTAATACATTTGCTGATCATTTGAATGACCTTCAAAATTACTGGTATGGTTTCTACATCTTTATGTATTTGTTTTTCGCTTAGGGAAATTGTAAATAATGAAGAAATTTACGATATTTGGAAAAGAATTGATTGATTTTTGAAGGATTATTTGGCTAAGATTTATTTTTAAGAATAATCTCAAACATATAAAGCATAGTGAAAAACGTCATAATTGTTTTTAGAAAATCCGTATTTTTTTCTGAATACACTTTTAACCCGGGAGCGGTGGTGTGGGGCATCTGTGATCTCTATTGAAGGAAGTTAAAACTGATCAAGCAAAAGAATGCATATTATTCATGATTGAGAAACACGATGAACATGAAACGAAAGGAAAATTTTCAAATGCTTCCTAAAGAACTCCATCAACTGAAATATGAAGACTTAAGTGTACCGCAAGGTTCAGTTCACCTTGTCAAAAATACACAAGAAAGAAAAAGTTCAACTTGCTATTTGTTGATCACCAAAGGTGTCACGAGTTCGAACCCAGTACCACTAAAGACCCGGCGTTAAATCTGTCGAGAGCTCAAACGTACTCTTGTGGAGTGGTGTGGTAGTTAAAAGAGGCCAGCTCAAGTATCGTCCTCGTCAACCATGGTTCAAAATTACGAGGTCCGTCTCTAAAAGCCCTTGTGTAGCTGAACAGTGCGACGTTAATATTCACTCACTCGATCATGAATGCTCATTAAAACTACAATTACTTGAACAAAATATGACAGCTTTGCCAGCAAATAACATTTCTGTAATATTAGTGAAAAGTATCTCTGATTTGCGTCCTTTATTAAGGTCTTGCACTTTTGGATCATTTTAGTTCAGTTTTATTGGATTTTTTCTCAAATCATCAAAGCAAAATTAAACATTCCTTGAAAGACGGTAAATATACTTTCCCTTAATTGAATTTTTCACTGGAATTCCAATTTGTATCGTGTAGAGTAAAAATAATTATAAACAAATGATTGGGGTGGCTGAGTCCCCCCCCCCGTACTACCATTAGCAGTAGTATCGAGTGCGCGCCTGCTCTCAGGTTAAAACATTTTGATGTCTTCTTGCTTTAAATATTAAAAAGTAACACAATTATTCTTCATAGTAATTTTAAATTCTTTTTTATTATTTAACATTAATTATAAATGCTAATTCTGTGAGATTTAAAATTACGGTTCTTTTAAACAGTTATTTACAATTATAGCATTTATCTAAAAAAATCATTTTACATTTTTGTATACAATGTCGTGCACGCAGTTTCACTCTCCTTACAGTTCAGCTATTATATCAAGAATAATGTTATATTTTTTTAAAAAATGAATTCGTCCGAAGAGCCGGTGTTTCAGCCAGTATACGTTTAATTTATCAGTACTGAAGAAGGTATTTTATAAATAATTTCTTAATACTAAATTAAGAACAAGTTTAATAATTATTAGTGACTTCCATGGGCTTGTCTTGTAGAGCAAAGTTTTTCAAAGGAAGGTTTAATATCAGATATTGACACTCTGAATTACTTTTCTATATTTAGCTGAGATCTATATTTTGCTTTCAAAGCAGCCACCGAGGAAAATCCGGTTTAACATAGGTAGGATTTTCAAAATGATAATAAAAGGTGTTTTTTAGAGGTATAGAACTTTAAATTGCAATAAAACAACGATGTATTATTCGATTGACATGAAATTTTTTTATTCGAAAGATAATCTTGTGGCATTACATTTTAAATATGATTTCTGGCATATGAAAGCCACAGCTGCCTCGGATGTAGTCCAATCTGGACGTCCAATTTTCGATAACTTTTTTCAACATTTGTGGCCGTATATCGGCAATGACACGGCGAATGTTGTCTTCCAAATGGTCAAGCGTTTGTGGCTTATCCGCATAGACCAATGACTTTACATAACCCCACAGAAAATGGTCTAGCGGTGTTAAATCACAAGATCTTGGAGGCCAATTCATAGGTCCAAAACGTGAAATTAGGCGGTCACCAAACGTGTCTTTCAATAAATTGATTGTGGCACGAGCTGTGTGACATGTTGCGCCGTCTTGTTGGAACCACAGCTCCTGGACATCATGATTGTTCAATTCAGGAATGAAAAAGTTAGTAATCATGGCTCTACACCGATCACCATTGACTGTAACGTTGTGGCCTTCATCGTTTTGGAAGAAGTACGGACCAATGATTCCACCAGCCCATAAAGCGCACCAAACAGTCAGTTTTTCTGGATGTAACGGTGTTTCGACATACACTTGTGGATTAGCTTCACTCCAAATGCAGCAGTTTTGTTTGTTGACGTAGCCATTCAACCAGAAGTGCGCTTCATCGCTAAACAAAATTCGCTTATGAAAATCGGGAACAACGGCAATCTCGTTTTGGGCCCATTCGACGAATCTACGCCTTGCTTGATGATCGTTTTGATGAATTGCCAAACGAAACTGAGAATAAATAACTTGACAGCTGTTAAATCGGTCGCCATCTTGGAAAATAATGCCAACATAAACTTCTATATCTGGAGAAAAAAACACTCTTTAGAATACGAAGTGCTTTTGTTTTCCGTGCAGAAATTTCACCATCCATCTCTACTCAAAATTCAAAAAGCGATTTATTACAAAATTGCTTTTTAATTTTTCACTGGATGTGAAATCTATGAAAATTTCTTCTTCTGAAGTTGAGAGCCCTTCTGGAGTATCTTGAAATAGACCCCTAATCCACTCGTTACTTGCTACCAAGTTGTCCTCATCAAGAAAATACTTTTTAAAATTCTTTGCGAACATGGCTAAATGTTTTTACATGATTTTTAAAGCAATTTTCACTTGTTGTTCTTCAGATTTGTAAGTTTTAACACATAACGAGCTGGGGATTTGTTTCCCCATCATTTACTTCAGTAGTGATAAATCCAAAATTTAAGTATTTTTGAGAATATTTCCTTGATTTAATTTTCAGAACCATGCTCGTCTGTGTACTTGTTAATCCTTTATTATCGTCGAATGCTCGTTTACGACTTAAAAATGTATGTATGATTTTGTTTTAATCTACTGCCGTAAATACTTAACTACCGTGAATTACAATTGACGTGCAAATTAAAAAATGAACATTCAAGCTAGATTCGGTAGCTATAGAAGTATCGAATCGACCAAAACTGACTGGAATTATACGAGGAAAAGCATTTTTACATGTTTTGCGCAGACGTCCGATAGGCTACCCAGACTCTCGAAACGTACCCGATAATGCCAAATGTGATGGACATGATAGACTAGACTATTTTTCTAATGACATTTGCACTTTGAGAAATAGATGCTGAAGGAAATATATCGTTAATTAAATATATCATTTTGTGATATGTTCCGATTAAAAATTAGAGAAAAAAATAACATAATAATATATATAAGTGAGTAATATATATTTTAAGTAATTTTCATAAAATATATATTACTTAAAGTAACCTATACAAAATTTAATACTTATACAGTTTATAATTGAGATCGCAATGCAGCTTTAGCGTCAAAATGCATTTTTATTGCAGTAAATACAGTATTGTTGTACGGGGGGGGGGCGACAAAAATTATGATTGAAAATTGGGTCACCAGTATTGAAAGTTTGAGAAACACTGGTTTAAAGACTTGCTAATAAAATTAAAATTTTTATCTTGGGAAATACCATACATTTTTAATTTCATTTTCAGTAAAGGAAATAAACATCGAACCCAATAGTGATACTTAAGTTTCACATCAAGATCAATAGAGAAACTTCACTCATACCAAGCTCAATAGTGATTCCATTCAAACTTTGATTTCGAACATTTCAAGATCAATAACGAAAGTTTCTAAACACATAAAGCATAACAAAATAGCATTTATTTTCAGTAAGTATTCAAAATTGTTACTATACTCATATTTATCTTTAAAACTTAGAAACTAATTCTTGATTTTTGTGCAAAAAAAATTATCATACATTATTTAATATCCCCCTCGCCTAATTTAATTCCATTAGCTTCATAATAATCTCTAATAACTAATTCAAAAACACAATTTTTTTATTATTAATTTCTGATCTTGTTTAAAAAACACACGTTTAAATGTGGGTTTCTCTTACTTTTTAGAAATAATTAAAATAATTTAATGCAAAAAAATCTCTTCGGCAATAAACGCATGTGAATACTTTAATTTGAGATGTGTATATAATTCATATTTTTTTTAACTTTTCCACAAAAAATTTTCTTTTAATAAATATTAATTTCACCACATATTTAATTTCTTGTTCCATATTTTTCGATCCTAAAATTTTTAATACACACACATTTACATGCATACCAGGATCATTAGGGCAAACTTTAAATGGTAGGGTACATCATAAATAATCAGATTTGAAAGCAACGCATGGTCAGAAACATCTTCCTTAGGTTCTAGGGGGCATTGATCACGAGAACATTCAAGGATAGACCTACATTATAACAATTATTTCAGCTTTCATCACCCTCAGAGCAGTATGAAACATTTTACAAAACCGAGCTAGTAAATGTGCACCTGATTTACGGATTGGCAGAAGGAAATGTGCGATCAGCAGAAAGATTGTATCGCGAAAGGTACCCACAGAATGATACAACGGAACCACCGCATATTTTCTAATTTGCATTACAATTTGTGTGAATATGGATTAGTACGAAGTAATAGGCAAAGTCAGGGTGGGTCATGCATTCCAATGGGTCACGGTAGACAACACATTTTTTTTCACTGAATGAAAGAAAATGTGTTGGGTATCCTTTGAAGGAATACGAGTACCATATTGGGAGCTCGGGTCACTCGGTGCCCACTCTCAATATGCCTATTACTTCGTAATGATCCATATTCACATAAAATGTGACGTAAATTAGCAAACATCAGGTGGTCCGGTGCATTTATCTGTGGGTACCTTTCGCGATACAATAAGGTGCAGATCTACCAGTTAGGGAGGGTTATAAAACATTCCATGCTCTTCTGGGGGCGATGGCAGCAGAAATTATTGTGGTAATAATGCATGTCTGACCACTTAAATGCTCTTATGAACAACGCCACCTAGTACCGAATGAATTCTGCTGCAAATTCATCTGCAGTGGATTCTCTCACAAAGATCTAGACGGACTTTAGCCAAGGCTAGCGCTTGTGAGGTACTAGAGCCGTCAGCACCCATCACCATTTTGGAGATTTTCTCTAGAAAAAAACACCGGAATAAGACCACTTGGATTAACTCTCCCCCCCAGAGCACCATTGGTATCTGTGGTTTCGTCCTGGAGGCTCTCTGGCCCATGGTTTTACAAGATAGGATCAAACTCTTCTAGCCCGCTTTCGAAGTGGCCCTTTTAAAACAATGAAATTTTCCGAAGGATGCAAGAGATTTAAAATGTGCACGAACTGCCGGCCGTGCTATTCACATCCTTGAATGCCTAGGGCTCACCAAGCAGGATTTAGCAGACGATCCCTTGCTGGTGTTGAGTCTTTTGAAAGTGTACGATGTCATGCACCTTGTCTAGCACTGCTGACCAATGGGGGCGTGCAACAACAACAGTGCCGTATGAAACCGTTTCCAACCATGGGTACATAATAAGGTCGATCCTTATGATGTACCTTTCCAAACCGGAAAGTTTGTCAAAATGAACTTGGAACACCCTGTATATTTGGGGTTTAAGGAGAGATCTTTTCAAGTAACTATAAACACAGCAGACCAATTCGTGCGACTAAACATAGTTCCTCCACCCAGTCTTTTTTTCCATCTGTTGATAGACCAGTGAAAAATTAGTGAAAAGAAATTCTGAACCATTATTAATATGAAAATTATGAAGACTAAATAAAAGCATTCGAAATTGTTTTGATCATTGCTAAACTCAAAGAGCAATAAATCCATTTTTCTAAATGAAAGTAAAACGCCTTAATAAAAGAAAAGTTTATTTATAGAAAAAATGTTAATTTCGGATTATTACTAAAATAAACAAATTTCCATGAGAACTCCCCACCAAAAATCATGTTTTGATATTTATGTATACAAAAATAGTAATAAAATAAGAATAGGTTTTCGAATATATTATTTCTGCGAAATATACGTATGTCTATATATTTAAAATGTGAAATCAAGCTAATAAAGGTAGGATAATATTAAATATTCATTTCTGTGAGTGTATTTGTCAATTTGCTACTGTAATTTTCTCAAAAAGATCATAATTATAATTTAATTATCATTTTTATTTTTTTTCAGCGAACCAATATCTCACCACAGATAATACCATAGTAACAGATTTACAAACTTAAAACATATTCCTTCAAATAATACTTTAAGTAAGTATTCAGTTTATTTTTAACCTAAGAAAAATCTCAAGGATTAAGAATTTTTTAATTATCTATAGATTAAAAGTAGTTATGTTAGATTTGGTAATAACCTGCATTGGTAATTATCAGCATTTAGTCTGATCTTTACCTAGTAATTTGCTTAGATAAATTATCATATTTGTACAAATCAATAGTAAATATTTCAAACTTTATTTAAATATTTTTCTTATGATTATGAAAGGATTTTTAACATTATTCTAAAGATTAAAAACGCTTAAAATGTTGAAAGATGAATTTGGCCCGTTTTGGGGTATCATTACAATCAGCTAATTTTTTGTAATATTAGATTTTGAGTAAGTTTAAATTTTTCATTTTTTTACTTTCTTGCACTATTGTTCTCCAAGTATTTACTCATGCTTATTACGAACGTCATTAATCAGAGATAAGAAGGCAAATTTCAATTATCTAGAAAGGGAAGAATGGAGGTTTCTTTATGAATTATATACATCAGCACCTTCAAATTTTTTAATTTTTCGCATTATTTTTCTATGAAGTACGTGGATAGACAATATTTGGAAACCAACGAAAGAAATTAGACACGTATATAATTATTAAAACAGGTATCACCAAAAAATTTTTAGCATAAAATTTAGGCATTATACACTGCTGAACAATTGCTAAGGACGAATAACACTATCATCCATAGCAACCACAAAATGAAAGGAAGCAAAATGTGGAAAATTAGAATAAGTGCGGGATATTAGTAAGAAGAAGTATGAGTATGCAAATTTTTTTCCACGTCTGTTCATCACGTGATAGCATTCATAAGAGCTTTAAAGGTTTTGACGCATGTGGACAGTTGTTGTTTCAAGTCAAAGTTTTACAGGAAAGATTTAATAGACGAACTTAAAATTTTTGGCATGTCTTCCCGACATCACATAGATGATTTTATGCGTGCCCGAATTATTGGAAAGATCGAAGAAGGGCGAAAAATAACAGATGTTGCCAGAGAGTTCGACATCACTCACAGCGTTGTTTCACGGCTGTGGAAGTCATTTAAAACTACTGGAATGTGTAGTAGACGGCACGGGGGAGGTCGTGTTAGAAGTACGACGCCTGCAGAAGACAGATATATCGTCCTATCAGCAAAAAGGAACAGGCGCACCACAGCTCAGCAGGTGGCAAATCAGTTTCTTGCTGCCTCAGGAAAGCAGATCTCCCGAAAAACTGTTGCCACACGTTTGAGGGGAGGAGGACTATACGCACGCAGACCTGTTGTGTGTGTCCCATTGACCAGACAGCACCGTACTGCCCGTTTGCAATGGTGTCGTGAGCATCACAATTGGACTGAACAGGACTGGGCATGCGTACTATTCTCAGATGAGAGTAGGTTCAGTCTGTCATCGGATTGTAGACGCCAACTGATCTGGCGCGAGAGTAGTACTGCTTATCGTCCAGAAAATATCCAGGAAAAGGACCGATATCCGACATGCAGTATCATGGTGTGGGCCGGCATCATGATCAATGGCCGCACGCGTCTACATGTGGTTGCGAATGGGACTATGACGGGCCAACGATACATTGATGAAGTTCTACTTCCTCATGTTCATCTTTTCTGTGGTGCTGTCGGTGATAAATTTGTTTTTATGGACGACAACGCAACATGTCATCGAACACTCGCTGTTCAGGATTGTCTAGACAGCGAGGGTATTCAACGTCTCGTATGGCCAGCGCGTTCTCCAGATCTAAACCCCATTGAAAATGTGTGGGATGCTTTGGGGAGGCAAGTTTCTGGTCGAAACTATCCTCCGACAAACAAGAACACCCTCATCCGTGCACTCACAGAGGAATGGGATAAATTGCCTCAACAGCTGCTGGATAATGTTGTGCAAAGTATGGTACGACGTGTGGAATGTTGCATCACACTCCACGGTGAACATATCCCGTACTGATACCTTTCTTTAAGGTGCCTGCTGACTTTTAGATGCATTGTTCCATTTCTCCGTTCGCAGATCAAATGAACATTTTTTTTCTTTCAGATGTTTCACAGCTTTTGTACTTTCCAGAACAATAAATTTTCTTTGTTCTAATGTCTGAACAGTGTGGCAACTATATTTTATCCTACTAGGCCTCATGTCTCGCTTAATGTTATGCTACATAGCAATTTGTGATCCGTCCTTAGCAATTGTCCAGCAGTGTATATGTATACAACAGGATATATTTTCTCCGATTTCATCTCTTAAATTTATCACTTACTGTATCTTTCAGTTATTTAATAACCCTATTTCTTTATTTTTCAGGATCACGGATTCAAGAACAATTTTTAGTTGGTTGCTGCCGGCACTGGTCCTACATAACTTTTGGCACGCATTTACACTTTTCCATATTCCATCCTTTTTAAATTTAATATTTTTGATATATTTACTAAAAAATCTTTACCAGCCTAAAATTTTAATGACACACACCATTCCTCTCCATAAAAAATCAATATCAAAGCAAACAAATTCCAGCACACAAACTATAAAAAGCATCAAAATTAATTCCATCACACAAACAATATCCTTCTGCAATAACAGAAATACTCAAACCCTTAACCTTTTAAAAGAAAATAGCACGCAGATAAATACAATAAAAAAAGACTATAGTACCCAAACCAAGCCAGAAAAGGACCAGCTGCCGGCAATTGAACAAAAAACTATTAGTAATAATGCCAAAAATAAAAGTACAAACCATGATGACATCCACACATATTTTAATCTTGACCAACTGTCTGTTCAGTCCTCCAGCCAATCATCTGTCACCCCAAAACCTAAAAAGAAAAAATCTGGCTGGAGGAAATTGAAAAAGACAGTTTCCAAAATTACAAAACCCATAAAATCAAAAAAAAAAAAAAAAAAAAAAACATCAATAGAGCCAAGACAAAAATTCCTAATCAAAATTTTTAATAGTTTAAGCCAACTACGAATTCAGTAGAAAAAAGACACTTAATTGAATCATTTTTAATCATTATGAGTGTTCGCCGTGAAAAAGGAGGCCAAAATCTTTGACACTGTTGGAAACACTGCGGGGATTCTTCCTGGAAACGCATCTGCTCTTCCATATTGCACGTGAGAAGGGAAGAACAGAAAGACGGTCCTTCTGGGGTGGTTAGAGGAGAAAGAAGACAGCGCTCGAAAGAATGATTTGAAAAGGAAAAAGCAAAGGAATACTCGAACACTGATCAAGAGAAGGAATGCAGGATGGAACGTAGAGACAATAGTCAATTTTGTAATATCTTGATATCTTTTTTTCGGATCCCATTTCAAGTTTCTTTCTCTGAAATTTAAAATTATTTTATCATATCTCAAAATTTTATAAACATACCTTTTTTTTCTTTTACAATGCATTTTTATTTTTATTTATTATCAATATCCCAATAGATCAAAATTCTTCTCGCAATATTTTACATTCTTATTTCCCCTTTAACATCAGGATATTGCAAAATTCACTCTTGTCCCTCCGTTCCCTCCTTCCTTTCTTTTCTCGATGGGTGTGCGAGTGTTCACTCGCCCTCCCCATCTCAACTCGTTCTCTCGAAATGCGTCTCCCCTCTCTTTTCTCCACCTCGTGATGAGCCCTCTTCTGCCACTCCCTCCTCACGCGTCGTGTGGAAGCGTAGAAGTCTTTCCCGCAGGGAATTCTGCAATGTCTCTGGCAATATCATTGATTTTGATTTCCTTAATCATGATTTCCTTAACGACTTTCAATCATGATACTCATCATGATTGAAAGTCATTCATCCTTTAGTTTTAAGAGTTATTTAAGTGCCTTATTTCTATTGAGCTCGTAAATCTTCTTTCAATATAAAAAAAAACTTACAATATACAATTGGAAATTCAGCACAATAGTCAGTCAATAGTTCAGATTCAAGTCATCATGGTTTGTGCTAAGAGTATGTTTTAAAATATTAATAAAAAAATTTACTTATCCTAATTAAAGTATTTTCAAATTTTTAATTTATTTTAAGAAACCTGTTTATAATTCTTCAGATGCATTTTATATAATGTAAATTGTACTATAAATTTCAGATCGAATAAATTGTTCACTGTTGATTCTATGGCCATATATTTTGTCAGTTGTTTCTATTATTATTATTAGTATCATTATTTTAATTTGAAATGGATGTTTATCAGTTATCATAATTTTAGTCCTAGCTCAACAAAAATACTATCAAATATGCAATTCTCTTTCTCGTGGATATTTAAATCGTTAATGATATTAGTTGATAGGTAGCCTGAGGGTTGTAAAATTAAAATATTGGTTTATTTTGTCGCCAGCTATTAATTAGAATATATACATTTGGTTACAAGTTATTCAGACTATTGACTATATCCAATCTTTTGAATATGCTATTTGGAGATTACAAGCCAATACAAACTTTATTTGTTGTTGTTCTGAACACATTTCCTTGAAGGTATCAAATGACTCCAAGGCTTTGGAGATAAAGTGCTGGTTGTTAGAAGGTAAATTGCGCATAACACGAACGTCAAGCGCAGGGACGTCTTAAGATTTCTTCAAACTCTTGGTCCCTTTACAAAAGTAGGCCCCGTGGGATTCTTCAAAGTAGCATACGTTGTCAAATACTCGTGCAAAGAGTTACCAGAAAAGAATAAATATGCATGACATAATTTTACAAACCTAGGCACACATTGGTTCATAGCTGACTTTCGACTAAATAAATATTGAGGGTGCATAGTCGTAGGCCTAGGCCTAGACATGGACCACGGACATCACACATTAATACAGTCTTGCCACTAATGCCAGTGGCATATAGATCGAAAATCCCCAATGTTTCAAAAAATATGTCCAGGAATAACATTTGGAAGTTATAATGGGCAAGGGCCCAGTTGTCCCACGCCTTGAGAAGTCCCTGCGAGTGACCTGTGTAAACCAGAGTCTGAAACAACCAATCGTGGAACGACAAAAAGGCTCGTTTTGTCTCTACGATTAACGAGTTCATTTCATTTGAGTTAGAAACGACTAAATGAATAATTATTTACGTTATTTTTAGTGTTCATTACATAAATATATGAGCTTCATGTTTTTATTTCACTATGAAATCCTTTCATGAAGAGAATATTTAGTTTTATTGATGTTATAAAAAGATTAATTCTGACTGAAGAAAGCAATGTGTTAACTTATTATAATCTAAAACGTTATTCCATACTTAACCCTCTGGGTAATTAGCTTCCTCCTGAAAAGTTATTCCGAAAGCGTTTACTGTTATTTTGCCGTTCGCTTTAAAAATGCAAGTCTTCTTTCCTTTCCCCCTTTTAAAACTTGGGAGGTTGAACGGGGACAATTTTATGACTTAGTTTGGTCCCTTTGTCAAGTAAGAACCAAGAGATCAATCGTTTATAGCTAGCTGTAAGTTGCCCTGGGCAATCTTGTATGTCGGTCGTTTCCCCTATATGTTCAGTCACAGTAAAATTAAAACAAAATGAAGGGTAAAAAAAAAGGAAAAAATGAAATAAATAGTGTGTTAGAAGTTGAAAAATAATTATATTTTCTTCAAACAAAATTTATTTTTCTGTCATTTTTTAAAAATTAATATATATATATATAAATTGATATTGCAATTTGAACCAGAAAAAAGCATCCTGTATTCATTTTTGAATATGAGAGTAAAAAACGCGCTCACTTTCCTGTTTTTTAAAAAAGTAATGAGGTAAAAAGAGCAAAGGCTCTATCTCTTTTTTTAAACAATAAGCCAATAAATGGTGCATACGGTGATATACATACGATGATTATATTTATGAAATAAAACCGATCTTTCTCTATTCAATTATATTTTTAATTTAAAATAACATAAAAAAGGATTTCAATACTTTTAATTTATTTTAATTAAAATCATATACATGATATTTTTTTGTTAACTGAATACTTTTCGGAAAAAATCTGAATTTTCATTCCTAGTGTTCTCCTTTTCGAACTTCTTGTATTAAATAAAAATTTCTTTTCTACACCGGCATTTGTGATGGACATAACACACATTCAGTCAATAATTTTTAATTTAAATGGGGGATATACTTCTTCAAATGCACATGACAGTACTTCTAACCATTTTCTACTCAAGTTTAATTTCTTATCTTTCTGTTTCTTTTATTACAAGGAAAAATGTCACACATCGGTAACTATATTTTCACACAATTCAGTCATTACAAATTCTATTGTGAGAAAAGTTCTCCCTAATTAATTTTGTCTTTCAAAACAGAACACTTCAAACAATTTTGTTCAGTGAAGTTAACCGACAGTTCCTCAATGTATCCATACCAAATTTTAAAAAAAATTTAACATTTTGAAATGTATCCTGTATTAAATGTTTTGAGTATACACAAATATTTCCTGCTGTATGGAAGACATAGTATGAGATGTGGTGTGTGGTTCTGAAAGAATGTTTTCGTACGTGTAGACTATTTTTGAAAATATTTAAATATCACTAAAGCTGATCATATAACTGCAAATGAGCCTTATTTTAATGTGTGCTGGTATCAAAATAAAAAACTTTACAATATTAAACAGCCTATGGGTTTATATTCAATATCAAACTATTCGCAAAATGGCTTACAACTTCTATTCAAATTGTAAAGAAACTAAAATATAAATATATCTTACTACAGTCAAAAATATTCATAATATGTAAATATCCTATTCTTCCACTTATTTCAGTACATTTTAAAAACTGTAGCTGAATGCATTTTTTTATATTTATAAACGAGGCATAAAAGCTCACACAGTCGTAAAAATGTCTTTATCAGTTTTAAATATACTACTATAAAACGTATATGGATTGTAAGATCAGTTCTAAAATCCTAAAAGCTTTTAGAGGAGCAAAAAACATGTGATTTTGGATTGATCAAAATTTTAATATAATACATGTTGTTAAGCAAATACATTTGAAAAATCAAAGTTCCTTCTGAATAAACGTAATTGAAAGAAAAATGTTTAATTGCAAATGAGTGGAAATACATGTTAATTAAGGGGTATCCCCAAAGTGAGGCAATCCTCAAACTTAAAACTCAAACTCAGTGGCACAACAATCCATGAGGGCCAGGAACTACTATGCCCATCCCAATATACGTGACCATTGGGCGCTGAGGTGCATGAACAGATGTCCCGATTTGGTGGCCTGTCTGAAGAGAGACCTTCAGTGTTTAAGACCCCAAGGAAGCTTGATACTCATTTATCGACCCAATGTAGCGGGGATGAAAGGCAGAGTTGACCTTGCCCAGCCCTTTAATAGAACACTAGACCTGTGGTGTGGAAGCACGATACACTACCACCCGACCCTATTCGGTGAAAAATAAAACTTAATGTTAGAATCTTATATAATTCCCTAATGAATGAAGGAGTCCAAACTTTTTTTTTTATGTAAACTGTTTAGACGGAAATGGTTAATTATGAACATTTCACAAGTTGCATAAATTAAAATTAACCGTTATAGTTTACATAATTTTTTAAGAGAGCAAAAGGTTTATTTTGGCTGCACGAATTTATTTTAAAAGGAATACGGTTACGAAAATGTAGTACAAATCTATCTAAAGTAGGTTCGGTTACCTCAGATATTGTCAAACACAAAAAATGTATGGAAAATTACAAGACTTATTTTTACATTTGTAATTTATATATATATATATATATATATATATATATATATATATATATATATATATATATATATATATATATATATATATATATATATATATATATATATATATATATATATATATATATATATGAGAACTTTAAAAGTTAGAGCGGCATCCATCAAAACCGCGGGTCCCTCTCTGTTTTTCCAGATCGCCCCTGACTAAGCCGGCTCTACCATAGTAAGTGAAAATGACGTATTTTGTTTGTCAAGATCATTTTATAGCAGACTGCATTTTTCATGTATTTTAGATGGTCGTTTTATATTTAACATTTTATATTTGTACGAATATTCTGACGAAATTTAGCAGGAATATTCTTTGAAATTCACTTTTCTAAGATATATGACAGCACGGGTTCTATAATGAGTATTTTAACGGGGAAGGTAAACAGTTTTATAAGAGAAATTGCGTTTTCAGCGGATTGCGAGGATTATCATTCTTTTCCCGAAAAAATAGTTAATATCAAAATTTAAGTGTCTTATTTTTTTGTATGTAAATGAAATCTTTAGAGAACGATTTGACTATTTATTTTAAGTGAACAGTGTGTATAATTAATTTTACAGTTGAATATCTTTAATTAATTAATTAGCTCTAACTAATTAAATTTCCTAAAGTTGAGTATTTTGTTTACTTATATGCCTTAATTTTCAAAATGTAGTGTTTCAAAAAAATATTCCATGAAAAAAACTGCACTAAATCATAATGTGGTAGACAAAGTGTTAACTGCGAGAAGAGCCACTTCAAATGTGAAATGATGGTACATTAAAAACCCTCTCGTCATTTAACCCTCTAGCTGCGCATGCCGCGATTTCTATGGGCAACATAGATGTTGCAAAATGTGCGCAACCCTTGATTTCGACAGGTATGCATTTTTCCTACAATTTAGCTGTGCTACCTGTGCTGCTCTTGTTTATGTTTTCATTTACGTTTTTCTGATCATATGTTGATGATCTAATTCTATATTTTAAAATAAAAACTCTTTTACAAAAATGTGTTGTATATTTTAACTCTAAAATGTAAATTTAATATGTAGATTTGAAATACGTTACATAGCCATACGCAATTTTTGAACCTACTTTGATAAAATAACGACGTAGCGAGAGGTTTAAATGGAAGCATGCAAACGTGTATACAATGAGTCGTACAAGTGACGAATATCGGTTTGTCGAATGGAACTGTATGCCTGTGTCACTTGATAGATCAATATAATGTTGTTTAATTATGGTTGTGAATGGAGCTGACGTTGCCGTCCAGTGATGCCCTATTTGTGCTCGTTTGCAGAACGATCTGGTGATCTAGCCAGCCAAGATAACACGTTCACACTCTATAGAGCATGTTGGGTTATAACAGGTATGATATTGCACGTTATCCTGTTTTTAATTATGTTTATAAATGGTTGTGCAACAATTTGAATCACCCGACCCAAAATTTGTAGTCAGATTATGTGAATTAACCTCGAGAATGTTCCTGCAATCAAAGAAAATTGCTCGCGTCAGACTATAACTGTTGGTGCAGGCAAAGTGTGTCTAGGCCACAGAAAGGTTGTTTGCAGGCAATGACTGGCCTTCTTCTAATCAATGTACAGCCATCAATGGTACCAAGATAGAAACAGCTTTTATCGTAAAACACAACACCTCACCACTCCCTTCTCCAATGATTTCTAGCGTGACCTCGTTGAAATTGCAGATGTCAGTGATTTGGAGCTAAGGGCACGAGCTCTACATCTTGTCTGGCTGGGATAAATTTCAAAAGATAGTTACAGTTCTCAGTGTCCCTCTGATGCCAAAAAAAACTAAAGCTATGCTGTTAATGTAATACTATGTTCCCCAGCCATGTGGTGATCTTCTCTGTCAGTGATGACCCGGGCGTGGTCGGAACATGATTGTCTTAAGGCAGTGCTTGCCCGGAGCCACCACTGCCAAAACTCATGCCAGTGCACACATTCCTACCAAGTCTATCCACGTTCTTTTAGCTCTATTATACCACCACGCAGTAGCGTTATGTACAACCCCCGTATCTAGGGCCCCAAAGCCTAACTGCCACTAAGTACCTGCCCTTTGCAAATTCCAACTTGGGGGTCCGAAACCTGACTTTGCAGGGGGACCCAAATGTTCTCCGTTACGCCACTTCCGCTCAGTGGACACTTTTCCTAATCTGGCGCACGGAAATTATTTTATGGCTTTACAGTCTTCATAATGATCTAAAACCATAGTAATTAAAGTAAATTGGGTATTTTTTTCTGTTTTTTACTAACAAATAAGATTAATAGAGTCTTAACTAATTTATGCCAAGTTTGAATTTGATCAAGAATAAATGATTGCTGAGTGGAACTAGCTTTTGAACAAAGATCTAAGGATAATAACAGGTTGATTGAATGATTGAATATTAACGTTGCACTGTTCAGCTACACGAGGGCTTTTGGCGACGGACCACGTAATTTTGAACCATGGTCAAGTGACGTGGACGACACCTGAGCTGGCACCCCCCTCTCCTAACTACCACACCACACCAACAGGAGTACGTTTCAGCTCTCGACAAACATCGGTGCCCTACACGGCGGTATTTTAGTGGTACTGGGCTCGAACTCGTGACAAGGCAAGTCACGGTCCGATACCTACACAACTCGGCTACCGCGGCCACAGTATATTAACAGAAGCAGTAATTTACAAGTGAGAGAATAAATACAAGAAATAGTGTAGCAAGTTGAATTAAATTTAATAATTGTTAAAGATTAAACAAATACAATCAAACATAACATTGTACATATACAAAAAATGATAATAGTTAGAAATTAAAAGGACTCAGCATCCTTTGAGCATTTTTTTTATTTATGTATTTAAAAATTACATGTTTAGCATGCCATATCATGTTTATTTAAGAAAATGATACGAGATAAAAAATTTCAAATATTATTCCCACTATTTTACAAATTTAATTTCTTTTAAAAAAATTTTAAATTTTTTCAATTCTACTCTTTTGTGTTAATTAGTTTTTGACATGAAAGTTTTGTTATATTTCTGAGTATGTTTTAAACACCTTTAGGGATCGATTTTACAGTACCTTAATTAGATTTGGAGAAAAAAAATAAAAAAATGTTGATATATTTGATATATGCTGAAATTCAACCAAAAGCCTAATATATCCCACATTTATTTTTTTTAAAAAATGAAGTATTCAATTTACAGCAAAATGGATCCCTAATTTTGTTACATGCATTACATACAGGGAAAAAAATGGAAGCGATTGGTAAATAATTGTCGAAGAAGTGGTATTATGAATGTGAAAAAACACAAACCGAGAAAAACTATTTTAAAGTTTATAATTCTGAAAAAATAATTTTTATAAGCTTAAATAAACATAAAATACCACGCTAAAATATTAGCTATATATTTTTAATAAAAATAATAAAATATGATATAAATCTTACTCCCCCGACAACCACGCATCATTCGACTTGGAGAAGAACTTTTCATTTCTGTGGCACCTCATCTATTTTTCCCTTACAAACGAGCAGAAATTTTTAACAATTTTTCTATATTTTAATTGCTGCTGGTCCTCATCTTTATCAAAGTCCGTTGTAGTCCTAACTAAACTCAAAACAGCATTAGTTTAGCGCTAGTATCTTGCTCTTTCTTCCACACATTGAAAGGCACGCCAAGTAATACCATCAGCCAACGCTGAAAAAAAAACCCATAACTTTGAGAGTAGCAGCTAAATTTGGTATTAAATTAAAGGTCTTAATCAGCTGTATGTGACTTAAGTGTTTCTGTGATCAATCTGTATCAATCCCAAAAGTTATACTCCAATAAACACAAAAAACCGACATAGGTTAGTTGGAGTTACATGTTGTGCTAAATGTTATGTTTTTACAATTTTTAATCAAACTTGAACCTAATTTGAAAGTCAAATCAAGAAATTACTTAGACAAGGCATGTATTAAAAAGAACGCTTAAATTTGCAAAGTCTTTTTCAGACGAAACGATTGAACTTCTTACTAGAAAATGACGCTTGCAAGTGTAGCAAAAAGAAACCCGACCTAAACAGCAGATTGCAGAATATTTCCATTCGCGTTCTGACGAAAGCTGTTTACCACATGGCTAGGGAACCTATGAAGACCATAAATAGTGGGTAGCTTTTTTTATTTCGCGCAATTTCATTTTTGGACTTTCCGAGCGCCACATTGGGAAAACTGCCCACTGTGTGCCACCACGTTTAAACTCAGCGTGCAGTTGATAATGGCTTCTTCGTCTTCTTAAAGTCATTTTGGACTAACATTAACTCACTACGTCAAATCTCAATGATAAATAATACTCACGAACTCTATAGCGCATACTTAAAGTATACTTGATTCGCAACCTCAAAGTGGAGCAACTAGCACCACACTTATGTGCCTAGCATGAAATTTAAATCGGTTATATCTTTCAGAGGTATAAACACACCTACCGAATTGCGTTGATGCAACACAACTCCTCCTTAGTAAGGAGAATTTTATTTCCATCAGTGTATTTTACTAATGAAGATAAACGAAACAAAATGTAGTTAGGTTATAAAATATATGTCTAGTTGAATGTAGCTCTTAATAGAAAGATAAAGATTAATAAAATGCGTGAAAGATTAATAAAATCTCTGGCTGAAATCCGAGATACAAATGAGGAAAAAAGGACTACAATACTGGATACAATTTATCTTTAAAAACAGATGCAAATATGAATCTTCCCTAATGACCATGATTTGTATGGAACACCATACTCTCTCCCTCTCTCCAGAAAATAATTGTTACAAGCAAATCATTCTAATAAGTTGAATTATTTAAAGGATCTAGTCCACTAAAATCTCTAGAAAATTCTACCCAAAATTTCAGAAATTAATTCGGAAAAATGTAACAAGGAGCAATTGATTTATCAGGGCTCTCGTTTAAAGATTTATCTATCCATTGCACGTTCTTGTTTTCTTGACCATTTGACACCGAGCCTTCCAGTACCGACTGATGACGTCATCAGGAGAGAGAGAGTCCAGTGGATTGGAGTAGGTAGTCGCCATCCATTCTGGCATGGCCACAGAGGAAAGCCCTCGTGTAGCTGAACAGTGTGACGTTAATATTCAATCAATCAATCAATGGCCACAGAGGGGCAGCCAGTGGAGGTGTACTCCCAAAAAGTGTACCTCCACTTGTGACGAATCTATACGGAACTTTATCACTAACCTTCTGAACCGACCTTTTAGGGAAATTTAATTCCCAACCTATTTCCAATCAACTCCAGAAAGCGGACAGGATTACTTGTTATGTAGATTAGATTCACTATTTAAGTCGAACGAAATAGTAAAGTTAGAGCAGTAGGAGATAGACATTGTGACATAGAGTTATAGTAATTTTGAATTGGAATATTGTTGATAATTTAATCTCAAGAAGGATTGAGACTACGAGTGGTAAATATAAAATTATATTTAAAGTCTCATTAAAGTTTTAAGAGTGAGATTAAAGTTAAATGTTCATTAAGAACATTATTGAATATAATTCTGGGATCTCTTATCGTGGTAATTTCTGTGTGATCGTTATTTAATGAATTGATTAATTAGATTATTAATTAATTGAGTTAATTTGAAGATTATTATAATTAAAACCTCATAATATTATTATTCGGATTTGTTAATAAGTCTTTGATTTTAATTGAGAAAGTTATTCAAATAAAGAAAGTTATTTATAAAAATGGCTACTGGTTCATTTTACGTCTCCCTAATTATCCTAGTTCTCAAAGTGAGGTCCTTAGGGATCATTACAATGGCGCCCAACGTATAAATCCCGAGAATAGAGTCGGATCCAGTTTTAGAATCATTCCGGAACAATATTTTTCGGGAATTGAGAACATAGATGATTTTTTGGAGAATATTGATCATAATCTCGCGTATTATGAGATACCTGCACAACTGGCATGTGCTTACTTGAAAGGTCATCTCAAAGGTCGAGCACTCGACTGGTTCGAAGTTCTAGGTTATAGAGTCATTGAAGATAAGACAACAGACTACGCGCACTTAAAACAGGCATTGTCAGAACAATTTCCCGTGGTCAGAAACAGGTCAGAACTAGAAACGCGATTTTATTCCTCATCACAAAGACGAGATCAACAGCCTTCGGACTTTATTTATGAATTGTTGAAAATTCATAAAATACTTAAACTAGAAATGTCGGAGGAAAAATTAATAGATCACGTCATCAGTCGATTAGAACCCCAAATTTTGGATTATGTCGAAGTTAGACATCCACGAAATACTGCCAATCTCCTACAAATCGTTGATAAATACGAAGAACGTTTTATGCATAGGCAAATCAGAGGTTCGAGTGAGGGATTTAGAAGTTCAAACCCTCATGAAAACAATCGTTTTAATACCCGGCATAGACAGGAAAATTGGAGGGAAAACAGAAATAATGAGAGATACGCCAATAATAGCCGACCACAAAGGGAATTTAATCGATTCGAAAACCAAGGTTTCGCAAATCGCAGATTCGAAGGTAGACGCCAAAGTGGACAATCGGATCAACCATTCCACAGTCAAGGCGGTCGACAAAGCGGGTCGAGAAATAGTTCATTTCGAGGTCAAAATGAACGAAGTAGAAATTTAAACTTTTAAGCGATCGATGTGAATATGGAGGTAATCGATCGCGGGGTACGGAAAATCCTCCAGTTTGGGATCATCGGCCTATCAGAGTATCCTCTATAAGAATGACCCCAGTCGAATTACCGTATGTCCCTATTCTATTAAATGAAACCTTTATTACCGCACTATGGGACACGGGAGCAGAGAAATCTTTTATTTCGGAGGAGGTATACTGCAATTATTTTTCATACCGACCTCGTCAAAAGACGAAAAGACCGAGTCGTGACAGCACAAGGAGCCCCGTGCAGTCATTTGCGTAGAGTCGAATTACAAATTAGAATCAGGGAATTTCAGAAACCCTGGGAATTCCATATACTTGATAACATGCAGTATCAGTGCATTCTAGGGATTGATTTTATGAAGGCGTCGCGATTAACATTAGATTTTGATCAGAAATCCTTAATCATTCCCGATCATCTGATCAAACAAACGCCTAAAGAGCCGAAACTCGTTGATATTGATCTCACAGAATCGAAACTTGATGACGAGCAACAGAGGCAATTAAAAGCCTTATTTAATAATTTTAAAGGGTTATTTTCCGATCAACCGGGATTAACGCATGTTGTATATCATGAGATAGATACTGGAGATAAAGGACCGGTAGTGTCGAGACCATACAAGTACGACCGGGTCAAACAAGGCATCATCGATTATCACATAGATAAAATGTTACGGGATGGTACAATTTGTCCTATTAATTCGCCCTATGCATCTCCAGTCGTATTAACTCGAAAGAACAATGACCTTCCTCCAGATTCTCCCGAGGCGTATCGTTTCGCGATCGATTATCGGAAACTAAATGCAATTACCAAATATCCTCGATATCCATTACCGGTTATTGATGACTTACTCACCAATATACCTCACACCAACGTTATGTCCACTTTAGATCTCAGAAGTGGCTATTTTCAGTTGGCGATTAGTCCAAAGGACATAGAAAAAACCGCGTTTATCACTCGTAATGGCACTTTTGCATTCCTACGCATGCCTTTTGGTCTTTCTGGGGCGGCGCCTAATTTCCAAAGGGCTATCGATATAATCCTCCAACCTGTTATTGGGCGTTTCGTGTCCGTTTATATGGATGATGTTATTATTACATCTCCATCGTTCAAAGACCATCTTAATCATTTAACTCAGGTTTTTACCTTATTACGAGACGCAGGGCTAACATTAAATAAAGAAAAATGTCACTTCGCTCGTGACAAACTCAAATATTTAGGCCTGATTATTAGTAAAGAAGGAATCGAAACTGACAATAAGAAAATTCGGGCAATTACGGAAATGAAACCTCCCAAAAATAATAGAGAAGTGTCAAAATTTTTAGGGATGACGGGTTGGTACCAAAATTTATTCCGCGATACGCAGATATATGCGAACCATTGTACCAATTAAAGAAAAAGGGGGCGAAGTTTAACTGGTCGGGAGAAGCACAGGATTCTTTTGATCAGATCAAACGCACACTAACGGAGGCACCGATTTTGCAATTACCAAATTTTTCTGAACAGTTCAATTTATTCACTGATGCAAGTGGGGTCGGAATTGGTGCTGTACTTCAACAAAATCAAAAACCTATTGCTTTCGCGTCTCGAACCCTTAATAAAGCAGAACGTAATTATACGGTTACCGAAAGAGAATGTTTGGCGGTAATTTGGGCTCTAAATAAGTTTAAAACTTATTTTGGACCCCTACCTGTGAAAGTGATTACAGATCACGCAGCGTTAACGAAGTTAACCAATGGTAAGAATTTATCAAGTAGGATGATCCGATGGGCATTGAAATTGTCAGAGTTTAACATAGAATGGGAGCACAGACCTGGTGTTCAAAACGTGGTCGCAGACCTTTTATCAAGAAATCCAGTAGACAGTGTCGAGGGATCGCAAATTTCGTGCGCAGCTCTTAGAGCCCTCGCAATAAATTCCCGTGAACAATTCATTAAGGAACAGAGAGAAGATCCTGAATTAGGACATATTTATCGATACTTAGAAAACCCTGATGACGGTTCTGTTAATGCGACGATATGCGAGAGTTGGTCCCAGGACTTCAAGTTAATAAATGGTCTCCTCTTTTTACGCGAAGTATTTTTCTACTCTAGGAGAACTAAGAGTTTATATTCCTGGTTCTCTTCGAAAGATATAATGAAAGAATTTCATGATCTGCCATTAGCAGGACATCTCGGAAAGAGGAAGACATATCTTAAACTTCGTGACACGTGCTATTTTCCATTTATGAGAAAAATATATATTTGAATATGTTTCAACCTGTGACCGGTGTCAAAAGTTTAATTATAAAAACGCGCTACCAGCTGGTCGTTTAATGCCTATAGTTTCGAAATATCCAAAATGAAATTGTAACGCTAGACTTAGTAGGCCCCTACCCCGCATCCCGACCCGAGAGATATAAATTCATATTAGTTATAACTGACCACTTCACTAAGTGGGTGAGCTGATTCCTCTTCGTAAAGCTTCAGCCCAGACAATAGCTAATGCTTTTTTAATAACTATATAGCGTTACGGAGCTCCGATTTCTTTGATAAGTGATAACGGCCCCCAATTTATTTCTGACGTGTTTGAACATCTCAGTCACAGGTTGGACATCAAACATATGAAAACGGTAACGTACAGACCACAGTCTAATCTCACGGAGAGAGTGAATAGAAATTTAGTTCAAATGATAGCTTCTTTGTTGAAGAAAATCATGAAAACTGGGACCAATTTCTACACGAGTTCGCTTTCGCATTACGCACGGCGGTAAATGAGACGACAAATAAAACCCGGCTGAGTTGTTTTTAGGAAGGAAAATCATAACTCCGTTTAGCAAGCTCATAAATGTTAAGGAGGATGCGAAAAATATGTTGTAATAACATCGAAAGATTATTCGATGAGGCAAAGACGAAATATGCAAAAACAGCATAAATATTGGGAAAACATTACAATCTCAAAAGGAGGGATGTTCACATCAAAGTGAACGATTTGGTTTTACTTCAAACACATTTCTTAAGTGCTGCGGGTAAGAAACAGGTGGGAAAATTTATGCCTAAGTTTGAAGGTCCCTATAAAGTTTTAGAAATAAAAGGAAATAATTTAGTTATTTGGAAAACGGAAGAAATATAACTGTTAATATTGATCAGGTTCGAGTGTACCGACCTCGTCAGTCAGACACAATTAATTCGGATAGTCAGATAGAAACTCTATATGACGAACAAGAAGTTAGTCATGGGTCAAATAGATCACATCAAGGACAGTTTAAAGAGCATAGGAAAACCTCTAGTCAGGAAAAAAGTGAGGGATGTAGATCACGGCAGAGTAACACCACACGGGAGATCCCCAGAAATAAACGTAAAATTAATAGTACTGCGTCGAAGGGGCCCAGCTATAAAAGATCAAAGATATGTAAGAAAAGATCCCGACAAGGGGATCTGATCATCAGGACCGGAAAAGACACGCTCCTGAACAAAGACAGGGAGTCAAGAGGTCGATCCCTTCCTCGTTCTCGTCCAATAACAATAAGTTTCAAAGACCTAATACCTCTTCACCAGGAGTACAGTCCATTACAGGTCCATCAAAGTTGCCTGATCGCAGGAATGCTACGACTACAAGTGGATCCCGAATGGAGTTAGTGGACGTGATAACCAGACCCGTCAGACCAGAGCGACAACGAGAAGACACAACGAACAAGCGGAGAAAACAATCCGGTCAATCAAACCAATACAAGAAGACCTTGCCAATACAATCTACGGAACCGTATACAAGAAAAAGACAGAATCCATGAGAACCTCAACAACATCGAAATCAACGGCATACCTGGCAGCATATTCCGCAGAAGAAGCCTCGTGTATGGAAGCGATGAATGGAGATCCAGTGCATAGGATTTAACAGACAAAATCCAGGTTGTATTGTTTCATTATCTTCGCGGTACGAACAAATGAAAGAATTATTGCAATTAAAGCAAGTCATTTGGGCGGACTCTAAAATTAAGAAGACTGGCAAAAAGTGAACACTGCATTGTGTGTTTTTTTTTCTATAACAGAAAAAACGACTTTTTTGTGTTACTTTTTATTTTGGAGAAAACATCTGTAAATTTTGCATTTGTTTACTTCGATGTATGACTTCGCTAAGATGCGACAATTCATTTGGTTGTTTGTGTTATTTGTTTATTACAAAATGATTATTATTATATGCTATGTATGTTTCTATGTATGTGTTTTGTTTTTCACATCTGGTACCTTATAGCGCGGCGAGAAGTTAGATAGGATTAACCATTACACTAACTAGCGCATCAAGTTTTCGAATGAAGGCAAAGGAACCAGATATTTATTGTATGACATTCATATAACAAAATGTATAACTTCATGTATACTTTTACCTACTTCTCAAATGGATATCAATCTTTCAGGGTAGCTGACCCTGAAGTCTTCGATGTTCCAGTACCAAAGAAGATTGTATTGTATTTTTTTGTATAGTATATAAATCATACTCTATGGGGCTGGTTTTTTGCCACCACTAGGGTGGTTTTCCCATGCCCCCTTGCCGAATGGATAGAGTGCAGGGATTAATTTAAACTTGTAAAATATTATGAGGTTTGTCAATTAATTCTAAATCGTAATTTTATCCTTTTTCATTACGGAAGATGTTTCAATAATATACAGATAGAAATTAATATCGTCGGTACTGTAAGACAAAGATAAGATTTACGTAATTTATTTTAAGGACATTTGAGTCCCTTCGCATAAATCCCGTTTTCTTTTTTGGAGGGGTTGTGACGAATCTATACGGAACTTTATCACTAACCTTCTGAACCGACCTTTTTAGGAAATTTAATTCCCAACCTATTTCCAATCAACTCCAGAAAGCGGACAGGATTACTTGTTATGTAGATTAGATTCACTATTTAAGTCGAACGAAATAGTAAAAGTTAGAACAGTAGGAGATAGACATTGTGACATAGAGTTATAGTAATTTTGAATTGGAATATTGTTGATAATTTAATCTCAAGAAGGATTGAGACTACGAGTGGTAAATATAAAATTATATTTAAAGTCTCATTAAAGTTTTAAGAGTGAGATTAAAGTTAAATGTTCATTAAGAACATTATTGAATATAATTCTGGGATCTCTTATCGTGGTAATTTCTGTGTGATCGTTATTTAATGAATTGATTAATTAGATTATTAATTAATTGAGTTAATTTGAAGATTATTATAATTAAAACCTCATAATATTATTATTCGGATTTGTTAATAAGTCTTTGATTTTAATTGAGAAAGTTATTCAAATAAAGAAAGTTATTTATAAAAATGGCTACTGGTTCATTTACGTCTCTAATTATCCTAGTTCTCAAAGTGAGGTCCTTAGGGATCATTACACACTGGCTTGGCCTGACTACTCGTTTGAAGAGGAAGCTGGACAAACTCCCAGGCACTAAAGGAGAAAAATTGTTTTTTATGAAAGTAAAGATTTTGGAAATGAATTTTTGAAAGAAGGGAAAATTTCATAGTCGATTCATTTTATGTCACGTGCGACAGGCCAAGATCCCGAAGAGCTGAGATGTATAAAACTGTTATAAGGCCCTTTAATATATTTTTTGACGAAAGATTATAACCTGAAATCAAGAGGAAAACTACAGGAAACTTGCAAAGACGATATTGAATCTTTTAATTTTGACGATGTGAATAGGATCAGTTTTTAGTGCTTTTAAAAGAAAGTAAAAACACAATGAAGCCTCCCCCCAAGAAATTTATGGAGTTGCAAGCGAAATTCTAATGTAGAGGATACTTTCTCTAAAGTTGAGATGCTTTTCAAAATATTTTTAACAATACCGATATCGAATGCATAAGGTGAGAGATCTTTTTTAGTTTTAAAGTGTGTTAAAAAGTATTTAAGAAGTGCTATGGGAGAGAAGAGAAATTGAACAACATGGTCCTATTGTACATAGAACACAAGATATTTTGAACAAAATAGGTTTGGCAAAAATGACTGATGAATTTGCCAAAGAAAATTACAGAAGTAAAGCGCTGTTCGTTTACTTGCAAGTTCTTTAGTAAGATTTAAACTTTTTTTTAATACAGTTAAGTTTTTTTCTTTAGCCGTCGAGTTTTATTGTAAGCAATACATTTTATTTTGAGAATTTAAGGGCAGCAAATCTTTTCACTATTTTAGTTATTCAACTCTTAAATCCAGGGCCTCCAACTACCTTAATCCGCCTCTGAATGTAAACGAAAAAATGAACTACAAAATTGTTTCCATAAACTGTGAACGACCTTCTGTAATAAGCAAATGTACAAAAAATATCCATAGTTAGAAACTACACAATTTTTTTCCAACAACTAACCATATTATACAGGAGGTTATAATTAAAGGTTACACTGTTCAGAGGCCTGTAGAACTCGTTCTGCTTATCGGATTGTGATGAAACTTGGAATATATTCTATATGGACCATGAGGAAAAGGTTTCTGAGATAAAAAAAAAATAGTTCTAATTTTGACCACATCGGGAGGAAATGTGGGGCCTAAATGATATGTTAGAATCGTTAAAATTTATTTAATTGCAGAATATGCTCAACATGAGCTCCAATGGCATCAATAACGTGTTGAAAGTGCATTATAGCGTTTTCAATGGTAGCGCGAAGCAACTCACGTGGGATTTCAGCCGCATGGCGTATATAATGCCAGCTTTCAAATCAATTAAAGTCCTAGTGGTTGCTGCCGTTCTGATAAAGCAGTTTTATCTGTAAAACTTTTTTTTGGGGGGAAGGGCATGACCAACGACGCAAAACGCACGCTGGATGATTCTTTGGCTATGACTGCAAGTTTATATAGAGGTTTTATGGATTTTCATAAGGAATATCTGATAAAAGCCACCTGGTGGCCAAAATTTGTTCTATATTTTTATTGCAGAAACCTTCTCCCTAATGTCCATATAGTATATATTCCACGTTTTATCAAATTACCCGGTGTTCAAAATGTGTACTATTTTTTTTATTGCAGAAACCTTTTCCCCGTGGTCCATACAGTATAGATTCCAAATTTCATGCGCTTCCGATAACCAGAACAGGTTCTACAGGCCTCTGTGTGAAGAGTGTATTTTTAATTAAAACTACCTGGTATTAGCGAATTATGACGCAACAGCTTATTAGAAATTTCTTTAAAAAATGACTAATAGATGTTTGACAATCTTTTTGATTCCTGACTAGATTTTATGCAGAGAAGAAAATACTGCGTCATTTACATCCTACTGCATAAGGTATGTTTTCAGTTTCCAAACAATGTAAAATATTAGAAAATGTAACCTTTTTTTACAGGAGTTTCATTATTAATTTCTGCATCAGAATCGCTATTCATTGGCTCCAACAAATCAACAATTTCCTCACCTTCAGTTGCACCGACAGGCGGTCCACCGTCAAATGCAATATAATCGTTAAAATCTTATAATATCCTCTGCGTTGTGAAGCGGGATGAGATATGAAATGAATTTCATGTCTAATTCAGAACTCGCACGATTGATTACACTCATGACTCATCTGCACGCTTTCCCCTCGAAATTTGCTGTTTATAAGTGTCCTTTTCTGTTCCGAACAAATAGGTTGTCATTTGAAGAAAAATTCCAATTTTTTTATGTGTAACATCTTTTCTCTCGGTTGCTGGTTTTTGTGGGAGTGGTTTCGTGAAAAGGGGCGGATGTGTGTAAAAGAAAGTGACATAAGCGTGCGCTATTTGATTTGACCAATGAGAGCGCATGCTGGTGCACAGCGCATCGGGGTACAGCTCTAGTAGCCATCAAGCATTCGACTGCTTAACTCTAAATTCACAATCGATCTGTAAAATCTACCCCTTAATTGCAAGAATCTTTGTATTAGAGCAGAGAAAATAAATTGCTTATCTACACACTAATACTAAGACCAGTATGCCACGCTAATCTGGGCACACATGCAGCTAAAATTCATATTAATCAAATTTAAGTTTCTCAAAGCATCAATCTCACGACAAATATTAAAAGCTCGATGGTTCATGAGGAATAAGGACCTCAGATTCGCGAGCAAAATGATGTCTATCAGACAGTTTATCAACAAATTAGCAACTAACTTCTTTCAACCCAGGTTCGATTCCCAGGAACGCGCTATTTTCAAATTTACTTTAAATCACTCTAATTTTCCCTGGCAAATTATTTATCTAGATCAAATTTAAATTTACACATTCTTTCCTATTTTCTCAAAATGTATTTTATTTTTATTACCCTTTAAAAAAGCTGCTTTTCTTATTTCAAATCATTCAATGTTTCTCTCATTTCTACAACGACTGAGTTCTAAGCTGCATTCCCATTGGTCAGGCCTCACCTCGCCCACCCACTGATCGAAATTTGTTTTCATTCTCAGTGCATGCACCTTTTTTGAAGATATTTTTCAAGTACTTAAAGCATTTTTCGATACCTAACTTCGATTGATGTGTTCGGTAGGCACTGATCCACTTTTTCCCCACGTCTTCCTACTGGCAATTCTTCATTTTACTGTAATTTTCTAAATTTCCTTAAATGTTTTAAACTCAAAAAAGGGCAAATTACTGATCTAGTCACTCCCCAACTTTTGACTGATAGAAGATTAAGATTTCCTTCGGAAATCAGGCGCTTCATTAAGCATTCAACACCTGTGTACAGTTTAAACGACCGGGTAGCAGAGCACAACTGGTGTTGCGATCTATCGCAAACAGAAAAACTCACAAGTTATGACTCCTCATATGAACATTACTTATCGTTGAAGCGAAATATTCCTCTTTATTTTGTCTACATTGGCGCCAGCCAGCTCATCGCTTGTAATTTATTGCTGATCAGTGTAATCACTACTTTTTATTAAACAGAATAAAACTAGATTTTGAAGAGAGATGTTGTGTGGCTCTCTCTATTTGAATAAATATTGATTATGATTTCGTATCATGGGGCATGGGCCACTAATAGATTAATTATATATTTATAAAAATTAGAAAATTGCTTTTTGAAATTTATCGAACGATATGAAATCGTAGTATGTGGTTTTGTGAATTAACGAAAACATTGGAATAACGCTTAAAAGCGTGAAGCCGGCTAACGGTAAGAAATACTTTTTACAATCTAAATAGAACATTGATATTTTTATATCTAGTAACTATATTTTATAAAAAATGGACGAGAAAAAGAAATTTAAGAAAGCTAGAGCTGTCATTCGTACAGCAGTAAGTAAAACTATGAATAAATTTAAAAATGACCTTGATTCTCAATCTGTTGATACTTTACATGAACGTTTGGATTATTTAAATGAAAATTTACAAGAATTAAGAGAACTAGATAAAAAAAAATCCAAAAAATATTATTGAAGTAGAACAAGAATTTGATGCACACAGAAATACAATCTGCATTCGGGTATAATGAAAAAATTTCTATGTTGTGTTCTAAAATTAAAATTAAAATTAAGAATCTATCTAAAAATGATCCTAGTGTATCGTCGCAAACAACATTGAATGTTCAAAATGATTCGCTTAACAATTTGACTAATGGATCTTCTGTAAATTAATTCTAACAGAAATGTTAATTCTGATCGTCTACCCAAATTACAAATCGATAAATATTTCGGTGATCCATGTTTATGGTTAGAATTCTGGAATAAATTCCAAAACTCCATAGACAAAAATGAAACATTAACAAAAGTAGATAAATTTTCGCATTTAAAGTCATTACTAGGAGGAGTTGCCGGTAATGTAGTAAATGGTTTCGCTTTATCTGATAATAATTATGACAATGCTTTGATATTATTAAAGGAAAGATTTGGAAGAGAAGAAATTGTAGTTTCCGCGCATATGTCGAAACTTCTGAATCTTTATCTTGTAAAGGATTCAAATAATGTTATTGGATTGAGGAAGTTATACGATATTTGTAAAATACAAATTAGAAGTTTAGAATCACTTAACGTAACATCTGGAATGTACGTTCATTTACTCTGCAGCCAATTCTTCTTAAATTACTACCAGAAGATCTGGTCATAGATTTTAACAGAAAACAATCAGGAAAAAAAGAGGAAAATACATTCGATGTAATGGAATTGTTACAATTTTTAAAAATAGAAACCGAATGCCGTGAATCCGCCCATCTGCTACGCGGCCAGGGGGAGAGGAAAAGTCGGTTGATTTGTCGAATCCGGCACTTATCGCGCCAAGTGTTTTCTCGCCAAATCGATAAATGCGCCAAATCTGGTAACCCTTCTGAATTCGTTTTTCAGTGGAGAAGTCGATTTTTGGCGAAATGCGGCGCATGCGCAGTAGATATTTTTAATTTTAACAGTTTTAACGAAGTTAGCGCATTCGTAATTGTTTTTTTTTTTTTATTTTAACAGTTTAAGTCTCAACGGTTTTTCTCGCGCATGAGCAGAAAGCTTTTTTTTTTTTCTTCAAAAATCCCGTTACACAGCAAACGGTTACTTCTTTCGCTCCGGTTGGGTCAGCTGTTCGGCTTCGTTTTCTTCGATTTGGGAATTAATTTTTACAGGTAATTTTTTTCTTTATTTCTTTCTTCACATAAATTTCAAAAAGATTGCCATGATGTCCAGCGATGCTCTTAGGATTAATTTGAATGAATGCATGAAAAATTACGATTACTATTGTTAAAGGTTTTGCTATGTTGCCTGTGCTTGGAAAGAAAGCTGTTTTAGAATGGTGCATGGAAGGTTTGATTGGATCATCGTATGTGTGTCGAAATGTGGAAAAAGTATGGGAAAGAAAGAACGGGTAAGAAAGTGAATGATTATTTTGAATGGTACTGCAAAATTCAGTCCAGTGTGAAAAAGGATACCCATCATGTGTTTAGGAGTGTAAAGAAATGGTTTTGGATTGAATTGAGCAATATGGATTTGTGCACCGTTTTTTTAGTGATGCAAAAATAAAAATGTTTCGGAAGGTACTCTCAGAAATATGCAATAGCACACTGGTATAATTTCAGTAGGCAACTCATCATCATCATAAATGTCGGAAATAGCATTTTTTTAAGGTAAGTGAAATTATTTCCATTTTTAAATGCCTGATTTTGCAGCGATTTTCAGTTTCTAAACTTTAAAATGCTATTTTTTAATGATTTTCCTTCCGCCATCTTGAATTTCGTGCTCCGGCGTTGCGTGTTGTGGTAGGGTTGTAACTCCAAAACACAACACGCAAAACACGCCAAATTGGCGATTTTTCAAAATTTGGCGGAGAAGTGCCGGATTCGACAATTTCACCCTTTTTTTTCCAAATTTGGTGAATCCTTATTTTTAAGAGTTAATTTAACTACATCATAGTCTTTTTCAATGGGAGTTTTATTCCCGAAAGTATACACTGACAACTTTTCTTTTCTAATGGCAGGGAGTCATAAATAGTTAGACAGTTTATTTGTTATAAAGCTTCTCATTGATCCACAATCACATAACAAATGCGAAAATATTTCTTTGGAATTATGTTCTAATTTTATGGTACATGTTTGCAAGAAAATTGTATTTTGTTTATTGTAAGAAATTGTTGAGATGACTGTATCTTGATAATCTATTCCCTTCCATTCTGATTCAGTATGCTTATTTTCATTAATTAATTTAAATTTGAAACAAATTGTTTCTTTATGTCAACCATTGCAAATTCTGCAAGTCACATTTGATAAAAAAATTTTTACACAGTGTTTTGGTCGCAGACACAAAAAACATTTCCCGTTTCTTCAAAATTTCTTTTTTCTTTCCAATGCTAATTTTATTACACTTTTCTGCCACATGATCTAGATTACAAAAAAAGCAGTGTTGTAGATATCTTTCATTTACCGATGTCATAAATTCACATGTAGATGTGCGACCTTGAATTTTGTTCTGTCTATTGCACGAAATGTTTCGATTATTGCCATACCCGGTTTGCATATTTTTAGTTATGAATAAGAAGAAGAAATTTGTCGGTGAAATTGTCGAATCCGGCACTTCTCCGCCAAATTTTGAAAAATCGCCAATTTGGCGTGTTTTTGCGTGTTGTGTTTTGGAGTTACAACCCTACCACAACACGCAACGCCGGAGCGCGAAATTCAAGATGGCGGAAGGAAAATCATTAAAAAATAGCATTTTAAAGTTTAGAAACTGAAAATCGCTGCAAAAATCAGGCATTTAAAAATGGAAATAATTTCACTTACCTTAAAAAATGCTATTTCCGACATTTATGATGATGATGAGTTGCCTACTGAAATTATACCAGTGTGCTATTGCATATTTCTGAGAGTACCTTCCGAAACATTTTTATTTTTGCATCACTAAAAAAACGGTGCACAAATCCATATTGCTCAATTCAATCCAAAACCATTTCTTTACACTCCTAAACACATGATGGGTATCCTTTTTCACACTGGACTGAATTTTGCAGTACCATTCAAAAATAATCATTCACTTTCTTACCCGTTCTTTCTTTCCCATACTTTTTCCACATTTCGGACACACATACGATGATCAATCAAACCTTCCATGCACCATTCTAAAAAACAGCTTTCTTTCCAAGCACAGGCAACATAGCAAAAAAACCTTTAACAATAGTAATCGTAATTTTTCATGCATTCATTCAAATTAATCCTAAGAGCATCGCTGGACATCATGGCAATCTTTTGAAATTTATGTGAAGAAAGAAATAAAGAAAAAAAATTACCTGTAAAAAGTAATTCCCAAATCGAAGAAAACGAAGCCGAACAGCTGACCCAACCGGAGCGAAAGAAGTAACCGTTTGCTGTGTAACGGATTTTTTGAAGAAAAAAAAGCTTTCTGCTCATGCGCGAGAAAAACCGTTGGAGAATTAAACTGTTAAAATAAAAAAAAAAACCAATTACGAATGCGCTAACTTCGTTAAAACTGTTAAAATTAAAAATATCTACTGCGCATGCGCCGCATTTCGCCAAAAAAGCGACTTCACTGAAAAACGAATTCAGAAGGGTTACCAGATTTGGCGCATTTATCGATTTGGCGAGAAAACACTTGGCGCGATAAGTGCCGGATTCGACAAATCAACCGGAAAAAGACATATATGTATATATATATATATATATATATATATATATATATATATATATATTATATTATATATATATATATGATCATATATATATATAGAGGCTTTGAGTTACTGATAAATTTCGGCCCCCCTTCTGAATTAGACAATATTCCACAAGCGATTCAATTAGAAAGTTTAGTCCTCCAGACTCACCAGATTGTTAAGAGCCCATTACAATATTAATCGTAGCAGACTATTACTACGATGGAGTTACTGGAAAAATTAAACATCTGAGTAAGAAGTTAGTTGCGGTTGAAACCATCTTCGGCTGGTGTCTTCAAGGTCGAAATAGCGAAAATCAATCGTCGCTTGCTCTAAGTGTAATAGTTCAAGAAAATTTGATTTCGGATCAACTAAAGAAATTTTGGGATCTTGAAGTCTCCGGTTTAATCGACTCAAAAAATGAATCTGGTGTCTCTGAAAATAAAATAATGAAGAACTTCGAATCAAATATTAAATATGACGAAAAAGCTAAACGGTATAGAGTAAGTTTACCGTGGAAGTTAGGAGCACGTGAATTAAAAAATAGGGAAATTGCTGAGAAGAGATTTACGCGGCTCAGTAAGCGATTCCTGAACAATCCCCATTTGTTCCTTGAATATCGAGAGGTATAATAGAATTATTTGAAACAGAGTATTATAGCGTTAGTCCCAGATTCTAATAGTGCTCAAACAACGTTACTTTTTATCTTCCTCACAGAGAAGTAATTCAAAAACATCGCCCTTCCAGCCAACTACGTATTGTTTATAATGCTTCGTCACATGATGCAAAATCCCCTTCTCTGAATAGTTGTCTACATATAGGACCAAACCTTTATCCTGAAATTGTTTATATCCTTCTGAGATTTAGACTAAAATCGGTCGCTTTCACTGCCGACATTTTTACAAATAATGCTAAATGACTAGGATAGGGACGTAACAAAATTCTTGTTTTCGAACGACCCATCCGATGAGTCTCAGTTTCCTTCTGTGTATCGGTTCACCAGAATTTTATTCGGTATTAGTAGTAGTCCTTTTTTACAGAGCGCAACTATAAAACATCATTTGAAGAAATATTCGGAAAAGTTTACAAATACAGTTAACTTTTAGAATGAAAATATTTATGTAGACAATATTATAGAAAGCCAACCGTTTGTAAATCAAGCTTTAACAATTACTTTAGAAACGACTAAAATTTTCGAAGATGCCAGTATATCTCTACACAAATGGCAAACTAATTCGGAATCCTTGCACAAGGCATAGCAAGATAAAAGAGTATAATTTCGGATGAATATCCTCATTTTAAAACTTTTGAAAAAGATAATTTGCCCTACAAAGTTTTGGGTATAGCTTGGAATAGTAGAGAAGATTTTCTATACTTCGATATTAAAGGGTTAATGGACTTTGTCTAAAAGAATTGATACAAAGAGATTTATCTTGCAAGTCTTAGGCAGAATCTTCGATCTCATTGGATTTTTGGGACCTTTTACTCAGGATAAAGCACTTTGATGCAGAAAGTATGGCTTCTGGGCGTAGAGTGGGATGAAAGTCTTCCTGATGACATAATTTCCCTTTGGACTGATTGGTGTGAAGTTCCCCAATTAACTGACTTCTCAATACCACGCTGTTACTTTTCTGTGACTTTTTAGTGAATAATTTTAAAACACTCGAACTTCCCCTTTTTTCTGATGCCAGAACAAAGGCACATGCAACAGTAGCTTATCTCCGTGTGACATCATCTAATAAAGAAATTCTAACATCATTTGTTGCTTCTAAGAACAGAATAGCTCCTTTGAAAACTTGGACGCTCCCAAGATTGGAATTAATGGGTGCTTTGCTGTCAGCTAGATTAAGCAGCAATATTCTGAAAGCTCTAAAACTCAATATCCCCTGCTTCTTTTGGGCAGATTCGAAAATAACATATTTTTGAGTTCGACGGCAACCTGAAAGATTTAAGCCATTCATCAAAATTCTAATTCAAGAAATTCAGAAATTGACCTCCCCATAAAATTGGCATCATTGCCCTGGAATTCAAAATCCAGGTGACATTGTATCTAGAGGAGTGAAAATTTCCAGATAGTTAAATGGCACCTATTGGTTACAAGGTCCAGAATGGCTAAGACTTCTTCTAGAATTTTGGCCCGAATCTAAGAACAAAGATAGCCCTAATTCACCTGATTTATAATAAAGAAAATCGAACGATATTGTTCAGAATGAATGCATTATAGAGGAACGAAAAAGTCTATTTGGCATCTCCAAATATAGCAACTTCGAAAAAGTATTAAGAATTACCGCGTGGCAGAAACGATTTATTAAGATGTTGAAAAAATCCAATGCATTACATGGTCCTCTAACAAGTGAAGAGTTATCAGAAGCTGAAAGATTTTAGATACAATTTCAACAAGAAAAAATCATCTCTGAAGAACTTAAATCTTTAAAAGATAATGAAATAGAAAAGGAATCCCCTTTATATAATTACAGGCTTTATTTAGATGAAAATGGACTCATAAGACTAGGAGGAAGGCTAGAATTTTGTAATTTGTCCATTAATGAAAAGCATCCTTTGATATTACCCAACAATTCCTGGTTGACTACATTGATAGTACGCAAAGAACATAATAAAGTAATGCATGGAGGAACAGCCAGTACATTAGCACAAGTTAGATCAAATTACTGGATCCCCAAAGGATGCCAATTTGTTAAAAAGGTTATAAGAAATTGCTTTATTTGCAGAAAATATTTAGCCAAACCTATTAATCAGCTCACGTCACCATTACCTAGTGATCGTATCAACCAAACACCAGCCTTTTCAGTCTGCGGCTTGGATTTCGCTGGACCTCTCTACATCAATAACTTCGGAGAGCTGCAAAAATCCTATATCGTTTTATTTACTTGCGGAGTTACCAGAGCACTTCACTTGGAATTGGTGTCTGATATGACTACTAACTCGTTTCTACTTGCCTTCCGAAGATTCCTCGCAAGAAGAGGAAGTTGTAAAGTAATATACAGTGACAATGCCAAAACATTCCTGAAAAGCAAAAAGGAAATTGAAAACTTATCCAGAACCTTATCCCAAAGCAATGTTCAGAATTTCATCGCGAAAGAAAGAATTATTTGAGAAAATATCATCGAGAGATCCTCAAAGTGGGTAGGATTTTATGTACGTCTGATGAGATCCGTCAAAGAAAGCCTGCATAAAATACTTAAGACCCTATTAAGTTTTGAAGAAATGACAACTAAACTTACTGAAATAGAAGCTGTTCTCAATCTAAGACCACTGAGCTAAGTGTATGAAGAAAATGATGAACCAAGACCTCTCACCCTGTACCTTTTTTAAACTTTGGGCAAAATCAGCCAACATATCCTGTTACATTTGCGCAGATCCTAGAAAATGCTTCGAAAAAATCATCTCTTTTAAAAAGAAAGAAATACCAACAGTTACTCCCAAAACAACTGTGGCATAGATGGAAAAAACAATACTTAATAGATTTGCGAACTGCTCATTCAGTGAAAAACCCTGAAGCACATCCTGAACTAAAGATAGGTGATGTTGTATTGATTGAAGAGAACACTGAAAACAAGCTTTGGAAGCTAGGTAAAATTGAAATAACCCTACCTGGGCGTGATAACAAAACCCGCTGTTACGAACTAAAGACCAGTGGTGGACTGTTAAAACGAACTGTTCAACATCTTTATCCACTTGAACTATAGACTGTGTTCTTACAAACTGAAAAACTTTTAGAACATAAAATTTTTTATTCCTTTCTTATTTACTGTTTCATTTAGTCTATTTATCACTTATATTTAACCTATCATTTCAACTCATTTATTATCATAATTGTTAATTAATTTCCCTTTGAAAAAGAATTTTGCATTTTTAAAGTGTTTTTGTACTTAGTTTAGCATTTTATTGTATTTTCGAACTCTCTGTTGTATAATTTACTATAGATTTGCATTTATTGAATGATGTGATTAATAAGTGAACTCTTTGGAGGGTTCAGGCGGGGACTGTGGAACGAAACATTCCTCTTTCTTTTGTCTACATTGGCGCCAACCAGCTTATCGCTTATAATTTATTTCTGATCAGTGTAATCATTATTTTTTATTAAACAGAATAAAACTAGACTTGGAAGGGAGAGGTTGTGTGGCACTGTTTATCTATATTTGAATAGATATTGATTTCATTTTATCGTCAAACAAGTGGACTGGGTATTGTTAGTGACGATATTGGGGGACATATGGGCGGCAGAATGCTTATTTGAAAACGGACAAACAGTGATTTCAGTGGTCGCATACATTTCTTGAAATCAAACGGTACAAAAAATTAAAGATTTCCAGCATTTTGTACTTTTACCATATACCGAAGGTGGCTCTGCTCTTTTAAAAAAATCTATCACTCGCTTCCCATGATTTTGAGGGGTGATTTTAACTATAATTTCAGTTTGCCAAAATCTGAGCCGCTCATAGCTTTTTTGAATGATGAATTCTAGCACGAAATGAACACAAATCAAAATGTTTCGACAACTAACAGTGGTAATGTTATTGACGCTGTTTTTCAACGGTTTTTAAAAACTTTGAAATCACAAGTAAATGTGTCATAGTTTAGTTATATGTCTATTGTCTCCACTCTTCCCCAAATTGATCAAGAATAATTATTTTTGATAAAAAAAAAAAATTGCATTACTCCTTGTGTTATATAATTAAATAAAATTTTCATTAAAGATATAATTATTCGATAGAAACTTATTTCCAATCATACCCAATTCATTTTTTTCAGGATATAAGTTACTATTGCGTATTTACTAAGATAACATGCCATATTACACATCCTATATGACTACTGTAAGGCTTCTTTTTTTTCCTAATGCAATATAATAAAAAAAAAATTTTCCCCCTTTTTCACCAGTGAAATAATGGTTAATTGGGAGTTTATCATTCGTTAAATAAAGGGGTTTTTTTTTTGCCTTTATTGAAATCGAGGAAAGAGAAAAATTCGTCAAATCGAGAAATTCGCTAAATAAGAGTTCTGTAAATTGGGGTTCGACTGTATATATTCAAATTGAATAATTCTACATGAGTACATACATTTTTAATTTATAAAGCTAAACTTCCATTTTTCTAAAATTTTAAAATTTCGAAATATTTTCTTTGGAATACGATAAAGGAATACCTTCTATTAAAGAGGTATTTTAACTTAAAATAAATATTGAACTTTTAAAAATAACATTATAAAGAAAATCATAAGCCGAAGAAAACACACATGTAAATAATTTTGGATTTTATTCAAAATTACATCAAAGGTAAGAAAAAGAACTCATAAAAAAAGAATCATTGAAAATTCTCCAGATATTAGGAACTTAAAGTAAAAATATTCTTCAGCACTCTAAGGAATAACTTATGTGTAAACTACTCCATCTTCAAAATCCAAACAAAGTTATGTCTATATTTCCCAAGAATTAATCCATTACATGAGAAAACACTCTCTTGGAAATATCTCAAGTATTAGACTCCTATCCGCCATTTGTACTTAGATATTCAATTAGACCATGCCATAAAGAATGTATTTTTAAAAACTTTATATACACACGAGGCCTCGTTTTGTTACGAGTCTGCAAATCTCTTCTTAAATTACCACTGAGAAAGCTTTGCCATAAATTTCACAATCGTATGACTTTTCCTTGATATGAATTTGTAAACGACTTTTCAAACTACTATTGAAAGAGAAAGAAATCTTCAAACTTCATAAACACGAGGAGTATCCTGTTTTAATAAGAAAATGTTCCATTTAGTAATTTCTATAAAAAAACCAGGTACTGCAAATTTCACAAGCAAGTCTTGACATTGGTATAATTTCGCAAATTGCAAAAGCTTTCTCACAAATATATGGTTTCACCCGGTCAGTGCCGATTTATCCGGCGGCCGGTTATAAGCTGGATTTAACCAGGTTTTCTGGTAATAAATTTCGATCTGCTAGTACGAAGCGGGGCCGTAGATCTGTGCCTAGAGCCCGAAATGAGCTTAAATAGGCAATGCACCCAGTAATGAAATCGAAGAGGCTACCTCAAATTAATGTTGAAAAGGCCATGTAAATTTCATGAACGTGAGGGTCCCTGCAGGTATGAATTAGAAAATATCATTTGAAAGTACTATATATTGTCAGAGAAATCTTTTTTGTGAATTTCATAATGACCTGGCTTATTACTGGTATGAATTCGCAAATGCTTCTTAAAATAACTACCGTCAGAGAAAGCATTCTTGCAAATTTTACAAATATATGGCTTCTCTTTGGTATGAACTCGTACATGCCTTTTCAAATCACTACTGGCCGAGAAAGCTTTCTTGCAAACTTCACAAACATGCGGCTTTTCTTGGGTATGAATTCGCAAATGCCTTTTTAAAGAACTATTTATTGAAAAAGCCTTCTTGCAAACTTCACATTCATGAGGTTTCTCTTTGGTGTGAATTCGTAAATGTTCTTTTAAGTGACCATTTTGAGAAAACGCCTTAAAGCAAATTTCACAAACATATTGCTTTTCTTTAGTATGAACTCCCAAATGATCTTTTAAGTGACCATTTTCAGAAAATGCCTCACTGCAAATTTCACAAACATATGGCTTTTCTTTGGTATGAACTCCCAAATGATCTTTTAAGTCACTATTTTCAGAAAATGCCTCACTGCAAAATTCACAAACATATGGCGTTTCCATTGTATGAATTAGCAAATGATCGTTTAAGTGATCATTTTCAGAAAATGCCTCACTGCAAAATTCACAAGCATATAGTTTTTCCATTGTATGAATTAGCAAATGATCGTTTAAGTGATCATTTTCAGAAAATGCCTCACTGCAAAATTCACAAACATATGACTTTTCCATTGCATGAATTAGCAAATGACTTTCCAAAATACTACTGACAGGAAAAGTCTCACCACAAAGTTCACAAACATGTGATTTTTCCATGGTATCAATTCGCATGATTTTTAGAGAAGCCAATAACAGAAAAAAGCTTTTTGAATAATTCGCAAATATTTAGTTTCCATTTCGTATAAATTCGCAAATGAATTTTAAAAGAACAATTGTGAGAAAGACTATTTGAATATTTGAGAAACGTGAGGTTCAACCGTTGAATGAGTCTTATATTGAAAAAGGCTTTTTCTCAATTTTCACAAATATATGGCCTCTCTTTTGTATGAATTACAAAATGTTTTAGTATAAAATTGGCAAGGAAGGCCGTTTAGAATATTTTGCAAACATGAAGTTTGTGTTTGGAATGAATTCTTCAAATTCATGATTAATTACCATCTGCAAAGGTATTGTCGTAAATTCCACCAACATGTCTTTTCTTCAGCTTCTGTATGTAAATGCCTAATGATGCACTTATGAAGAGGAAGTAGCCTTTTGCAAAAATCTCATGAAAGTATCTTCTTTTCTTAATTTGCACCATACATCTGTAAAAAAAAAGAAGGTTCTTAATGGAATGCTGCACCTTGAAGAAATTTTTAAGTGATAAACAATAAAAACACGAATTACTTTCATTTTTAGATAAAAATGGAGAAAAAAAATTCTGACAAAAATAGTAATTTCTAAAATTGAAATAAAATGTTTTTCAATTAAAATTCTATTTTTCTTTCTTTTTTCTGAATCCTTAGATCTGAAAAGTGTTTCCCAAATATCGAAACCACTGTAGCAGTACTAAGCTGATTCGTGATTGGGATCAGTACTGACGTACGTTTTATTAAGTTTAAATCTCACAACTGATCAATGTTGATAAAAGTGAATAATCTGAAATACTATTAAAATTAAACTAATCAAGTAAGCACAAAAGACTTTCTTGGACAGTATTATTTCATAATCGTGAAAAAATTAGATTTCATCTGTGGAATGCGACATTTTAGAGCACTATCCTATAAATCTTACTTACATGTGAAAAGTATTAATAATCCGCTTACTTCTCTTTATATTAGTATAAATAACCAGTAACGGCTTACCCATCGGGCGCTTTGGGTGGGCTCACAGACCCCGAATAATAAAGTTCGATCCGCCGGTGCGAAAGGGATCCGTAGATCTTCTGTGCCCAAAGCCCGAAATGAGTTTAAATCGGCACTGTAAATATCGGAAGCCAAACACGACAGAGAATAGTTAATTATTTGTTCATACAAAAATATAACATTCGAAAAGAAAGTTATATTTGTAAAATTGCTCAGGTGATCTCTTCGCTATTAGAGTGCTAACCACCGCCCATATTCAAAACATTTTAACACTAAATAAACAATTTATTACATTGTGCTGGATATTGTTAGAAACTATTAAAAGAAAAATAACTTAAAAATATCAACCGGATGAAAAAAAACCAGATTTAAAATATTAATAAGTGTTGCATTACGCGTTCTAAGTCTTCAAGTGAATCTGTGATTAAATATGACAATTAGGTTTCTGCACTTTTAGAGGAGAACGTAAAATCTCTCATTATCTGACTCTTAAATTAGAATGAATCGTGCTTTTAGCTGAAATTTTGAATAAAACACCAAAGGTTTTTAAGAAAAACATTAGATCTACGAAACCAAAAACTGAATAACACGCAAATGAATTCAAGCTGACTGGACATTAGACATCAGTTTAGTAGAAAAACAAATCGAAGTACTAACAAAGCTTTGACTTTTATATCTGAATGAACAATGTCTTGAATTCAGCCCATATAGTAACAGTATGGTGCTACAGTAGAGGATGCAATACACAGCAATCGAGCCAAGATGAAAGTGATTCCATACCATTAGCATAGCAAATCTTGAGTGGGCCCTGTTTTAAAAAAATTCCTTGGGGGCTCTTATTGGAGGCCCCTTGACGTTTTACGATTTTTTGCTTAGACATGCTGGAGTCCCTGTAGCTTGGGGGCACCGGATCATTGATACCGCGGTAGCTACACCCCTGTTCCATACATAAATTATCCTTGCCATCATTATCACACATACTATCATATTTCTTTACAGCCTTCCTAACTTTTAAGGGGACACGACAGCTTAAAAAAATTTTAAGATATTTAGAAGAAAAAGTCTACATGCATCATATTTGAACAGACATAATATATTTCCCAGGGGGGAAAAGCCATCATAAAACAAAAATTTATTTAAACTTTTACATTTTTCAAAGTATTAAAACTTTTTACACTTTTGCAAACTTTATTACTTTTATAAACAATTTTTCCCTTCTACACTTAGATTTGTTTTTCTCATATTTGTGCATGATAGTGGTTCCACGAGTTACTTATATACATTTTGAAAAAATTCACCAGACAATACGAAAACAGATGTATTTAACTTTCTGGATTTTTAAAAAAATAACTGTTCATCTAAACCTTTATTCCAAACTACTAGAAAATTTTCAAAACTTTACATTGTTTAGAAAAAAAACATTAACATTTTAAACGCAAAATCATCATGAAAAACAAAAAACCGAGAAAAAATAGTTCAAACTTAGTAAGTCAATAAAATAAATGAGACAGCTAAAACATAATATTCATAGATATATAATAAATCTGTTCACACCAAGAATTTAAAAAGCAAAATCCACCCTAAATAATTGTATATTAAAAAAATTAATCTGCTGAACTTAAATGAAAATAAAAATTGTGGAGTGGATCAAATACAATATCAATTTCTTTCAAACTTATAAAACTTACATTTTATTATGATTCCATCTGAATTAATTTTTTTAAAAATATTAAACACCAGGCTAATATGCTATCCCTTCCTTCATAATTAGTGAGGCTTTTTGATCTTTTCTTAATGCTTTTTTTAACAACTGCAGTCTCTCTTTTTCTGATAAACTCAACACTAATGACACATAAACACCAAACACATAATATATTTTTTATTTTTGTAATAGAAATCCTTATTCTTTTCGATAATTTTCTTAATTGTCATTTGTAAGACTGTGATCAAAAGAATTTCTACAGTGATTAGCTCAATTCAACTTTTATTCATGGTTTTTAAATTCAAACCAAACAATATTCAAAAAGATCACACACACACAGATACAATTATATCAAAACAGTTAATACAATAGAAATAAAGAGAGGTTTGCATATGCAGACATTGGCATCTGCTTTCTCCCCCGAGCTGGCAGACTGACGGGTTAAGTATTCACTTGGCGAAAGGAGTACGCACTAGTGACCATCCTTATAACATTCTCGTTACACTCCCCCTCTGGTTCCCAAGCATCGTCCTCGATAAGGAACCAGCAGAATTATCTCACCTGCATCTTCCCTTTTTTCTGAGAGGCATCATTTGAGTGGCTTAGCTTTGTTAAGCAAGTCAACCTTCAATTGTTCTTAGCGAACTTTTTTTTTTAAGTGAACGTGTGGGAAAATCGACGAAAACAGCAAGCATGTTACAGTCTGCTTTTACTTGTTCTGATGTGGGTCTAGACAGTAAGTCTGCAATAAAGTTCGATCTTCCGGGAATGTATTCGATGGTTAGATTCTCCCCCTACACCCCCGAAGACCATCTCGGTGAGGGGGTGTACTAGCAGACATTATGGCATTCTCTCCGGCAGTTCCTCTAGGAATCAATGGCTGTTTTTGCGTGGCCTTCCTCTTTTCTTGAGAGGTACTACAGGAGACTGAGTCTCTGTGCCATTCAGAAAAAGTGTTAAAGCTGATGTATGGTAGACACCTAAAGGTTCGTCTGGTTTGTCACAACTGGCAACTACAAAGGTAGTGGGAGATCTCTTGGATAACACAATGTATGGCCCGTCTCTCCTAGGCATGAGTTTTGCAGTCCTGTTCTGACTCGCTTTACTTAATGGGTGAAGTTTTACCCATACCAGAGATCATTAACTTTATAGTTAGGACTTGGTCTACGTGATTTATCTGCATATGTTTTTTGACGATCTTGACTTCATCTCAACGTTTTCTTTGTGACATATATCCTTCAAAACGCTTTAAATAGGGTGTAAATTCAGGTACAAAATTATCATTATGGATGACTGACCGTAGATCAGTATTTACTTGGTCCAAAGTTCATAGTTCTCTGGCGAAGGTTAGGTATGTTGCTGTGTGATCAGTGGACTCACATTTTGCAGTATTCAGTGAAAACCTAATAGCTGGTAGCTTTTCAATACATAGTGTATGATTGTTATCTACCTTCATTGCAAAACGAGGTTTCAAATGCCTATTCTTCTTTATGGCTTCAACTTCAAGCGATTTACGTTCTTCAACAATGTTATCCAGCATCTCTTTCATAAACTGCTCATTATCCTCAATGAATGTACACCTAGTGATTTTTTCGCGCAAATCAATGATTTTATCAACTAAAGTCAGAGACTCGTAGCTCATTTGTAAATTACAGAGGTCTATGTTCTTGCCTTTTGAGAGAAAAGCCATATTTGTCTCTTAAAATAAAACTAAATTTATAAAACCACTAGTAAAACTGTACTCATATAAGGCGTTGCGAAATTGAACAATTTTTCGGGAATCCTCATAAAAAGTCCAACAGTCAAAATGGATCAGTAAACAAAATTGAAATGATTTGAGTGCAGTCCAAAATTTCTTCGTAGTTGGCAGTTATACTTCAGAAAATACTTTAAAATTCTTTATGAGCTAGGTGTTCAGAAATTGACTAGATAATTTTACGTTAGGCTTGTAAGACTGATCAAAAGAATTTCTACGGTGGTTAGCTCAATTCAACTTTTATTCATGGTTCCTAAATTCAAACTAAACAACATTCAAAAAGATAACAGTTACAATTATATCAAAATAGTTAATACTATAAAAATAACTAGAGGTTTGCGCATGCAGACATTGGCATCTGCTTTCTCCCCCGAGCTGGCAGACTGACTGGTTAGTAAATATTCACTCGGCGAAGGAGCTGCACACTATTGTCCATCTTTTTACCATTCTCTTAAAACATTTTTTTTTATTTTCAACACTTCATTTACAAATTACATGCACAAAGTGTAGTAAGAATGATATTTTGTGAGACAAACGTTTTTTCTGAGAAATTTTTCCAAATATTGCTGCGGAAACTCATTTCCAATAATATTGTTACATATATCTGGGTTCTAGGATTTTATGCAAAAACAATCACAAAGAAAATAAACAGCTCTTTAAGAGTGATGCAAATTTATTATCAAAAATTCAATCCTTTAAATACAGGATTCAGGGTAAATATCCGAAGGTCTTCACACCTTCAACAGCAGTCAAACACAATAATCAGTTTTAAAAATACACGCAATTAAAGATTATTCACAAGCACAGCCAAGCTAATCGCCAGTCAAAACAATCCTTACTACTCGCTGGTTTAATCAAGACTGATCGCGGTACCGGCGAGCATCTTTATTTATTTATAGGTGCGACAGAAACTTCCAGAAATATAACCGCTCCTGTCATTGAACGTGACATTAGTGGAGAGATTCACTACTTTCTAGAAGATTCCAGAGGGTTCAAAACTCGCCAACATGATCGCCAATGACGCCAAATTGGTCGCCAAAAATGCCAACTTGGCTCTACCGCTAAGATTTCGCCAAGTTTTCATTGAATCACCATTATAACGTAAGGGGCGGCATTGCTTGAAAATAGTACAATTTTAACATGAAATAACGATAACATAGAGTAATATAAATGCATTAAACACCCAAATACAAATTATGTACACTATTTACACAAAATTCGTAACAATATGTTAAAACAAATATTTTTGTATCAGCCCAATAGAACAGAAAACAGGTTTCATTTTTTTAAAAATAAAATCTAAATTTCACCAATTTTAATACTTACAGAGGAATTTCAAGTACTGCACAGTAAGCTTCATTGCTAGCAGCTTTTTGATTTGCCAATAAGATCGTAACATTTTCATTTTGGGGTTGTGACTAATTAAATTCACTTAGAATATCAAAAAGAATATTTAAATAAATATTTAAAACACATCTAGAGAAATAACTGAATGAATCAAATGCAGTTTTTATCATGAAATGTAAAAATGATCACAAAAAGAATTAGGTCTGATCAGAATGTGGGGATAAAATGGGTAAGTCACTTGTTTTTGTTTCGGTTTTGCTTCCATATATTGTTTATAAAAAGATTAAATAACTCGCTAAATAATGTAAAAAATAATTAAAAAAAAATTCATTGTTGCTAATGATTTTTGAAAATTGAATCTTATTTTTTATATTCTTACATACTGTTAAAATTTTAGAAAATGCCTTAGATTATTCCTATTCCAATGTTGTTTCAATTACTATGTAAAGACTGTAAGTAGAAAATTCCTCTTTTTAAAGGAAAAGAAAACTACAGAGGTAAGATTCAATATTTTTTAATTAACTGGATTTCCTAAACATTGACTCTTTAAACTCTGCATCAAGTTATTCCATCCAAATATGTATTACTTAGTATACTTGCAATGACAACTTCAAAAAGTTATAAATTGAATTTTGTATATTTTATCTTCATCATAAATGTTTCTTTTAAGTAATTCTTGAAAGCCGATATGACCACTTAATGTTTTGGTATAGAAAAAATACTTTATTTTTACCAGTAAATAAGGTTGATATTATTTGATTGCTATTTTTTAAAAAAGACACAAAATTAAAATTCATTATTTTCTATTTTCCTCATCTGTTATTTTTTAAAAGAACCCAAAATTTCAATATTATGATAAATGATTAATGTGATTATGTTTGGAAGATTCAAATATGAAGTTTTTTTATATATCCATCCACTTTTTATGTTTACTAGCATAACTGAATATAGGTCTTTTACTTAACATGTGATACAACAAAGCAAGTATTTTGTATTCTTTAACCATAATTAGTATGAAGAAGTATATAATTATCTTTCAATTTTGTAAAAAAAGCTCCTAATAAATGTTTAAAATATTCAAATTAAAGATAAATTTTTAATATTTTTGAAATTTCTAATAGATTTTTAATTGACTTATAATCTTAGATATCGATATCCATTTATTGAAATAGTAGTTTTTTAAAACAATTTTAATCAGCATAAAAAAAAAAACATCTTGTATCAGAGGTGCTATATTTAATGAAACCTTATCAATTACATATTACACAATCATTACATATGAAGAAAATTATTGAATTCTCTTCATTTATTTAGCCATTATTATTATAGTTATTATTATTATATATACATACATACAATTACTATTGAGAAACATTTGTAATAAATGATTTCACAACTTAGAATGAACAGTAATTTTAATACACGTAAAGTATTGCATTTAAAAAATTAATAAATTTAAGGGAGTTCATTAGAATTGGTATAACTATCGCCATGAATACCTTCCTCTTGAATAGCTGCAAATAATAGTTTCATTGAAGAAGAGTTTGATAGGACACAATTATTGCTAAATAAAAAATTGTGAGGGTTTTTTTTAAGACTTTTGTTTGTTTTTGAATCTAAATAATACTTAAAATACCATCATTTATATCTTCACTATTTCAGATAATTTTAAAAATCCTTTAACATCATGCATCCATTCTCTTGAAATTAATCATTATTTAAAAATATATATTTATATCAAGGGCATTATTATTATTCATATTTATTAAAATTACACTCTTTTAATGTAGTCAAACTTCAAAATTTTCAACCATAACATTTATCACCCACCCCCTATAGAACGAAGAAAGTTGTTTTAAATTTTTGAGGATTATTTTCTAAATATCAAGTAAGTTCAATATTTATACAAGAAGGATAATTGATCTAAACCTACACTTTGATGAGTCTACAGTCCAACAGTCATCATTCACAAAGTATCATTTCAAAATATACATCCCTTATTGTCCATTGCTGTGTACTGTGTAACAAGATTCTTCACTTTGTATGATACATGACACTGAAAATGCAGCCATCTGACTCTGCAAATATATATAATCATTTATTCTTATCAAACTCTGTGGTCAATTAGAATGACTAAATTTGCATTATACATCATTACTTTCTACATGATATAAAAAATTCACAATATTACAATGAATAAAAATATCTTTAAAATCTGGTGAAAAATAGCATAACTATTTTCCTTTTTGTGTTGATGAATAATATAATTCATATGCAAAATGAAAAACCTAACATAGTTCATACTTTCAGAAATTGATTTTAAATCCTTCAATTAACTTTATTATATAAATCTAGTTAGAGGAAAATTAATAGTAAATACAATAAGGGTTTTCTAAAACATTTAAAGTACTTAACATGTGAATTCCATTATCAAATGCAATATGATGTTCAACTCCTTTTTCAAAACATTTCAATTTCTGATTGTTGTATTATTAATCAACATTTAACCATGAAACATACAGAGACGATTTTAAAGCAAATTTCCCTAACTTTAATAGGAACAGACAAAAGAAATGATCAAAGCTATGATAAATGAAAGAGATCAAATGGTAAGTTCTTCATTTGAGTAAGATCAATTATATCTATACTATTACAACTAAAAAGAAATTTGGAAAGGGAATTCATTGTTTAAGATGCCAAGTAAAAATGTATATTGAAAATTAAGATGAATATATTTCTGAAAATTATAAATATGTCAGGGAAATTATGAAAAATGTCTTCCAAAACTTTTTCCTACTTAAAATTTTTCATGTTCTAGAACAGGAGTTGGCAATCTATGGCATGAGGTACAATTCTCAGTGGCACTCTGCACTACTATACAAATTTGTCAAGATTTGAGTGAATAGAAATTCATAAATTAGAAATAACATTATTTGACAAACATCTTCAAAATTATGGACATTTATGGAATTACGAAAAAATCTAAAAGATAACTCTAAAGATAAATTTATAGCTAATTTGTAAATTATTGAATGCAATTGCTGGAGAGATTTAATTGTTTGAAGAGAGAAAATACTTTGTATTTTGCTCCTGCAAAGAAACCACATACTTTGCTTCCTGCTTATGGTTCTACATATAAGTAAAAAAAATCGTTCCTCACGTGAGAAATACTTTAGAGTCTGCAAAGAAATTGCACAACAACTGAATGCTCAGAATCCTCTCAAATTGAAGGTCACAAATTATACCCTTGATTTTGTGATATGAAAAAGTGGTGTATGCATTAGTTTCGCATCAAAATTTTTTATCTTTTTAATTAACAATAATAATGAAGGGAAATACTTATATTTTATGTTGTCTATGTTAATCTATATATATATATAAATATGCTTAAAAATACATAATATATGTACAATTTTAATTTTATAAAATTTTTATTCTAGAAATAATTACATTTTATGCTGTTTATTTTTTTATGTTAAAATATATATGTTTAAATGATACAAAATTAATATATAATAAATCTGTAAATCTATATTAGTGACCTCTATTCTCTAACTCTGCATTCTTTATTGCGGGAATAGAATTGTTAAAAAAATATCCTACTGTGTGGCTCGCTGCATCATATTGGTAGATTGGTTTGCACGCCACAGCTAAAAGGTTGACGACCCCTGGTCTACAAAAAGGATGTGGTGTATATATGTGGAACTTGCGAATAAGAAAAAAAGAAGCAGAATCATATAGGTAGGACAGCTTTCATATGAACAAGATGCTTGCACTAAATTTAAATATATTAGGTAATTTTAAAGAAGTTTTTTTTTTGTACATATCTCATATAGAGATGATAAATGCCAATTTTATTTAATGGATATGTGGAAACAGAAGTTGCATAATAACATCAATTATATGTTAACTTGACAAGCTTGAGAAAAAAAATAACTAAGTCTTTTCAAAACATATTCATTGTAAGAAGAACTAAAACCTTCACAGAAATAAAGCAACAGAATGTATAAATTATCTCTCCTACTAGAAAGTTTTACTAAGATAATACCATAAATTGGCTTACAATAGGAAATGTATGATGCTAGAAAAAAAGGAGTATTAAATAAGTCACAATTTTTTTTTTAACAATTTACTTACAAGCAGAGGGCATGACTGAGGAAATTCATTTGGGATCGAGACTTGGTGTAATAGTAAAACTCCTTTAGGGTGTTCACCCCTCGATGTAATTCCGCCAAATGGCCAGTCAATTCGGAGAGATTAGGCTTCGAAATTCATGCTTAGCTTTTATACAATTAAATTTTAATTTCCCGCAAGGAGTTGGTAGCCTGATAGGTAAATCATCTGCTTACTATGCGCGAGGTCAGGGTTCGATTCCACATGATAAACTTTTTTTCTTCAATTCATTTAATTATTTTTTTAAACTAAATAAATTTATTTATGAAAGATTTATTAAATATAAATGATATTTTATGTAATATTTTGTATTTTATAAAGTAAAAAAAATTTAATAAATTTGTAACTTAAATTATTTATTAGTAAAATTATTAAAAATCATTCATTAAAAATATTTAAAATTATTAATTAAAAATATTTAAAATAATTATTAACAAAAATTATTAATTAAAATTAGTAAATTAAATATTATTTATTAAAACTAATTAAATAATCATTACTTATAAAAACTAATTAATTAATTATTATTTATTGTCATTAATTAATTACTATTTATTATTAAAATTATTATTAATTTATTATTAAAATTATTATTAATCAATTATTAAAATTATTAATTTATTATTAAAATTATGGTTTATTATTAAAATTATTATTAATTTATTATTGAAGTTATTATTAATTTATTATTGAAATTATTTAAATAAATTTTTTTAAAATTATTTAAATAAATTTATTTGGAAAGAACTTATTCAATATTTTATAAAATAATTAATTTAATAATATAATATATTTTATAAATTATTTTATATAATATTTTATTTATAGCATATTGTATTTCACATTATAAAACTATTTGTAACTAATTTTTATGTAAAATATCATTTAATATTTTTTATATATATATTTCATTATGAATATTATTTATTAATATAAAATATATTTATAAAATTCAATATAATTATTTATATAATTACAGTAATATTTTACTTTATAAATGCAAAATAATTACATAAAATATCATTTAATATTTAATAAACCTTTCATAAATAAATTTATTTAATTTAAAAAGATAATTAAATGAATTGAGGAAAAAAAGTTGATTGCGTAGAATTGAACCCTAACCTTACACAAGGTAAGCAAACGATTTACCGATCAGGCCAAGAACTCGTTGTGGGAAATTAAAATTTAATTGTATAAAAGCTAAGCATGAATTTTGAAGGCTAATTTCTCCGAGACTGGCCATTCGGCAGAATTATATTGAGGGGTGAACACCCTAAAGGAGTATTATTATTACACCAAATCTCGATCCCAAATGAATTTCCTTTGTCTCTCCTTGTTGGTTAAAAAGTGATCAGAAAACCAAAAAATCAAAATAAAAGATTGCATCAGAATTTGAAACAATTTAAAAATAAATGTGTTACAAATATTGAAATAATTGAATCAATATATTTAGATTGTGAATTATCTGAAAAATTTGTAGAATTTGTAAATCTATCTTCAATAATGCAAAACATTTCTAAAAAAGAAAAACAACAGTTATTTGATCAAAAGAAAAACAAATAGGCATGAAAAAATTAACATATGAAGCATTCAGTTTCAAAAAGTTTTGTAAAGAAACCTTCCTACTAAATGGAAGCAAAAGTATGAAAATTCAAAGTGTTTTAAAAAGTTCATGAATAAAACAACTTTAATGCTGTAAAAAGGGTGAGAAGTGGATAAATATTATATTAGATAAATAAATATTGAATTACATAAATAGATATCATATACTTAAAAAAACCCTAAAAATAATAGTTACCAAATTTTCTGACTATTGTAAAATTTAATAAGTAGCTTCACACACTTAAAAAAAGTACATCTCAAAAGTTATATACAAGTGAGTTAAATAAAGAACTGTAATAAGAAATTACTATTGCATCACGAAAAGTATATGTAAACTTTAGAAAATATTTAACTGTTTTGGTTTGAAATATAAAAATAAAAAAATAGTGGCAAAAGAAAAAACTAAAATAGAAACTAGTATATTGAACATTTATCTAAAACTCACCAAGAAAATTATTAAGAGGACACCGAACCTTGTATCTAATTTTTTTTAATTATATAAAAATGTTAAAATGTACCCTATTTGTGAACCCATATGAAATATATATTTTGAAAGAAAATTAAACAATTATGTTAATTTTTTTAAGAAAACATTTCAATGTTTTAAAGTTCCTTCTACTTTAACAAATTTTAATATATTTGAACAATACACAGTTCAATGTTTTGTAAAATCCCTACTCTACTTCAACAAATTTTAATAATTTTGAACAATTTTTCTTTCTCACATTCTTAAAAGTGTTCCTCATAATTCTTGGCGCTGAATTAGTATGACAAGCGACAGTTTTATTTTTACAACTTTTTTTTATGTCAGATACAATAAACAGAAAAAAAGAAACAGCTATATCAAAGTCTGATGATTTTTCATAAAATAACTATTCATATAAATCTTCATTCCAAGCACAAAACAATAAAGAACAATTTCAAAATTTTGTATTGAAAGTAAAATTTCATTTAATGATGCATTTTAAATACACTAGTGTTGTAAAAAACAAAAACCTGAGAAAAAGCCATTTAAAGTTTAAAAGGTCAATAAAATCAATGAAAGAGCTTGAATACAGGCATCACAAGTTTCAGTTTTGCTTTTCACTTTGATATACTTTTAAATAACATTATGTAGGCTAAATAATGTAGCCAGAGCTATGAAATTTTGCTTACATATTTATAAAAGTTGTAAAATGAAAAAGAGGTAATAAAAAAAATTGATGCTTTGGTCATCTTTAGGATAATGTGTTGTTCCCTTAAAATTTAAAACTGATGAAAAAACACAAGTAGAGAACGTAGAACTCAATAAACCGACTCAAACAATATTTTAATAATTTGTGTGATTTATTGCAAAAAGCCCACATAAAACTGAGAATATTTGAACACATAAAACAGATACTAAAAGAACTTCATTTGATTTTAATGGTAATGGATTACTATATAGAAGACACAAGACTACTAAATAGAAAGACTTTTAAACAGACATCTATTTACATTGATATTAGTTAAGAATTCTTTAAGAAAAGTAATTATTTTAATGATTATCTTTACAATGGAATTAATGAGCATAAATGTTGAATTTTTCCCCCCTTTCCTTCTTCAAACAGGGCTGCAGATTGGTATATTATCATTGCAGACCTAGTACATTCCCCAGGAACTGGTATCCCTTTTTAGTGTGTCACGATATAGGTGGATACTAATTGCCACAATAACTAAAAAAAGAAAGTAATAGTGAAGATGAAAAAATATAATGTAATGTATATTTCATAACAAATATATTTATGCAGGGGCATAGTTACTGCCATGTCAATCATACGGGCCCACAAGCTACAGGGGCCCCAACATATGTAACTACAGTACCACTAACAAGACTTTCATTTCTAAAAAAGGGCCCCAAAGCGCTTTTGATACGGGGCCCACTCAGAACTGGCTACACCAGTGTATTTGTGATAGAGTACCAATCCATTATAGGAAAGATTTTGAAGTTAATTCATTGAAAAAAATGCTGTTTAAAAACGGGAAATTAAAGTACTCACAATTTATCATGGAAAACAACATACAATTATACAAGTAAGTAAACACAATGTAATATTCATAGATTTATTTTTTTTTAACATTTAGATTAATAGAATTAAATAAAGACTAGTTTTCTCATTTACTGAAATCTTAAAAAAAAATAGGAAACAAATAGTTCAACATCCTAAAATGTAATATTATGGATATGATATGTTAAAAACAGAGAGTATCATTAGATAAGTGAAAAAGAACTTTTAAGTAAAACATTTGATTTACAAAATGAAACATTGAAACATAGAATTGATAAAATTAATTGCTATAGAAGAGGGATTAAAGTCTATCCTCAACAGAACTGACTATAGCAACACTTGGATCCTCACAGATAGCCATAGTGCCATTCAACACCTGCAGGACTGGACTCATGTGGATGACCTCGTGAGCATTCGAATAATCAATAAGCTGAAAACCATAGCAAAATATAGAGATGTCCACTTTCAGTGGATCCCTTTACATGTAAACATTCCTGGAAATGAAGTCACAGATTTCTTGGCTTAAAGAGGCTGCTCTGAGATTGCGACCACTGATTATGCACTCACATATCGAGAGATTTACTCTTTAATGAAAATCAAGGACAAGCAAGTCTGTATAGCTCCTAACGACCATCTCAGGATTAGTAGGAAAAGACCTGGAGGGTGCTTTGGAATTCAACAGAATCAGAAAGGATCAAACAGCTGTGTCCAGATTGCTCAGTGGGCATTTGAAAGGCATGACCTTCAAATCTGGCCATAAGGTTTTCCAGACTTGTTCCAAGTGTCACCTATTGCCGGCTTCCCTTGGACATATCCTTGATTGTTTGGGGTTAGCATTGGAAGACGTCCATGCGAGTCCACTTCTGATGCTGGACTTTGGTAGGGTTAATGGTCTCGTGAATCTGATCTAGCTGCCACTAGATCCTGAAGGATTGGACGGTAAAATCCTAGGAGGACCCACTGCTGTTTTTGGCGCCAAAAATTTTTCGCCAAAAAGCGCCAAATTGAAGGTTTTCAAAAAGGCGTCAATGACGAAAAACTCTTGGGAAGCGCATGCGTCAGCGGGGGATGAAATGGGCGTTTCGCAAAGATGAAAACGAATAAATACATTAAATTAATCATTATATAAAGAAAAAAACGGAGAGAAAGCAATGAAATTCATTTTAAAAAAGCATTCTAAAACCAGTGTGTACAACATGATTTACATTTTTAAAAAAGGACGAAAGGGGCGTTTCACAAATATAAAATTGAAGAAATACATGAAATCAATCATTTTAAAAAATTTTAAAAGGCACTTACCTTACGCTTGCATTTCGTCATGTTCCGTTGGTGGATACACCCTTGCGATGGATGCAAGGAATTCATGAAAATTGTCATCCACCAACTTGTGACCTATTCTTATTAACTTTCAAGTCATTCACCACGAACGCATTCATGCTCTTGCCAAACCAATATCTGGTCAAACGCAAGATAATTATTATAGCAAGTTTGCTTTCGCTAAACCAAGTGCCCTTTCTCACACTCTGAACAACGTCGTGGCGATTATCTTTCGACTGGTTGCGGCAACGCCATTCGTAGCCGTCAACCGTTCCCTTTCGTTCTTACAAACGCATATTTTTTTTTAAACCTCGGACATTCATAACGAGAAGCAATTAAATTAGCTTTCATACACCATTCTAATGTCTCTTTCTTCTCCTTTGTGCCCAGGAGCACAAAGAAACCTGTCGTAGCCTCACTTTCAATTAATTTCCTTTCACACGCCATTCTTAACAACAACCGGTGGAGAGCAAACGAAGTCAAATGTCAAAATGACGTTTTTTCGGAAAAGGCGAAAAACGTTGTACTTTTTTAGGGTTGCCATTTTTAGGTGATTTGAAAATCCAAATTTTTCGATGAAATGGAAGGATTACCATATTGTAACCTTTATCGCTCAAAATTTGGCGACCAAAAGTGGGTCCTCCTAGGATTCAACCGGATTGGACACAACAGTTAAAGGTGAAAAACGACTTCAAAATAATTTACAAACCTTCTTTTTGAGAGAATCTGTAGAAATATTTAAAATGTAGTAAGGATATAAATAAAATTAACAGTACAGACAAAAATCAAACTAAGGATATAAATAAAATCAACAAATTTTGATAAAAACCAATGTGAAAAACAGGTTTGAAAAAGTTACAAATACTATATGGTATAAACATTCAAGAGAGAACATTTTGAGAAAAGAATTCTATCAAAGACATTGAAAAGAGAAAAATAATGCAAGAGTAATACTCAAAAGCACAAGCTTTTCTAGTACTTATGTATCAGAGTCAATGCAACAAAATTTGTCCCAAGTGAAATGTGCCACTATATCAAAACAACAAAAACATTTATATGTCCTTTATTCAAAAAAAATCAGTCACATTTTGGTAAAAAATATCTTGATTCATGTGGTGCAAATTTGGCTGCAGTGACCTTAATTTTCAAGTGCCGCTTTCTTTTCATGTTGAAACTAATCATGAGTTCACCAAACTATGACTCATGATTTTGATGGAAAAGATAACATTTTCAAATGAAAATGACACTAATATGAAGGGATATTTAACAAACAAAAACCAATTTCATGAGAGAGTACTGGCTTTTCACTATGAAAAACATTTTGATGCTACTTTATTGAAAGAAGCATTATTAAAAAAAAGGAAAAATGAAATTTTTACAATCTGCTACAAAAATTAATCGACAATTATTAAGTAAATGTAATTTTCAATTTAAATTTTTTTTCTTTTAAGAAAACATACAGATAAACATTTTCACAGAAAAGTACCAGATTTTTTTTTAGGTCAAAACTTATCAATAGGCAATAAATCATAAGGTTGATCCAACTATAATTGAAGATTTTGATGGAAAAGAAACTATTTTCTTATGAAAGTGGCTCACTTTCTGTGAATGGTTACTAACACAAAAAAATATATTTGTGCAGGGGTGTAGCTATCGCTGTATCAATGATACGGGCCCCCAAGCTACAGGGGTCCCAACATGTATAACTGCAGTACCACAAACAACACTTTCATTTCTAAAAAGGGCCCTGAAGCACTTTTGATACGGGGCCCACTCAGAACTAGCTACACCAGAGTATTTGTGATAGAGTACCAATCCATTATAGAAAAGATTTTGAAGTTAATTCATTGAAAAAAATACTGTTCAAAAACGGGAAATTTAAGTACTCACAATTTATTATGGAAAACAACATACAATTATACAAGTAAGTAAACACAATGTAATATTCATAGATTTATTTTTTTTTAACATTTAGATTAATAGAATTAAATAAAGACTAGTTTTCTCATTTACTGAAATCTTAAAAAAAATTAGGAAACAAATAGTTCAACATCCTAAAATGTAATATTATGGATATGATATGTTAAAAACAGAGAGTATCATTAGATAAGTGAAAATTTTTTTTAAAGTAAAGCATTTGATTTACAAAATGAAAACATTGAAACATAGAATTGATAAAATTTCTTTTTATAGATATGAATCATTTCAAATATTACTCAAGTTGCAGTTTCAATGTCTATATTTAGGGGGAAATCCTTAAAAGAAAATACAACAGCTACTGATAAAAAAAGAATTCAGATAATTTTTTTGAGCAGATTACTTTTTTCAAAAACAGAAATCAAACATACAACATGCATCCAAATCGTAAGAGAAACAAATTAAAATTGTGTATTAAAACATATGATGTAGATGGATTTTCTGGGTGTTATTGACCTAGTTGTTTAAAAAATTTTGAAAATTAAAATGGTGGAAATGAACTTCAAATGAAGTATTAACAGAGATGAAAATTTTCGGTAAATAATAACTTCATGAGAGATATGTAAAGAAAATACTGAATAGGAATGAATTCAAATATGAAAACGTGACTTTGACAATCATATACAAATTTTAAAAATACACGAAAAACGGTTTAAGAAATATTAAAATGAAATCGTAATACTATATATAATTAAAAAAAATATATTACTAAATCAAATGAAATGTCATGGTTGAAGTCATACATTGATTACTTATAGATCTGCGGCATCTCTATTTTTCACTAGGAGAATCAACACCAATACATTTTGTTACATAAAATTGTTAGAAATTCTCTCATATCTCACATTCTCAGTAACATATAAACATACTGGTGGAGGAGAAGACATAGCGTTGGGGGCAAGAAAATCATGAGAAAATAGGGATTTTTCGATAGGGGAAAAAGGGATTTGTGTGGACAGGAAGAATCCTAGATCATTGAGCAGTAAGAATCCGAGAGCCTTTGTCGCTCCATATCCCACACAAAAATATTAACTGTATTGTTGCCTTTTTTAAAGATTTTAAATATTGCTATAGATTGAAACCTATTATTATACTACAATTTTTTTCTTAAATATACATACTATTTTAAACCTTTTCACAATCACGAATTACACATTTTAAAGAATTTTTGAGAAATATAATAGTAAAATGAAACAGTAAAAAAAAAACTATTGCAAACTTAAAAAACCTACTTTTTAATTTTTAGTGCACCAGTGTTCGACGGGATTAAAAGCCTCTCGTTTATGTCTTGGATGAGTGGTTGTGTTCTGAAACGTTTTTGTTAAGACATTGAAATAGGAATTCTAAGTATTTTATATTTGTATGCGTTGCAATAAAACGATTGAGAATTAAAGCCTTTATGTATTAATCACAAATAAAACATTTTAATAAGATTGAAACTTAATTTTAAAAATGCTTTGGAAGTTATTCAGGCTTAAAGTCATTGTTGTTTGCTTATTAGAGCTGTTAATTCTATGTTATTTTGATATCACAATATATTCAAATTAATTATCTATTTAATAATCGTCTTTCGAAATTTAAAATTCACGCCTGAAATTTTGCAATTTATTTATCTAACAGATGTCTTTACATTGAGTTAAATATTTGTATTTTTTTTAAATATTTCTATTTTTTTTGGTTTAAAATCAAAAGTCTTTTAAACATATTCTTAAAATTTCTTCATACTAAACTGCAGATAATTTATTAACTCAAATTTTAAATTTTTAGAAAACTGCATTTTGACTAAATTTATTAGCATGATACAGAATGTTTTACATTATTTTAAAGGTATTTTATACATTTTTTATATATTTTTATAGTTAATTATACACATAATTAATTATTAGACTGCATTAAATATTCCTTCAAATTGTCCTTGTAAAACAGAGGTTCCTAAACTTTTTTGTCTCATACACCCCTTGCAATGTTTTTTGGTTTGGGGGAGACCCCTGCTTAATATTGAATTTTTGCAAATTTATCAACTTAAATGTCTTTTTGATAACTAGTACTTTAAAAGAAATCAATTTATAACTAATGAAGCATAGATTTAAAGTTTAAAAAGCATATGTTAATTAATTAAACTTAATAAAAAAGTAAATTAATATGTAAAATAACTGTTAAATAAAATAACCAAACAACACACAATTGATTTTAATAAGGGGGATGAATCTGGAGCTACAATAACAAATTTTCAACATTTAGTATCAATCTTGTCAGGTTTAACCTTATATCTAGTTTCTTTTTTTTTGTTTTGGAGATTGGCAACTGCGCTGAAACTCCTTCTTATAAGGAAAAATAGTTGAAAACTTCCTCACGATATTCCATAATTCGGGACAAATAACAGGTTAGTCTTTTTAAAGCCAAAATTACTGTCATCCGTTTCTAAACTTTAAAATCTTCATTGGTGTATATCACGATCAGTTCCTGTTGTCATGTGACATTTTTTTTCAATATCACCATACAAATTCATTGCCTACTGTGGTATTACTAGAGTCAAGCATTCTCAAACCTGGTTTCAAAATCTCAAGAAAAGGCAGTTAAATCTTGACGTAGGTTAAAACATGCTGACAGATTGGTTGGGTTAATTTGAGAAAAATTTCCGGACCTCCTGTATTATACTTCTTTAGCTTAATTCTGGAAAGAAACGCTGAAATGGTTCCTGTTTTAAAAAATTATGTTGTCACCTTGTACGGGTAAATTAAGCTCATTAAATTTAGTAAATAAATCTGCTAAATAAATAAAATTTGGTTTTTACTTGATTAAATTTTCTTTTAAAATTAAAGTCACGATCTAGTTTAATGAAAGCCACTATCACATAGACCCCCACTTAAACCTCATTGACCGCCAAACTATTTTTTTGATGATGTGGACCCCTTGCAAGTCGTCATAGACCCCTGGGGGTCTATATAGACCACTTTGGGAATCACTGGTGTAAAAAATCCGAATTAAAAAGGCATCGTGCAAATTTCTCTTAAAATAGCAATAATATGCAATATATATATATATATATATATATATATATATATACTGACTCTTATGACTCTTATGATTCATAAGGGAACTGGAATCTTGTCAGATTCCTCCGTCCCTGATCTGGGCTAACGTGTGATTGGCGTTGTTAGCATGGTTTGGGTGGAGAGGAGGTGTGGCCACTAGGAGGAGGGACCAATGGCGTGATGGCGCAGGCCGTCTGCTGTGAAGGAGGCGAACTCCAGTTGGTTTGTAAGCTCAGGACTTTGGAAAATTAATAAAATATTGCAATTAAATTTAAATATTGAAGTTACAGTGCCCGTAAGAAAGAAAAAAGTTAAGTCATGGAAATAAAACATGTATTTTATCAGAGACAAGCTGAGAATAAATTAAAAATTTAATCCCAGAGTGCTTCTAATAGCATACATGCTTGTTTTTTGAAATCATTGGTTTTTTTGAGATCTGGAATAATTTGTTTCAATTTAGGGAATTGTTTAAAAATATTAGAAACTATTTTGAATAATGAAATTATGTCTTGGAAATCAGATGAATTATTTTCATCTGAAGGAGGGAGTTAGGATGACTTTGTCTTTCCGGTTTAGATCTATTAGTATTAGCGGGTTGGGGGTCGGTGTTTTTAGTTTTTCCAGCAACCATATTGGCGAAGGAAATTCCTTCTACAACGTTGTTGCTGGTGGATACTTTTTTATTTCTATTAACGAGGGGATTTCCTTGTCTGGGTTTTGGGAACTTAGGACATTTTGTATAGCAGGCAGTATGCCCGTAGGTTTCACAGTTTATGCAATATGGGTTATCCTGACGTTCTTTGATTTCGCAATCTCTAGTTAAATGGTCTTTCCCGCATTTCAAGCATCTTGGGGTCATGTGGCAGTTTGCAGCTGTGTGATAAAAATCATTACAATTAAAGCACTGGGTGGTTCCTTTTACTGAGTATCCTTCTATTTTTATTTGCATATGTCCTACATGTTTTAGATCAAAAATCGTTAAATTTTCTTTATTTCTGGGTAAGGTTACAAGAAAAAATGGCAATGGGAGTTTGGTGCGTTTTGAGATTAATTGGTTACAGTTACAATCACTGTAACCTTGGTGTTCTAGGTCTGAAATAATTTCGTCTGGTTTAGTACATCCTGGTATTTTTAATATTTGATCTTACAAAATAATGGCTATCTTAACGCAGTCTTAGAATAGATAAGAAAAATTATATGTTTATTTCACATATTACATTCAATAAATAAAAAAATGTCTATATAAGTAAAATTAACTTTCTTTAATATTTTTCTTTGAAAATTCTTTTAACAGTTTGAAGCAATATAAATTACATATTTAGCAATTATAGACTAGTTCATTTGTAACTAAACAAAATTATCACAATATATTACAATTGCAAAACAAAATCATCGTAATAAATATAACTACGTTGTATTTTAATTTCGAGCTTTTGCTATTAGGATCGTATTTAGGTATGGTAAATAATTAATGAATGTACTGAAAAGCCCATGAACGTTTTAAATTTTAAATGATCTACTATCGTCCTTTATAAGCGACTAAAGAAGTTATTTTTATACGAGAGGGTCAAATAATACTTTTTTCATTTCAATAACAATGTCAATCGAAAATGTTTCAAGACGTCGACGGTACATTGAAGCTACGAAATTTCACGTACTTAAAAATATTAATCAACATGAAAATATTCTACGAAACAAATGACATCTATATTTAGGTATGTTAAACGAAAAATAAATTAAATAGAAAAATCACAAATGCAGCAAAATAATTTTTTCTTTTCACTTTATCTTATGCAATGATTAAAATTCCTGGGCTTTGAACATGAAAATATTGTTACCTTTTTTGTTGTCCGACTTTGACTTGTCTGCATAAGCACAGGAAGCTAAAAGAATTAACTCGGAAGTCAAATTGACACAAAATTCCCTGTCTTCTTTGAAAAAGGGTCTTTGTCTCAGGATCATTTTTGCCCCTTTCTTTTCATTTATAAAACTTGAACGTGCTTTTTCATCACTTTTGTTGAGACTAATCTCTGCCAAAATCTATCTCTTTCAATAGTACCCGAGTTCATGCATACAAAGCAGTAACACTTGTAGGAAATTAGTTGAAAGAGAAGGAACCAAATGCCGAAATTCTTCTTTATCGCCCTCTCCCCTTCCTCCCATGGGACTAGCGTTGGGAAACATGGCTTTAAATACTAATGAATACTCGTTAAAAAAAAAAAAGAAAACTCTAGGACTCCATAGAAAAAATGAATATTTTGCATACACATTTTTAGTTATTTTTTTTTCGAATTTTTATATTGACTTGTGGAACCCCTGGGAAATCTTTGTTTTTGTTCTTCATAAACTAGCTAATTTTACAGCCAAATTGCCGCCTCCTAAGGTTGCCGCCCCGGGCAGAGGCCTGGCTTGCCCACCCCTAGCGCCGGCCCTGCTTCAAGGTACTTTCCTGGAACCCTTAGAACTAGAAAGTGTTTTCGTTGAACCCCATTTCATATACCTACTTCGAAGAATGTATCCCAAAAATAATAATTAAAGTAAATCAACATGTTATAGGTACTTAATGCTAAGGGGATTAAAAAAAGTGTAATCTAATTTTTTAAATATAGTTTACTCATTGATAATATTAATTTGCGATTCAAGTGTCACATACCCATGCATTATATTTAGTAACTGGGATATATGCTAGTGTTTTTTACACAAACTTCCGAATTTTAGGTCTGTTGAGATTAAAAGCAATCGCATTAAATGTGTGTTACGAATTTCATTTGTTTTTGTAGCCACTTCTTACTTTGAGAAATATATTTCACTTGAACACGATGTTTTGAATGACATTAAAATGTTTATTGCTGTGTGAGAAATCCTGTGTATTTTGCAACCTAAAATTTAACACAGCTGTTCTTTCTTAGATTTTAACATCAACTCGGTGGATAATTTGTTCCTTTTCCCTCATTATAGTGGCCAAGGTAGCCTAGTGGTCAAGGTATTGGATCGTGGCTGGTGTTCAGTGTTGAACAAATAATTCTTGTAACACCCACAACAACAAGTACATATTTGTCGCGAGAGGGCGCTAGTGTGTGTGAAACAGTGTATGTGTAGACAGAGTAAGAAGAGAGCGTATGGAGAACGCTCTAATAAAATTCCTTTTATCTTAGTCTCGCCATTTTGTGTGTGTGTGTGGTGTAATAAATCTTTTAGAGATTTTTAATTAATGTGTGTAAATGAATCGGTGCAAACTAAACAATCGTCCGTCAGAGCCTGAAATGGCCGGGACTGAAAATAAGGAATTGTAGAGATCACGAATGAAAAGAAAGGAAGCGTCCTTTTAGTGGAGAGAAAGTTATCACTTGGTGAGAGGTCAGTCTTCAATTTTCCTATATTTTGTGTTTTGAGAAAAATATATGTGTTTCATAAGTGGTTAAAATAACTTTAATTTGTGATTGAGATAGTTATTTTGTGATTTATAGGTGTCTAATTTGTGTTTGAGATAGTTTTTGTGATTTATAAGTGTTTAATTTGAGGTTGAGTTAACTTTGATTTGTGGCTTAGATAATTAAATTGTGGTTTATTTGTTTTCATTGGTGATTGAGATAACTTTACTTTGTGAAAATGAGTATAGGTAAATTTAAAAAGGATGAACTTAGGAGTATTGCGGATGAATTAAAATTAGTTGTTCCAGACAATGCTAAAGTTCTAGATTTAAGAGAATTTTAATACAGGAGAGTGAGATTTATAAAAATGATAAGGAAATGTGTCAGGCTATTGTTGATTGTGTGTTGGAGGAGATAAATGATAGGAGAAATGAAAACGAAAATAGACTAGAAATTGAAAAAATTAAACTTTCACAGTTAGAGCATGAAAACGAAAATAGACTAGAAATTGCAAAAAATAAACTGTCACAGTTAGAGAAGGAGTTAGAAATAGCGAAATTACATAATCAATCGGGCAAAAGTTTATCTTTACAAAATGAAAATCAATTAATTACAACCGAGTGTAATATTGAAAGTTTGATTAAAAGTATCAAAACCTTAACAATCCCGGTACCCCTAAGAGCAGAGTCATTTAATTTATTTTTTCAATCTATAGAAAAGGCATTTAAAACTAAAAATGTTCCTGAAAAATTAAAACCCGAAATTCTTTTGAATATTTTAGGAGAAAAGGCAAATAACTTAATGATTTATCTTCGAGATGAAGATTTAAGTGACTATAATAAGTTGAAGGCAATTGTGTTAAAAGAATTTCAACCGACCCCCTATGAATGTTTAAATCAATTTAAAAAGGCTCAAAAATTACCTAGCGAGAGTTATGTTCAATTCGCGTCTAGATTAAGTGTGAATTTTAATTACTATTGCCAATTACGGGAGGTCAATGATTTCAAGTCAGTTTGTGAGTTAGTAATCTCAGATAAGATAAAAGAGACATTAGACCGAGAATTAAATACGCATATTAGCATTAAGCAGGGCGAAATGTGGTTTAAGTCACAAGATCTAGCTCGCGAGTGTGATATTTTTATATCATCCAAGGGAAAAATTAGAGAACAGAATTTATTTCCTAAGTTTAAACGTAATGAGACCTATAATCATCGTGGAGCAAAAAATATTTCAAGCGTAAATCTGTCTTCTGTTAAAAATGTGAAATGTTTTTCTTGCAAATCACGAGAATTCCACCCACTGTATTCATGCTCAAAATTTAAATCTCTCAGCGTCAGTGAAAGAGTGGATTTCGTAAAGGCTAATCATTTGTGTTTCAAGTGATTTTCCCCTAACTGTAGTGTGAAAACCTGCTGTGCGAAAAATTGTTTTTGTGGGAAACCGCACAATCGCTTGATTCACTTTCCGAAGCCGGACAAGGAATCTGTCGCCCTCAACCAAACAGTTCAAAAGTCAGTTCTCAACCCGCTCGCACATGTGTTCGGGGGACCGGGAGGATCGAATTGCGTCGTTCCACCCCAAGGTGAAAATGAAGAAAACAAGTCGTTCGTAGCAACCAGCTTTTTAAAGAATAAAACGCGAACCGTTTTACTTAGTAGCGTCCAGTGCTTCTTAAGGGACAAATATGGCCTTTTACATGAGGTAAGAGCGCTTTTGGACGTAGGGAGTCAGTCAAATTTCATTACGAAAGACTGTGCAGATAGATTACAATTGAAAAATGAGAAAATTAATTTGCTAGTATCTTGTTTAAATGAGTCAACAATGACAATAAATGGAGGAGTTACGACCTCTATATTTAACGGTGATTTAAGTTTCAAAAAGGAGCTAAATTTATTAGTTGTAAGAAGGATAACCGATTTGACTCCGTCACAAATAATAAATGTGTCGCTAGATATGCCAAACGAAATTAAACTAGCCGATTATAAATTTAATATTCCTGGTAAAATTGATGTGTTGTTAGGCGCGGAAATATTTTACGAATTACTGAGACCAGGCCAAATTTATTGTGGAGATTCAAGACTACGTTTACAAAATACTGTTTTTGGATATGTAGTTAGCGGAAGTGTAGGAGATGAGGTGAGGGATAACAATATTCATTGTGGATTAATTAGAGATAGTGATTTAAATACAACATTAAGGTCTTTTTGGGAGTTAGAATCGATTGGTGTCAAAAACGAGAATTGTAGTAGTGAGGAAGACGTTAGCCTTGAAATGTTTAAGCAGAGAGTACATTTTAAAAATGGTAGATATGAGGTAGAACTCGTGTGGAAAAGAGATAGTGTTGAGTTGAGTGATAATTTTAATTTAGAGAAAGGACAACTCGGAAGTCCTATGAGAAAAATGCAAAATGATAAGGTGTATTCTGAGTATTGTAAGGTTTTCAGGGATTATTTAGATGAGGGAATAATTGAGAAGGTAACAAATCATTTTATTTCAACGAATGACCCAGTGCTTTATTTTTCTCACCAAGTGATAAAAAACGAATCTCTCACTACGAAACAGCAAATAGGGTGTGAGGCTAGTGCATGTGAAAGAAAGGTGTTGAAAGAAGAAATGGGATTGGAAAAGTCAGATGAAGACATGGAATTATCTCAAGCAACCGAGAGAGTTATTCCCCTTGAAAGTGAACGAGCCAAAATGCTTAGTGTGGTTCCAGATGCTACGGTAAAACCTGTCATTGTTCCGGAAGAAAAGTGTTTATTTAGAGCACTGCTCATTTCTGCAGATGAGATGTGTGAAGAAAAAGAGGAAAGATTAGCCGATGTGATAAAGGAGACAGCTAAAGAAGATATTAGTAGGGAGCCATTGAATTTAAATAATGATGAAATTGAAGAAATAAACCACAGAAAGTGTGGTTTATAAGCCGAATTTAAAAGCCTCAAGCAACGTTATATTTGTGCACCATCATTGGCGTAAATATTCGCAAGTTCAGCGCGAGAAGTAGGAAACCCTACTCGGAAACCGCCTTTTATCTGAAGTGTTGTTATGAGAAAGCGACCAACAATGCGAAAAAAGGTTAGACTTAAATCTAGAAGGAGCGACATCGATTCGCAAAAATATCGAAAGAGTGTTTCAAACGGCGAGCAACCGTTCACAGAGATTTGTGTTCAAGAGAAAAGTGCTCATTCGCCTCCCTTCACTGGACGGCTGTGAGGTGAAATCGGATCCGAAAATTGAAAACGACCGGGCTCCTTAACCCAATCTAAGATACGTGAGAACTAAAGGAGAGAAACAACGCTGCATGTCCCCTCTTCTACATCGCCAGTTAAAACAGGAACGGAAATGGACATTTGACTTCCCCCTCCCAAGAGAACACTTTTGAGGAGGAACCCAGGAGATGAAGTGACCAATCCTTGTGGATTGGATCTGGACAATACATAGAATGTATCCTTATTATTATATATTTTTATTAACGTTGTATATATATGTTAACCGTAAAGTATTCATTCAAAAGTGGAGTCTTCATAATTTGCTAAGAAACTGTCTATTATGGAATTTATATACGTATTTAGTGTTTACATGTGTATTAGAATTAATTCAGTAATGCTATTTGTGAAGTTTGATATTTTATAGTAAAATAAATTTGGTTTCTTCACTTGTGTACTACATTAACATAAAGAGTGAGGAAAAGTTAAGTATCTTTCTAAACTGCTACTTAATTAGATTCGGAGAATTTTCCTATGTGCATTTCTTTGTATGTAAAACAATATTTTCCTTATTATTCAACAATTTTGAGATAACTCTTAGTGATACCTTTTATGTGAATGTGCTGATTTGTATTTATTTATGTGTTTTTTAGCATAGTGTTTTTAAGGCAAAACCCGTTACTTGTTCGAAAATTATGGGTCAATTGCCAGTCGAGAGAATTTCTCAGAGTTTTTTCTTTTAGGAAAGTGGAAATAGATTTTGTGAAATTTCTGGATTAAATATCCTAATTAAAGAAAAGGAGTCTTAAACAAAGTCTATGTGTGCATTTTCGTGTGCATGGTGGCAAAAGCGTGTCACCCCTAGTAATAGTTAGATTTATCTAGTAAAGTTTTCATTGCAGCTTTAAAGTGATTTTTTAGTAGACGAGGAAAATCAAAGCTTGTATTTTCAGGCAACGCAACCAATGCTGTTGGCACATAATTAGAGTTAAAAGACGTAGAGAAATTATTAGTAATTATGAGAGTGATTTGTATAATTTTTGTGTGAAGAACGTGTTGAGTGGGATATCTGACTCCTGGTCATTTCCTAGTTGGTGGTCCCATCACAGCCATTGCGGAGCCAAGTTTAACTGAAGTGTCTGATAATAAGTTAAAAGTGTGGCAAAAACAAACAAAAATTGTGCAATATATTTGGAAACGTTGGTCAAATAATTATTTGAGTACACTTCAGAATCGAAATAAATGGTATTTTGAAAAGAATAATGTAAAAATACATGATATGGTAATTCTGAAAGAGAATAATTTACCCGTGTGTAATTGGCCTCTTGGTAGAATTCTTGAAGTGTATCATGGTAAAGATAATAAATTCGAGTAGTGTTAGTGAAAACTAAAAATGGAATTTTTAAACGTCCAATAACTAAACTTTGTATTTTACCTTTTTCAAGTGAATAATGTATGTGAAAATTTCAAATTTGTGTATTTTTTCAATTCAATTTTGTGTGTTTGAGTACTTTATCTTTTGTGTATTGAACGATATTACTTTTATTGAGTATTAGTGTTTTCTGTATTATTGTCTTTGTATTATGTGTATCACTGGGTTTGTGTATTATTGTGTTATATATGTGAAAGTTGTTGAATGTGTCATTCAACCCGGGGTTGGATGTTCAGTGTTGAACAAATAATTCTTGTAACACCCACAACAACAAGTACATATTTGTCGCGAGAGGGCGCTAGTGTGTGTAAAACAGTGTATGTGTAGACAGAGTAAGAAGAGAGCGTATGGAGAACGCTCTAATAAAATTCCTTTTATCTTAGTCTCGCCATTTTGTCTGTGTGTGTGTGGTGTAATAAATCTTTTAGAGATTTTTAATTAATGTGTGTAAATGAATCGGTGCAAACTAAACAGCTGGCATGTCACGAGTTCAAGCCAAGTACCACTAAAGACCCGCCGTGTAGGGGAAATCTGCACATTAAATCTGTCGAGAGCTTAAACGTCCTCCCATTAGTGTGGTAGTTAGGAGAGGGGAGTTCCAGCTCAGGTGTCGTCCTTGACCATAGTTCAAAATTACGAGGACTGTCGCCAAAAGCCCTCATGTAGCTGAGCATTAATATTTGCTCACTTCCTCATTATAGCTGTTGTTTTCCACAAATGTTAAAAGGTGCATTTTCCATTAGAAAATATTTTGTTTTGCAAGACATTGTGCTGATTAATGAGTATAAAATTCTCGTGGAACCCGAGATAGTAAACAGCAGAATATTCAGAATCTAGTAGGAAGTATATATAAACATAAAATATTTTAGTATTCTTTTATTATAATAAAAAGTTTAAAAGTGCTGCAAAATAAAGTTTGTACAGTTACAAGTATCTAAATGAGCTTTAGATACTTGTAACTGTACAAACTTAATAGAGAACATGAATCTCCATTTTGCATACATATTTGTTTCTTCTCGATTTTTTAAATTAACTTTTGGAACCCCAGGGTTTTGTGGAACACAGTTTGAAGACCACTGATATAGAGTAAAAAATATCACACTGAATGATTTCTAATATTTCTGTAGTGGTTTTATTGTATTGTCCTTCAAACAAGGGTAAATATAATCTATATTTTTAATTCTTAATAACTTAGTTCACATTCAATTTTGTACTTATTTTTTAAATTTATGTGGTAACATGAAAAACTTTCATGAATAATTCATAAAAGTTATTCCAATGTATTAATTACAATTATTTGTGTAATGTAATCAGTCAAATGAAAAATTTCATGTACAAAAGAAAATTTTTATTTCAAACAAAATTTCAACACTATATATACACATATATAATTAACATCCACAATATTAGTACAATTAAAATGAATATTAATTAAAACAATTATACAAATGCAGTGATGTCCATCGAATAGTCACTAACAAATATCCTTTAAATGACTAAAATAATAAATACATTTAGCCTAATAAAAAACATCAGCTAGTATCTGAATCAAACAAAATTCTTATAAAACACAAATAAAAATAAATTAAACGAGTACTGTGAAAAATAAGTCAAGAATGTATATAATCCATATTTTTGTTTGGTTTGAAATTTCCAACAAAGTAACATAACAATAAATATTTTTACATACAAATATCTAATGCACAAAAAAAAATGACATTCAGTTATAATTACTAACCTTTCAATTTGGTATAAAGCTGTACAAGATACCAGTTTTCGTCTTCTATCACTAGTTTTCCAAGCATACCTTTTATAAATTGGGACACTCATCTTGTAAATAGTATGCATTTTTTCATTTCAAAGTTCTAAACCAGATATTTACATACATTTGAGTGGTATTACTTATAAAACTAAGAGTGAGACTTTAAAAACAATTTCTCCAAAGTCAGTTGAAGCCGAGAGAGCATTTTCAGCTTCCGGATTGTTCATCATAAATCTTAGAACTAGGCTGGGTGATAAAAGTATAAATTGCTCATGCCTTTTGAAATCCTATTTTAAAAAAGAATAATAAATTTCTTATACATTTTTTGTATTTTTTAGACAGAAGACGAAGGAACGACGTGGACGCAATAGACGACTCGTAAAATCTGGCGAATAACTTTTAACGATGATTTAGTTATTTTTTACTAACTTCGAACCCACCCCTTGTAAATAATTGCCCTTGATAAATGTATGTGTAACTTAATTTGGCCGTTGTCACTGTCCACATTTATATAATAAAATTGATATTTATAAATTTAAACTAATCAAGCATGTAAAAAGAATAAACTTACCTAAACATTGAAATTCACACTAAAGCAGGGGTACTCAACCTTTTTTTCTGTTGGGCCTCAAACATCTGTCAGCTATTTCACGCGGGCCGCATCACGAAGGTGAAGGTAAAGGGGGGGAGGGGGGTTAAAAGGTGGAAAATTGTTCAAAATATTTTAACCCAGTTATGCTTTTTTTAGTTACGATTTTTTTATTTTTGTCACTAACACTGAATTAGAAGCATTTAAGAAATGCTCCTTCACAATTTCTGCATCAGTTAACGGTTTCATATAATAAAGCATCTTACGTAGGTTCTTTTCGTTCAAATGAAGATTCCAACATTTATCCAAAATCTAGGTACAACAAAGTCACTACTCCTTTAATGGCTAAAGAGTTTTATTCCAAAGACAGCCACACACAACACAAAACAACATAAAGATAAAATCTAACTATATACATTTAATTTTAAGTTATTAACATCATTTTGTTACTATCTTCGCCAACTATCCCGCTCATTCTGTCATGTTCTCTCACTCCGCCATATTGTTCCCCCTTCGTTCCTTTCCTCCTCCTTCCTCCGTCTTTCCTCTCTCCTCGATGGCCGCGCCACCTATAAAGATTTATTAGCTTCCGGGCGAATCTTACATGCTCCACCAACGGAAGCACATGCGTCATCTTAAATGACCAGGTGCTACAAGAAAGAGGTTAGTCACATACACACATAACATCTAAACTTTAGTTGAAGAGAGAGTGCACTATCTTACTATGAATATCGAGCTACTCAATAACATTCTTAAATTAGTTCTAAGAGTACACAGGTAAAAATATGCTAAATACGTAAATAAGTTAGTAATAGACGGTTTCCTAGCAACCTATGGAAATTCCACTTTTAAATGAATACTACAGTTAACATATATGCATATACAACACTAACAAAAAAAACAGTAATAAGAATAAGGACGCATTAGACTCTCTCTAAAACAGCTAATACATAAATCAATATATAATAGACGTTTACCAAATACACTATGAAAATTTCACTTTTAACTGAATGTGACGGTTATTATATATGCATATACAATATTAACAAAAGAAAAACATTAATGAGAGTAAAGGTACATTATGATTATGTCTTTGCTACTCCTCTTTCGTCGGTCCCAATATAAGCGAGGCGAGGCTTTATATCCCCGAATGCGACTTATGAATTCGTCTGCGCGGAAATGTATTTTGTCACGAAGCTGCAAGGGTGTGCCAACCTCGCCAAGAGGTTCCCAATCCATGAAGAATTCATAAGTCGCTCCCCGAATGGTCACTTTCGGTTTGACACGTCGTTTAAAACAACGTTTCTGAAATTCTATTTCACTCTTCCGCAATTTACGTACAACTCCCTTCTTTATCCACGATGGGTCAAAAATTTAAGTCTAGGGGTCGGGTTTCAACCCTAACCTTCCTGTCCCAGTAGATGTTGTCGTGTGTTCTCAATTTAAGTCGAAATCGTTTCCTTATCATTCGATTTTCTCGCGATGATCGTCGTATCTTCACAGTACCATCTCGCTTGATAAAATCCGTCTGTTTTCACGCAAGTTTTCCCATTTCACTTCTATCCTGAGAATATTCGCCTCTAAAACTCCAGTGCTGGGTTATAAGTACCATGTTGCTTGAGGCTTTTAGATTCACTTTTTGTTGTAACTCGGCAACTGTCATTCTGGTTAAATTTTTGCGTTTTTTTTAGGCAATTTTGGCTTTTCTTCTTCAATTTCATCCTCATCAAAGTCAATTCCCTCTTTGCTAAGGATTAGGGGATTAATATCATCTTTATCACATCAACTGATATTTCTTCCTTTTCTTTCTCCACAACAACAGATTGTGCTACGGTATATTGATCCACACTACGCGTCGGAACTTGTTCACCTTTGGACACAAGAACCTTCTCGATTGCTTGGGTTACCTCCATATCTTCATCTGACAATTTTTCCTGGTCTTCATTTAACAATTGATTTCGCTCGTTTGTTCTCTTACATCTTTCTTCTGGTAAACACTTCTGTTCTTCTTTCATGCTCGTTTTATGTTCCTCTTGAGCATGTCGCATCTGCTCTTCTACAAGCCCTCTTTCTTTCTTTAATCTCATTTCTCCTTCCAAAGCTATTCCTTCGTTTATTCTTCCTTCTTCCATCTTCCGCCCTTCCTCCACTGCTTTAACTTCCTCATCAGACTTGAGTCTATCCTCCATTTCAACCTTGAGTCTGGTCTCACTGCTAAGGTTGGATCTCACTTCGTTTCCAATGGTGCCTCTATCTGTCGACACTTCTATGTCTAGGCATGCTATTGCGAAATGACCTCCTCCTTCCAACTCGATTAGTTTTTTCTAGATTCGAGCTCCATTTCGACATCCCTCATCCTCTACTCAAAATCTACCCGTCTCTTCCTTTCCGTTACTTCCATCTCTTCTTTTCTTTTCCTCTCAGCCAATTCCATCTCTTCTTTTCTTTTCCTCTCAGCCAGTTCCATCTCTTCTTTCCTTTTTCTATCAGCCAATTCTCTCTCTTCTTTCCTTTTCCTCTCATCCAATTCTATCTCTTCATTTCTCTTATGTTCCTCTATAATACTGTTTAAAAATTCTCTACAAAACTCCTCGTCGAAGTATTTACTATTGAAGATAGCATCTGTAAACTCAAACACTCTCTTCCCAAGGACATCTTCAACTCCCATTTCCGTAGCCATATATTGCAGGTCTACTTTTGATCCCTTTTCTAAAAATCCCATCTCGCCCTATAGTTATCCTAAATCAATCAATAACACTCTAATTTCACAACACAACAGTATGCTTAATTAATCAAGGTGGGTCTTGTTTTTAAACATAAATGTTTTGTATTTCTTTAGTATAAAATTTTTAAATTTATACCTTGGATGCTAAATTTTGCACACATGAAATACCAAAATTAAATTCAACTAAATATTATTACTACAATAATAATAAAGATTTCTACTGCATAAAATAATATCTCAATTTTGGAAATTTGTAATTCTAAAGATTTTCATAACTCATAACAAAAAAATATCTGTGTTCATATCATTTTCACAAAATAAATCCAAATAAAAATAAAAGAAAATCAACCTTTTAACCAAAATAAAAAATCATCAGTAATCTAAAAACATATTTGACATCTCTGATACTTCACAAAAAAAAATCATATACTCATAAATACACAAGTTCTACTTGGCAGATATAATATCCTCTAAAGCAGGGATGGCGAACCATCGGCACGCGTGCCATTGGTGGCACGCAGCACAATATTTTGGGCACGTCACCGATCAAAACGGTTTGCATTTTAATTCAGAAAGTATATTATTGCAAGTAACCCCAAACTTGAAAAACAATTTCAAAGATAAAAATGTACATGAGAAACCAGACAAAGATATAGTTATTGAAGAATTAATTTCCATAATTGATTCTTCAATCAAGGAGTTTTCAGTGAGATTTTCTCAGTTCAAAGAATTGTAAAAAACGCGTGCTCATGTTTATTATATACCCTGATGTGACATTATTTGATAAACTGAACTTGCTCCAATTCGATTCGTTGGAAATTGAAAAATTTGAAATGCAACTTATTGATTTCTAGTCTAGTTCAATATGGATTCAAAAGTTTATTGAAACAAGGAAAAAGTTGGAATTGATTGAAACAGAAAGATTAACAAGCAATATAAGTAAAAATGCCATTAACGAAATTTTGGTAACATGGAATTCGATTCCAGACACATACAACTGTTTTAAGAAGCTAGCTTTTACTATTTTAACCATATTTTTATCTATTTATACTTACGAGTGATTATTTTCAGAGATGAATAACATTAAATACTCACTGGAAACCGTTTGGCAGATGACTTTAATTCAACATGCATTCGGCTAAAAGAAACATTTTGCAATCCTAATATAAGTTATTTGTCATTTATGTATATAATCTGCAACAACAGAAATCACACTAATGTTACTTAAATTTAATTAAATTTAATGTAATTAAAATTAATAACTGAAACATTTACTACTAATGAGTGCAAAGTGTATATTTTCGTAGTAAATAAAGAATTTTGTGATGTGGGTATTTAGTTTTATTATTTTCAAAATTTCATTAAAATCAAAATTAATTCAAAATTATTTGACGGCACGTCTATACCTCATTAAACATATTTTAAAGAAAAAATGGCACGTTGATCCAAAAAGGTTCCCCATCCCTGCTCTAAAGTATTCAAAAGAAAAAAATAAGTTTTATTACACTTTACTCGAATAATAAAAATAAAAAAAAATGCACACTACAGTTGCGAAGACAGTTCTGCTTATGACCTTGAGCAACCACTCACTTTTATTTATTTTTTCCGTACTCAGCAATGGTTAAAATCGTATTTTCATAAATGCGTACAGAAAAGGAAATGAATATATGATATATTCTCTCTTTTTTTTAAGAAAAAAAAAACAAACCAAATATTATGCAATTGAGTGAAATAATGAATAAATCTTTCAACCAATAGTATACATTTCATATAAAAAAAACGGTTCATTTGTCGAATCGGGCACTTATCGCGCCAAGTGTTTTCTCGCCAAATCGATGAAAGCGCCAAATCTGGTAACCTTTCTGAATTCGTATTCCAGTGGAGAAGTCGCTTTTTAGGCGAAATTGAGCGCATGCGTAGATTTCTTTAATTTTAACAGTTTTAACGATATCGCGGCAAGTTCGTAATTCGTTTTTTTTTATTTTAATAGTTTAATTCTTCAACGGTCTTTCTCGCGCATGAGCAGAGAGCTTTTTTTTTCTTTAAAAAATCCGTTACACCGGAAACGGTTATTTCTTTTGCTCCGGTTGGGTCAGCTGTTCGGCTTCGTTTTGGGAATTACTTTTTGCAGGTAATATTTTTATTTCTTTTTCTCCACATAAATTTCAAAAGATTGCCATTATGTCCAGCGATGCTGTTAGGATTAATTTGAATGAATGCATGAAAAATTACGATTACTATTGTTAAAGGTTTTTTTGCCATGTGTCCTGTGCATGGAAAGAAAGCTGTTTTAGAATCATGCATGTGTGAAAGAAGGTTTGATTGGATCATCGTATGTATGTCCAAAATGTGGAAAAAGTATGGAATTGAGAGAAAGAATGGGTAAGAAAGTAAATGATGGTTTTTGAATGGTGCTACAAAATTCAGTACAGTGTGAAAGAGGATACCCATCATGTGTTTAGAAGTGTAAAGAAAGGGTTTTGGTTTGAATTGAGTAATATGGATTCGCGTGCACCGTTTTGTTAGTGATGCAAAAATAAAAATGTTTTGAAAGGTGCTCTCAGAAAAATGCAGTAGCAGACTGGTATAATTTCAGTAGGCAACTCATCGTTATCATAAATGTCGGGAAAAGCAGCATTTTTTAAAGGTAAGTGAAATAATTTCCATTTTTAAATGCCTGATATTTGCAGCGATTTTCAGTTTTTAAACTTTAAAATGCTATTTTTTAATGATTTTACTTCCGTCATTTTGAATTTCGCGCTCCGGCATTGCGTGTTGTGGTAGGGTTGCAACTCCGAAACACAACACGCAAAAACACGCCAAATTGGCGATTTTTCAAAATTTGGCGGAGAAGTGCCGGATTCGACAATTTCACCAAAAAAACAATATACATACCCTTTACTCAGATATTCTGCTTAAATGACATTTGATTTAATTCAGCAATATTTTAATACCATAAATCATCCATCAATTGGAAGTATGAATTAAAAACATTCTTTCTTTCTTTTCTAGTCATTGATACTTGAAACTCAACAAAATTTTATACTTTTCACACAACAATTATATAAACTGATGTTCAATTAAAAATATAGTTGTATTCTAATACTTTATAAAGTTTCAGATTTGACACAACCAATACCTAAACTGATGTTCAATAGAAATAGAAATAATATGTACCAATATTTCATAACTTTTCTGGTGAAACCCACTAATTATTTGAACTGGTGTTCAATACAATTATACATCTAAAAAATTTTTTTTCATGTTTCTGATGATACACAATAATTATCTGAACTGATGTTCAATAAAAATATATATCCAATATGCAATAATGTTTCTGATGAAACACAAATATCTTTTCAAATTCTTGGAATACATGATACTATTAATTAGAAAAATGTTTTCTATGACAGAAAACTACATATTTCTCGCGGTGATCATTTAATGATTGTAATAACTCACACCAGACAATGTTTTCTCTGACGGAAAACTAAAATATTTCTCAACTTAAATCAAAAGAAAAATGTTTTCTATGACAGAAAATTCAATATTTCTCGCGGTGATCATTTAATGATTCTAATGACTCACCCGACCAATAATTGTTATTTTAGACATTCTATAATGAATCATGCTGTAAACATATCACCTATTCAAAACAACTACAGCAATTGATAATGCACTCTTTACATTACAATACAAACAATAACTTTAATTTGTGAGTGTGGACTCCCCTTTTCTTACCTGGCATCTTTGTTGAGATCACTCCGACTGCGCAAATAAAGCATCTTACGTACGTTCTTTTCGTTCAAATGAAGATTCCAACATTTATCCAAAATCCAGGTACAACAAAGTCACTACTCCTTTAATGGCTAAAGAGTTTTATTCCAAAGACAGCCATACACAACAAAAAACAACATAAAGATAAAACTAACTATATACATTTAATTTTAAGTTATTAACACCATTTTGTTACTATCTTCGCCAACTATCTCGCTCATTCTGCCATGTTCTCTCACTCCGCCATGTTGTTCCCCCTTCGTTCCTTTCCTCCTCCTTCCTTCGTCTTCCCTCACTACCCGATGGCCGCGCCACCTATAAAGATTTTTAAACTTACCGGCGAATCTTACACATATGATTAACAATAATATAACAAACTTCTGTTGGCGTCTTTGTTACCAGTGTGACATTACCACTAACAAAACACTTTATTGCTATCGTAAAGATTATTCAGGAAAACCTATTTATTACTTCTTGAAAGAGATCTTTGAAGAAAAAGTGTCATTGAACAATTTCTATTTATTGGTGTGTTTTTTTTTAATTCAGCACTTTCGTGACAAATCAAACACTTACTGATCTATGTCTGTTTTTCACTACAAAATAGTCAACCACTCAATCCTCTTGAAACGATATATTTTCTTGGAATATTTTTCGCTTGCAAGATATGTAGGATAGTTAAAAATTAATCCCACCCATGAATATAACAATACTTCACTGTTGTTTGTTATCAATAATCGTAACCGTTATAAAAAGAAAAAAATATTAATTCGCACTCGTACAATATCGACAGCAAAAAGCAAAATTGATAGATTTGATTTCTTAACACCAATTTTTTTTATAAAAATATATTGTTCTTAAATAAGTGAATTTTTCAGAGCAATGTGCACAGACCGGGCCACTTAAAAAGGCTCATTGGGCCGCAGAATAAGTATCGCTGCACTAAATCAATTCTTTATAATAATTAATTTTGTAGAAATCTCAGCATATACCTTTCATAGAATATATTTCAAACCTTCCATATTTATTTCTTTAAAAAGTTTTCTTTGTTGGTGCATAATATATATATATATATATATATATATATATATATATATATATATATATATATATATATATATTTATAGATATTATTCGACAAATTATAAAATATAAGTATCAGTTATAAAAGAAATGAAAAAAAGTGTAGTATTATCTATTCATAAATTGCTGAGCTTGCCCCATACATTTTTTCTACTTTTTCAATCAGTAACTTTGTATTCTCTCAACCCGATAGAATTCTCTACATAATCCCCTTTGAAGGAGGTTTATGTGACTTTTTCTTCATTTTTTGAATAAAAATTTCGTTCAAAACACTCGAAAAGTTAAATATAAAAAAGGCTTGCGCATGGCTAATTGAAAATGTTAAAAAAAAAATCCGTTTTTCTTAAACTACTTTTTTTTCTATATTAGCGGATCTGTTTATAACAGTGCTTCTCAAACTTTCAATATTTATGACCCAATATTCAATCATAACTTTCATTGCGCCAACACCCCTCCACAAACAATGACAATATATGAATTCAATAATACTATAATTTGACACAAAAGCTACAGTACGACTTTAGCCTCTTAAGTGCCACCGGCGTATATAAACGTCTCGCTCAACCAAAGCATTAATTTTCTGAGCGTATATATGCGTCTTTCCGAAGTACAAACTTTTCTTTGCACTAATGTCCAAAAAATTATTCCGAAGGCTTTGAAATGCAATAAAAGGACTTTGACAGTGTTTGCGAAGGATTTACTTATTTCAGAGATTTTTTTTATTTATCACTTTTCTTCCCCCCCCCAAAAAAACCCCCCATCACATATGAGCATCTTCGTGGAAAACGTTGGCATTGGGGAGCAAATAGCGTAACTTTTATTCGGCAATAAAGGAATTAATTATATATCTTATATATTAAAATTCGTAGGTAAACAAACGTATCTATGTAGGTATATATGCCAATTTTCTCAAGAACCACAAGAAGCAGAAGCTATTAAAATTTCGGGAATGATCCCAGGAATCCGTTTTGACCATTTATATTATGATATTTTAATTAATTAAAAAAGATATTAATTAAAAACCTTAAAACGCATTAAAATGCATCGTGTCATCATCTGCAGAGAATATCGGAAAAAAATTCTGTTTTTACAAAACAACGAAACTTTGCATATAAATAAATTTATTTAAAAATTAATAATAAATTTATACATATATCTTTCTTTCAATTTAATTATTTCACAATTAATTTTTAAATAAAAAATGAGTGGAAATCGGTTCTTTTTTTTTAATACGAATTATAAGTTGTTCCGCTTGAAAAAATATTTTACACTAAAAAAAAGCTCATGCTTTTCTTTTTTTTTCGCGTGTAGAACAATATTATACGTAATCTGTACAAAAATCGATAAAATATCTTAAAAAGTACGGTTTTAAAAAACAATATCTTTCTTTCAATATAATTATTTTACAATTTTTTTTAAATATTTTCGGACGAAATAAATATTAAAACACGATCTAATAATTTTGTAATTTTGAAAATTTCTGTTCCATACATAAACTATTTTCTTTTAAAAAAATGGTCTTTTGAGTTTCCGGTGGCTGCAAAATTAAACGAAAAAAATTGCCTAAAATATCAGTAATAATTAATTAATTATAATTAAATTCTTTATTTTTGTTTCATACTTTTTGATTACAAAATCAATTCTTTCAATAGTTATCTGTAAATTTTTCTTTTATTAATAACTTAAAGAGAAATTTGATTTCAATAAATATAAATATTTTTTTTCAAAAGGATTATTTCTATTATTTCATAACTAATGAAATTCTTTGTTAATTAAAACGTACATCGTCTATTATTTATATGAAGTTTGAAAGCATTAGCATAAAAATGAAGCCCGAAAAAAATCTTTTACTTTAACGAATAACGAAATGATATATTCAAAAAAATCTACCTTTATTTTAAAGCTCACTTCAATACTTCTCCCCGAAGGAACCGACGGCGCGATTGTTAAATAGGCTGCGCTTTATGAAACGGCAGTTCCCAGGTTCGAAACTGAGGAGGCAGAAATTTTCAATTTCGCATCACGCTACTTTTTAAAGCTTTACTCTTAGCATCAGAATCGTTTTCTTTTTATTATTGCTTCACATTAATAATTTTTTAAACTCTAACGCAATTTTTTTTATAAATCATCGAAATTTGAAGCTACATCTTATCTTTGAGAAGGAGGGGAAGATAGAGCAATAATTTTACACAAAAATTTACACTAAAAAGAACCGTGTTTGGGCTATAGAGAGGGGAAAGAAACCTGTCTCAAATAAAAAATAATTGGAATGGAGCAAATTTGGAAAAGGGGAAATTTTTTGACGTAATTTTAGATATCACTCACATTGTGCGAGTACAAACACACACACAGAAATGCTGTTTCCACGAGGAAAATAGAAAGCCTGAGCAACGCTGGGCTAAGCGGTGGAGGGGGAAGTCATTTTGAAAATGAGTATTAGAAGTTCTGATTTTGTGAAAGAAAGGGAAAATTTATAACAGTAGAGATAGCCCGTGCAATGCCGGGCCATGCAGCTAGTATATATATATATATATATATATATATATATATATATATATATATATATATATATATATATATATATATATATATATATAAGGATAATTAAATTAGATTAAAAATTAAATTCCCTATCTAGCACTTCACTCAACTTTCTCAGTCCCAATATTCAAGTATCAAACTAATCACCCATTTATTTCTTCCGAACATATGGCCTAGCCAATAAACATGTCTTATTCCAGATCGTTAGATTTAATAGTCAACATATGTCAGCATTAACTTGCAAGCACCTTTAAAGCAGCGATACTTACCATATGTTTTCAAGTGTTATCCACTTGAAACCACCACCATGGCGTGCTTTTTCCTCCCTGCTCTCAGAATCAGAACAGATGTAGAATTGGTTGAATAAAGACCGTCCCCTTTTCTAACTTTTAATCTGATTCTGTCTTCAAAATCATAACAGAATTAAAGCCGGCAGGATCTTATTTGCCACTAAATTTCAAATCTTAACGTAAAAAACTAATCTTTTTTATAAAATAATTTTAATATAAAAACTAAAGCCAGCGACCATAATAACTGATATGGAGAATTTGACGGAACACCGAATGCACCATATGCCAATATGCTGAAGACGTCGGATTTCCAGAATAAAAAATGGTACGGAAAAAGAAAAAAAACGCGCTAGTGATCCCCGGAAGAACATCGCTCTTAAACCCCGAGAAGAATGCAGTGTTTACCGCCGAACGTTATTTCTACCGTTGCTGAAGAGACCAGCAAGTTTGCCATGAAAAAATCAACTTTCGAATGACGAAAAAAGAAACACAACAAAAAGAGAAGCGTGAATTCCCCAACCCAGTGATACAATGATGGAAGGACCAACACTGCCAAAAAAAAAAATCTTCTTCGCCGGAAAGTCTGCACGGTAATACTGTGAAATAGTGAAGTATCAACATGGAAAAAAAATAAATAAATAAAATTTTACTAGTGAAAGAAAGTGACAAAAGCATCTGGATTACGGTTCACCAAGGGTTTCTGACGTTACAAAGTGGAGGTCAGTTAAATTGTATATTTCCAATTTTAGTAACATTGAAGAACTGAGTTTTGCTGAACAGAACTTTGCGAAAAAGAATAATATATGATATGTGAAATGGTATTTAATTTTTATAATATAGTTGTGTTATAAATGACATATTCTTTATATTTTAATTGAGAAAACAAAGTATATAGGTTTAGTCATACAAAATTTTGAGAAATTTTAATATACTTCTCATAATTTTATCTTAAGATGTCGAATGAGTTAAGAGTTATGATAGAAATTGGTGTTTTAAAAAGTGAAAGATATAAATTATGTTTTTAGAAAAATGACTAATGAACTAATATTAGATATATTGATTTTTATAAAAAACAAAAGTGAAGTCAAGTTGTTTTCTTTTTCCTTCACTGAATGTTATAGTTTTGTTAATTATTTTATTCAGCAGTAATCTTTTTGCATGTCATTTAATTTTTTTTTATTTTTGAAATTGTGTGTTTTGATATACCGGCCATATATCAGGATTCACTATTTCTCGAAATTTTCCTTATCTAAAATTAAAATTAACTTAATAACTTGAAGTCTAATTTTGGATATTATACAGTGGATAAGGGAGAGAATACAATTATTATAATTTTGTATATGTCCCGAAACATTAAGAGGACAAACTTGTTTAGTTTGATATGTACACCTCTCATTGTTTCTTATCAGCATCCCTGAACATCTGTGAGTTGATAACGCAGATTTCTCAGAGAGTTGTGTTCAAAATTAAGTAAGGTGATACAGTTTTATTAGTGAATGTGTGATGCAAGAGAAACTCAAGAATTTTTGTCTATGAAACGTATTTTTAGAAGGTTACGGAAAGATTCAAAATATTGTATGCGATATTAAGTTACAATGAATATTGTGAAAAATTTTCAGAAATACTAAAAGTTATTATTGAAGTGAGTCCACTTTTCCGACTCAAAAATAATAAAAAAGTGCTCTTATATTCTTGTATTCTTTTATTCCTATATTCTTATAATTTTTATATTTTATAACGCATGTGAAATAAAATATTGCTTATTGTGTTGAATAATGCATATAAGTTGTGTGTTATACACCGTTTTCATATTATTAATAGTTTCATTTTATTAGTGTCTATATTTTTTTTTTATCTTTTTAAGAAATGTATTTCATATATGCAAAATATGTGTAACAATATAAGGTATTACTACGATGGCGCCAGAGTAGATTTTTATACAAAATTATTATTTTAACATTTGTATGATTTCATGTATTTTTATATTTACTATCTTATTGTTTGATATATATTATTTTCCAACATAATTTTTTTGAAAATATCTACCAGCTATAATACGAATCTATTATTATGAAGGAATAGGAGGAAACGCGAGCTCTTATTCTAGATGTCGAATAGATTTGAACAAGCTAATCTTCAATTATATGTATGGAAATTTATTTTATCAATTAATATGTTGGAAGTGTCCTTACTGTGTTTGTTGTTATAGTTTCGTTTATTATATTGCATTTTGATTTTAGTATTCCTATTGCTTAAATATTTCTACTGTGTGTAATATGTCTTTCTAAATAACTATGTATTGTTTTGTGTTTGTTGAGAATTGATTAAGTTTGTAAAGAGAGAAAAAATCACGACATGACTCCCTTTTAAAATTGGGGGGCAAATGTAAGGATAATTAAATTAGATTAAAAATTAAATTCCCTATCTAGCACTTCACTCAACTTTCTCAGTCCCCATATTCAAGTATCAAACTAATCACCCATTTATTTCTTCCGAACATATGGCCTAGCCAATAAACATGTCTAATTCCAGATCGTTAGATTTAATAGTCAACATAAGTCAGCATTAACTTGCTTGCACCTTCTTCAAAGCAGCGATACTTACCATATGTTTTCAAGTGTTATCCACTTGAAACCACCACCATGGCGTGCTTTTTCCTCCCTGCTCTCAGAATCAGAACAGATGTAGAATTGATTGAATAAAGACCGTCCCTTTTTCTAACTTTTAATCTGATTCTGTCTTCAAAATCATGACATATATATATATATTGTTACGAATTTTGTGAGGAAATAATTTGTATTTGAGTGTTGAATGCATTTATATTACTCTGTGTTATATTTCTTTCATGTTAAAATTGTACTATTCACAAGCAATGCCGGCCGTTTCGTTATAATGGAGATTCAATGAGAACTTGGCGAAATCTTGGCGGTAGAGCCAAGTTGGCATCATTTTTGGCGACCATTTTAGCGTCGTTGGCCGCCATGTGTGCGAGTTCGGAACCCTCTGGAATCTTCTAGAAAGAAGTAGATCTCTCAACTAGTGTCACGTTCAATTACACGAGTGGTTATATTTCTAAGAGTTTCTGTCGCTTCTATAAAAAGATGCTCGCTGGTACGGCAATGAATCAATTAAGCCAACGAGTAGTGATGATTGTTTTGACTCGCGATTAGCTCGGCTGTGCTTGTGAATTATCTGTTACATCCGTGTATTTTTAAACACTGGCAATTGTGTTTGAATGCTTTTGAAGGTGTGAAGACCTTTGGAAATTTACTCTGTGAATATTGTTGCTGAATCCTGTATTTAAAGGATTAGACTTTTGATAATAAATTCGCATAGCTCTTAAAGAACTGTTTATTTTCTTTGTGATTGTTTTTCATAAAATCCTCGAATCCGAATCTACGTAATAGTTCGGTGTCAGAAGTGGGATTTTATCCCAATAACAAGAACGATGGATGAGCAACTGAAGGCTCTGCTGGAAGGCGTCAATGCCTTGAAAAATGGCCAAGAAGAGACTAGGCAAAAAATGCAGAAAGGCCAGGTAGAAATGCAAAAACGTCTGGAAAAGACTAGGCGAGAAATGCACAAAGGTCTGGAAGATATGCAGAAAAGCCAAAGGAAACAAAGAGTGAGTTAAAGGAGAGAATGGAGAATGGCCAAGAAGAGACCGAGAAAGGTCAAGAAGATTTGAAGAATTCTTTAGAGAAGAAAATCGACACTGTTGAAGAAAAAATCAACAGTGTGGAAGAGAAAATAACATTGAAAGTTGAAGAAAAGATTGCTGTAGTTGACGAAAAGATTGCTGTAGTTGAAGAGAAGATTGCAGTAGTTGATGAAAGAATTAAAGAGCAAGTTGAGGTAAGAATTGAAGGAGTGGCTGAAAATTTTAGCCTTATATCACTGCGAGTAGAAGATCTCGAAAAGAAGCTTCTAGTTTGTACGAATAAGAACGAAAGCAAGTTTTTGTCTTCCTCTCCAGTACCTGTGTCTATGTCTCCGGTGCCTGTGTCTGTGACTGCCTCACCAGTGTCAGTGAAACTATCAACCTATGACGGTAAAACCAACTGGGCGGTATACAAGACACAATTTTCCATAATTTTTGAAGCCAATGGATGGACTGAAGGGGCAAAAGCATGTCAGCTAGCAGCATCCCTTAGAGGACAAGCTGATGAAGTATTGCAGACTCTTCCCAACATACAGCGACTGAATTTGAAATCCCTATACAATGCTCTGCATCTACGGTTCGGCCAGAAATACTCCAAGGACTCTACGCACGTCTGCTGATGAAAATAAGACCCCAGAAGACCGGAGAACGCTTGCAGAAATATGCCTTCGAAGTAGAAAAGCTCGCCAACTTGGCGTTCTCCGATCACCCAGCAACTGTGCGAGAAACAATCTCTTTACATTATTTCGTGGACGGCCTGAGGGTGGGGTAAATCCAGAAGGCTGTAAGAATGGCAGATATCCAAGATCTTAAATCTGCCCTGTTATATGCCCTGAAATTGGAGGCCGCCACTCAAGCCAGTCGTCGAGACCGCCAATACAAGCGAGGAGCTAGAGTGACCGCAGATACTCCCTTTGAATCTCCATGGAAGAGCGACATTGAGAAATTAAGAGATGACTTTCTAGCTTCAATGGATCAACGTCAGAACCAAGAGAAAGGCAACTTCAAGTGCTGGGGATGCGGTAGAACTGGACATCTGAGAATAAACTGTCCCCGATCAAGGAAGGAAGGGAACATTGTCTCTTCTTCTAAACAGGGAAACAAATATATGGCCATCTCGAGGGGCGGAGGTTGCAAAAAAAAAAAAAAGATAATGAAAATTCCCACCACAAAATTCTTCAGATTACGATAGTAAATGGTGGCGACAAGGGTCGTTACGTAATAGGACAAATTAATAACATTTCGTGCCGTATGGCTGTTGATACTGGAGCCAATGTGTGAATAATCAGAAAAGATTTGGCTAAAAACTCAAAAGTTAGTATTATCTGGACGCCACCCTGCATTTCCTTGCAAACAGTGACGGGTGACAAGATTCAAGTTCATGAGAAAACTAACGTCACTCTAAGGTTTGGAAATATAGATTATCACTATACGGCATATATAGCAGATATTACCGATCCCTGTATTCTGGGACTGGATTTTCTGAAGAACAATAACTTTAAATTGGACTTTGAAAATAGCAATATACATTCAAAATTTGAAGACATCACTATTTTTGGCTTGGAAACTCAATTTGAATCTGACCAGAAAATTATTGCAAAAATCACCATCTCATTATCACCAAGAACTGAATGTATAATACCAGGTTTAGTAGCAGAAAATAGAAATTTCCGACTCGGCCTAATTGATTATCCTGACCCAGAAAGTTTAAAAGCAGGAGTACTGATAGCCTCGTCGGTAGTAGACCTCTCAAATTCAGTCATACCAGTGAGAATAGCTAACATCAGTGACAAGACGAAGACTATACAGGAAGGAAGAGGTAATAGCAGCGTGTGCTCCTGTCAGTTGTGTAGATCGAAAGTGCAATGGCCAAGACCTCTCTTCAGAGAATCTAGTTAAGGATTTACTACAAAAAACGGACTTAGACGAGAAACAAAGATGTGCTGCGGGAGGGCTAATTAAAGAATTCCAAGGCCTATTTTCAAGAACATTTGAGGACTTTGGAAGAACTAGACTAACGAAACACCGAATTTATACGGGGGGACAGCATCCTCATATTAAGCAGCACCCCCGCCGGCTACCGTTTTCTAAACAGGAATAAGTCCAAAAATTCATTAATGACATGAAAGATAATGATGTCATTGAGCCGTCGTCAAGTCTCTGGGCATCTCCTCGTCTTGGTCAAGAAGAAATATGGTTCTACCAGATTTTCATGGACTATCGTCGGTTGAATGACGTTACTAAGAAGGACAGCTATCCTCTGCCGAGAATAGATGACACACTTACCGGCAATACCTGGTTTTCTACACTAGATCACAAGAGTGGGTATTGGCAGGTAGAACTCCACTCTGACGATGAAGAGAAAACTGCCTTCACCACGGGATAAGGACTGTGGCAATTTAAGATTATGCCTTTCGGCTTGTGCAATGCACCTGCAACATTCGAGCGTCTTATGGAAACAGACCTCGGAGGACTTTCGTACGAGGCCTGCCTGGTTTATCTTGATAACATTATCATCGTGGGGCGCTCCTTCGAAGAACATCTGAAAAATATCAGACGTGTGCCACAAAAGCTGAAAGAAGCTAACCTGAAATTAAGTCCATTCAAGTGCCACCTTTTCCGTCGTGAAGTTACCTATCTCGGACACATCATTTCGGCAGAAGGTGTACGAACCGACCCGGATAAAATCTCGGCTGTGAAAGACTGGAACTGCCCTACGGATATTCACCAGCTCCGTAGTTTCTTGGGCTTATGCACGTATTACCAGAAATTCGTGAAAAATTTCTCAACGATCGCCAGACCACTCCATAAGCTGACCGAGGCAAAACAGAAATTTATCTGGACGATTGATTGTAACAACGCCTTTAACCCTCTAACCGGATAGCACGGAAAATTCCGTCAGTGTAAAGATGCTTCGAAAATGGACTGCACGGAATTTTCTGCCTTCAAGTAACGTTTTCAAAAGCGGATTAGCCGCACTTTTCTGAAATCCTTTCCCCCTTTTAAGGTTTAACATCTTGAAAGATAATGAGGGACGGAGGAAGCAACACAGCAGAAGTTTTATGGCTCACAGGGAACCCCGTGTTTTGACACTGGGGCAATCGTAAAAATTCGAGGGGAAATTTCTTTACACCCCAGGAAGTGTTAATTTGTTACCTCGTTTTTTTAAAGTTTTGTAAAGTCCCAACGCATAAGTAAAATATGTTACAATTTCCTTTTGGTTTCATATTAATTTGAAACTGTAACAAGTTGGGGCGTATCAGTGAAATCTGCTATTTTATATAGTTAGACAAATTATCTTTTTTTAAGTATATTCTTTCGCTTCATTTTTCTTATTTTAATCAAAGCTTTCAGTTTTTGAAACATGATTATTTTATTATAAGATACCGAAAAAATTAATAAAACACCAAACTCTTTAAAATTTGGAACCTTTTCAATTTTCCAACCACTAAAAATGAATAAATTTAAACTTCATCAAATCATTTGAAACATTTTCTTACACTTTGATAAAAATAACGAAAAAAAAAACAAACTAATTAAGAATTATTAGTTTTTTTTTTTTAGATTTCAAAGCCTAAGTGTTCAGGGAAGTTTAAGTACAGTGTGTGTGCCTGGTTATATATTGTTAAAATACACCGAATTATATTTGAATTTTAAGTGCTTGAACTTTAGTTTACATCAAAGACAACATGAATGAAGATTTTCACACATTTTTTTTATAACTTGAATGTTTGAATAAATGGTAATCAAAAATATACGGAAACATTTACAGTAGACATTTATGCATATAAATAAACATAAAAATCAATTTTAAATTCGAGCTATTCAAAAACATTCGAATTATATATTGTTCAAAAATATCTATTTATACAAAATACCTCAACATTTATCTTTTTTAAAGGCTAACTGAATAAGTAATTAAAATCTGGATATTTTTTGAAATCTCGACCTTATAAAGCTAGAAATTTTATGTTAGAAATTCCATTTGAAATTTCGAAAAAAAAAAAAATGCATCGCGCAGTTAAAAATTATTTACCATAAGTTTTAGCAATTGTTTGAGTATAATAAAAATTTCAAATTTTATTATATAGCTTCTTTGGTATCTTTTAATATATTTCGGCCGCGGTAGCCGAGTGGTATAGGTATCGGAACGTGGCTTGCTTTGTCACGAGTTCGAGCAAAGTACCACTAAAGACCCGCCGTGTAGGGCAGCGATGCACGTTAATTCTGTCGAGAGCTGAAACGTCCTCCCGTTAGTGTGGTGTGGTAGTTAGGAGAGGGGGTGCCAGCTCAGGTGTCGTCCACGTCACTTGACCATGGTTCAAAATTACGTGGTCCGTCACCAAAAGCCCTCGTGTAGCTGAACAGTGCGACGTTAATATTCAATCATTCATTTAATATATTTCGAAGATTTCATACAATTCAGTTGAAAAGCGCATGCTAAGAGCAAAAAATATACTAAAAAAAATTGATGAATATACAATTACAATAAATTCTTACATAGAAGCAAAACTGAGAAGCGCTAAAGCGTAGGAATAAAAAGTTTTGAGTATATCTGAAGTAGTTTTCGAAATATTTATTTTAAAGTTTAAAAATTTGTGTGCGTTATGTTATACTTAATATTAATTAAATGGTTAAACTAATGTGTTAATATAAGTCATGTAATCGTTTGATGACACATTCATATACTAATAAAAATTATCATGGTCATTGATGCGAATGTCAAGAATTTTATGTAATTTTAAATTCAGACATTAAGATATTGATGTAGAAAATATAAAACGACCATCTAAAATACATGAAAAATGCAGTCTGCTATAAAATGATCTTGACAAACAAAATCCGGCATTTTCACTTACTATGGCAGAGCCGGCTTAGTCAGGGGCAATCTGGAAAAACAGAGAGAGAACCGCGGTTTTGATGGATGCCGCTCTAGCTTTTAAAGCTCCCAGGAAAAATTATATATATATAAATTACAAATGCAAAAATAAATCTTGTAATTTTCCATACATTTTTATAACAACTAATTGTGGAATTGGCTTCCAATACATTGTTGTGTTTGACAATATCTAAGGTAACCAACCCTACTTTAGATAGATTTGTACTACTTTTCGTAACCGTATTCCTTTTAAAATTAATTCGTGCAGCCGAAATACACCTTTTGTACCCTTAAAAATTTATGTAAACTATAACGGTTAATTTTAATTTATGCAACTTGTGAAATGTTCATAATGAACCATTTCCGTCTAAACAGTTCACATGAAAAAAAAAGTTTGGACTCCCTCATTCATTAGGGATTTATATAAGATTCTAACATTAAACTTTATTTTTCACCAAATAGGATTGAGTGGTAGTGTATAGTGCTTCCATATCACAGGTCTGGGGTTCTATTAATGGGCTGCGCAAGGTCAACTCTGCCTTTCATCCCCGCTACATTGGGTCGATAAATGAGTACCACGCTTGCTTCGGGTCTTAAACACTGAAGGTGTCTCTTCAGACAGACCACCAATTCGGGAAATCTGTTCATGCACCTAAGCGTCCAATGGTCACGTGTTTTATGATGGGCACAGTAGTTCCTGGCCCTCATGGATTGTTGTGCTTTTGAGTTTGAGTCTTAAGTTTGAGGATTACCTCACTTTGGGGATACCCCTTAGATAAACATGTATTTCCACTCATTTGCAATTAAACATTTTTCTTTCAATTACGTTTATTTCAGAAGGAAGTTTGATTTTTTAAATGTATTTGCTTAATAACATGTATATTTGTGTATTATATTAAACATTTTTTCAATCCAAAATTACATGTTTTTAGCTCCTCTAAAAGCTTTTAGGATTTTACGACTGATCTTACAATCCATATACGTTTTATAGTAGTGTATTTAAAAATGATAAAGACATTTTTACGACTGTGTGAGCTTTTATGCCTCGTTTATAAATATAAAAAATTGCATTCAGCTACAGTTTTTAAAATGTACTAAAATAAGTGGAGTAATAGGATATTTACATATTATGAATATTTTTGACTGCAGTAAGATATATTTATATTTCAGTTTCTTTACAATTTGAATAGAAGTTGTAAGCCATTTTGCGAATAGTTTGATGCTGAGTATAAACCCATAGGCTGTTTAATATTGTAAAGTGTTTTACTTTGATACCAGCACACACTAAAATAAGGCTCATTTGCAGTTATATGATCAGCTTCAGTGATATTTAAATTTTCAAAAATAGTCTACACGTACGAAAACATTCTTTCACAACCGCACACCACATCTCATACTATATCTTTCCTACAGCAGGAAATGTTTGTGTATACTGAAAAATTTAATACAGGATACATTTTCAAGTGTTAAATTTGTTTTTTAAATTTGGTATGAATACATTGTGGAACTGTCGGTTGACTTCACTGAACAAAATTGTTTTAAGTGTACTGTTTTGAAAGACAAAATTAATTAGGGAGAACTTTTCTCACAATAGAATTTGTAATGACTGAATTGTGTGAAAATGTAGTTATCGATGTGTGACATTTTTCCTTGTAATAAAAGAAACAGAAAGATAAGTAATTTAACTTGAGTAGAAAATGGTTAGAAGTACTGTCATGCGCATTTGAAGAAGTATATCCCCCATTAAATTTAAAAATTATTGACTGAATGTGTGTTATGTCCATCACAAATGCTGATGTAGAAAAGGAATTTTTATTTAATACAAGAAGTTCGAAAAAGAGAACACTAGGAAGGAAAATTTCAATTTTTCCCGAAAAATATTCAGTTAACATAAAAATATCTTTTATATGATTTTAATTAAAATAAATTAAAAGTATTGAAATCCCTTTTTATGCTATTTTAAATTAAAAATATAACTGAATAGAGAAAGATCGGTTTTATTTTATAAATATAATCATCGTATGTAATATTTATTGTGTTATTGTTTAAAAATGAGATAGGGCCTTTGCTCTTTTTACCTCATTACATTTTTAAAAAACAGGAAAGTGAGCGCGTTTTCTTACTCTCATATTCAAAAATGAATACAGGATGCTTTTTTCTGGTTCAAATCGCAATACCAAAAAATATATATATATTTTTTAATTTTTAAAAAATGACAGAAAAATAAATTTTCTTTGAAGAAAATATAATTATTTTTCAACTTCTAACATACTATTTATTTCATTTTTTTCCTCTTTTTTTTACCTTTCATTTCGTTTTTAATTTTACTGTGACTGAACATATAGGAGAAAGAAACACCGAATTTCACTACGCTTTCAAAGAAGATTGCCCAAGGCAACTTAACAGCTAGCTGTAAACGATTGATCTCTTGGTTCTTACTTTACAAATGGACCGAACTGGGTCATAAAATTGTCCCCGTTCGACCTCTTAAGTTCTAAAAGGGGGAAAGGAAAGAAGTCTGTTGCATTTTTGAAGGGAATCGCAAAATAAGAGTTAAACGCTTTCGGAATAACTTTTCAGGAGGAAGGTATCCAGTTAGAGGGTTAACAAGCTTAAGGACGCACTAACATCTGCTCCAATCCTAGCATATTCTGAAATTGAGAAACAATTTATTCTGGATACAGATGCAAGTCATGAGAGTATTGGGGCTGTATTGTCTCAAGAGATAGATGGTCAGGAGCGTGTCATCTCCTATTTTAGCAAGTGTCTGTCCAAATCAGAAAGAAATTATTGCGTGACCTGGAAGGAACTGCTTGCTATAGTAAAAACCGTAGAACACTTCCAACTTTACCACTACGGTCGAAGGTTCCTGCTGCGAACAGATCATGCCTCATTGACCTGGCTACTGAATTTTAAAAATCCAGAAGGCCTAGTAGCTAGGTGGATACAGAGGCTGCAGGAATATGACGGGGAAATTCGCCACAGAAAAGGATAAGCACATGGAAATGCAGACGCCCTTTCAATAAGACCCTGTCCTGAGAGCTGCAAATACTGCTCGAGAATCGAAAAGAAATTTGGCGTAATAGATCCAATAGTCCGCCAAGTTACAACGCATCAACATCGGCATTAGACCCATGTAGTGATGAGAGCGCCCGAAAAGATCAACTAGCTGATTCTGAAATAAAACCAATCACAGAATTCAAGAATCGTCTGACGAAAAGCCCAGCTGGCAAGACATCGCCCCTTTCCATCCTACAACGAAGCGTTACTGGGCTTTTTGAGACTCTTCTCTATCTGAGAAATGGTGTTTTATATCGAAAATGGGAGTCTGACATCAGAAAAACTTTCAGGTGGTAATCAATACTCCCAAAGACAAGAGTGTTTCAACATTTCTTAAGGAACTCCATGGCAGTCCTACTGGAGGTCATTTAGGTGTTATGAAGACCTTACAAAAAGTTCGTAAGCGCTTCTACTGGAACAATGTGCGTAGTGACGTGGAAAAGTGTATTGTGAGGAGTATTTTGAGAAACTCCAGGGACGGATGGAGGAAATGCATCATCTGGCTAGGGAAAGAATCGGCATGGCTTCCGAGAAGATGAAGATCCGATACGACGCAAGAGCAACCGGACACGACTTCCGTGAAGGCGACAAAGTGTGGTTATGGAATCCGAAACGTCGCAAAGGACTCTCTCCAAAGCTGCAGACAAACTGGGAAGGTCCTTACACAATCCTAAAAAGACTGAATGATGTTGTGGTGCGGATACAGAAATCCCCACACTGAAATCGGAAGGTAATACATTACAATAGGCTAGCCCCTTATCTGGACCAAGATGAATAAGATCCTTAAGTTCAGATGACGGTCACATTAATTATTTTGTAAATAATGTAAATTATTTCTCTTTCCTAATTCCTTAGTTTTATATTAATATTGGAATTTATGTTTACATCTCTTCATGTGCTTTCGATTTATTTGTATTGTATATGCTGTGGATTACATTTATTATTTTATATGTGATTATTATGTGAATAGGTTGCCTGTAAATAGATTCCTCTTATTCAGGGATTGTACTGCCCGGGAAGAGCAGTCTTTAAGGAGGAGGAAGTGTTACGAATTTTATGTGCAAATAATTTGTATTTGAGTGTTTAATGCATTTATATTACTCTGTTATATTTATTTCATGTTAAAATTGTACTATTCACAAGCAGTGCCGGCCCTTACGTTATAATGGTGATTCAATGAGAAATGGGCGAAATCTTGGCGGTAGAGCCAAGTTGGTATCATTTTTGGCGACCAAGTTGGCGTGTTCGGAACCCTCTGGAATCTTCTAGAAAGTAGTAGATCTCTCCACTAGTGACACATTTAATGACACGAGCGGTTATATTTCTAAAAGTTTCTATCGCGCTTTTAAAAAGATGCTCGCTGGTACGGCGAAGAGTCGATTAAACCCACGAGTAGTGAGGATTGTTTGGATTCTCGATTAGCTCGGCTGTGCTTGTGAATAATCTGTTACATACGTGCATTTTTAAACACTAGCAATTGAGTTTGAATGCTTTTGAAGGTGTGAAGACCTTCGGAAATTTACTCTGTAAATATTGCTGCTGAATCCTGTACTTAGAGGATCAGATTTTAGATAATAAATTCGCATCGCTGTTAAAGAACTGTTTATTTTTTTATGATTGTTTTGCATAAAATCCTCGAATTCGGATCTACGTAACAATATATATATATAAGCCGTACAAATTATAAAAATAAGTTTTAAAACAAACCCATGAGGTCACTTGTAACTATCCAATTTGTTCTAATTAGTATTGTTAAATTTATTATAAAATACATTGTATAGACTGATACGTTAAGAAGTTTATTGTATCAGTGTAAAGGTGTATTGTATTTTTTATTTTGTCAGAATGTATTTTGTTTGTTACTTACAGTAAATTAATAATTTTTTAAAAATTATTTTTTGTTTTCGACTATTTAATATGCTCGCACCCCCTAATTGTGTTATCACGCCCCCCTAGGGATCGCGCCCCACAGTTTGAGAAACGCTAATTTAGAATAACCTTTTTCAAAATGTTCTTTTTTTATGAAAAATGCTTCTATTATAATATTTTGCCTGTATATAGCTCAGACAGAGGCTCAACTATGATTTTTGAAAAATTCCCATTATTTTCAGAGTTACAACCCATTGAAATAATTACCGGCGTTTTTTCCTTAAAATTGCTCCCCTCTGTTATCGTAAAGCACATGGATAAACCCACTTCTCAGTTATATATGTCAAAAATTCTAGTTGAGCCTCTGTACAGAGGTCTGAGCTATATACAAGGCAAAATATTATAATAGCATTTTTCACAAAGGAGAATATATTGAAAATGGGTCATTCTATGTTCCTTTTTAATCAAAATATTGTACTAAAATAGTTTTTTATTGTAATACTATTCTTAAAACAATTTTATATACATTTTTTAATCTAAATGACACTAAATATCATAAAAATTATCCATTTATACGCGTTTGTAAAATCAAGGTACTGAACGTAGTCGGATACCTTAACGATGGATCTTCAGCTGTAGCTAAAATTGCCAAAGGGCAGTAATAATTAATTATGGGAAACCACCACGAGAATTCTAGATTTTGAATGCTTACAGAGCATGGGTGGAAAAAAAATTCGGCAACCTTAATCCTCCTTCCCTCTCCCTTCTTTTTTGCTACTGAGATGGATATCAATAAACGAGATTTTTCTTTTACTGCCATTTTTATGCAAACGGCGTGTCACAATTAATCACTAACTGAACATTTTTAATCAATATTATTATTTCAATTCTTAAGAAGGAAATTATTGTTCAAATAATGAATAAGTTAGTTTTGTATAATATACTTTTTTCTCGTCAGATACGTGTTTAAATAATTTACTAAACACAGTGGAATGAAAAACTATAAAATTAAAATAAAATACTGAGGTATTTTTATCAGATAGTATAGTTTTCTTTATAAATATTTTTTCAGTGAATGTAAACTTATATCTACGCTTTCCCCCATAGTGCTTTTTTTACACTTTTATATGTTTAATCAAGCATTCAAACTTTCAGAAAAAAAGCAATCGTTTCAATAACTGTATGTAAGACTTTTTCAATTCATTATTTATGGATAATTGATTTAAATTAATATAATTTTTTTAAACCAGAAGAGTATTTCTATTATTTCATTAGTAAATTATTTGTTAATAAAAAAGTACATCGTCTATTATTTTGGTTAAAAATAGATTTCAGAGACATTTTTTAAGCTAACTGTATGTAACGATTGATTGATTAATGAAAATACGTAATTTATTTTATTATTTTAGATTCATAGAAATGAGCAATTATTGAAAAATAATCAAAGTTTTTTTGTTTTACTCTCCGCATTGGAATCGTTTTCTTTTTATTGTTTTTTTATTTTTAATCTTTTAACTAAAGCTATATAGTTTTTCATAAGACATTGATTGAACTTTGAAGATAAATCTTATATCTGGGGGGAGGGAAGAGGGACAATAGTTCTGCACTCAAAAAGCCTCTATAACTTCGGGCTATAGAGAGAGAGAAAAGAAACGTGTCTGACATCGGAAATATGAGGAAGATATTTCGAAAAAGGGAATTGTAATGACGTTAATATAAAGTCACACACCAGGAAGTGCTGAACCCAATAAGGGAAGGGGAATATCCATGGAAATATGTTACGCATTCGAATATGTGTGTGCAACGCCGGGTTAAAAAGAAGAGAAAGAAACCTGTCAGACAATGAAAAGAAGTGAAAAAGTTAGATGAAGGGAATTTTAATGACATAGTTATCTTCCTGAAGGAAACAGGAAATTCACGTGGGAATTAATTTATACACTCGGTAAAAGCCCGCGCAACGCCGGGCTAAGCGGAGGGGAAAGAAACAAAGAAAAGTCAAAGTAATTTCTAAAAAGAATATTGAAAGTGTTGATTTTGGGAAGGGAAGGGAAAATTTATAGAAGTAGAGAAAGCTCATGCAGCTAGAAAAACTGCATAAAAAAGAATATCTTTTTACAAATTTCATATAGAGGAGGCTTCTTTTTGCTACGAGTTTGCAAATCTCTTCTTAAATAACCACTATCCGAAAAGGCTTTACTGCTAATTTCACAATCATCTGACTTTTCCTTGATATGAATTCGCAAACAACTTTTTGAAATAGAATGGCAATAGAAAGAAATCTTTAAATTTTACAAACACGAGACATATGCTTGGTTTTAATTGTATAATGTTCCACATAGCAATCCCTATAAGAACATGCCCTAAACATTTCCCAAGCATGTGACTTTATATTAATGTAAATTCAAAAATGATATTACAAATGACTGATGTCAGAGAAAGCTTTCTCACAAACATATGGCTTCACCTAGCAATGTCAAATATACAATAGGGCAAATATACAATAGAGGTATGAAATTGGCTTACCTCTATTTAAATGCGGAGCCTTGTGAGAAGTCAAATGACGTAAAACCCCAAAACTTCCTAATTTAAGTGTAAATGCTGTCTATGTTATGGAAAAATAGATGTTGCTCAGTGTTCTTGAGAGAGAATGAAATAATTGGAATGATTATAAGCATTGAATGCAACAGTTCAAAACGGGTCTAAGTAGCTGTAGGGTGAAATGAATCTGCAAGAAGGGGGAGGAGAGGGTCGCGTGACCTTTGACACAGTCGATGGGGTGAGGACTGGGTACTGTGAAACGAACACAAACGAAGCCGCAAGCAAGGGGTAAGAAAGATGCATGGCCTTTGACAGTGTCGATGGTGTGAAGACTGTTAAAATCATTAGTATCAGACATGAACGGGAAAAATCGCGAGTATCAGTAACCTAATTAAATAAAAGTTTGATATAACTGCTAGAAACGTTGAGACAGAAGACTCGAGAAATAAAACAATCCCTATTGACTAAAAATAATCCTTAATGAATAAAAATAATCCCTATTGAAATAAATAATCCTTATTTGAAACAGATATTGTCCACCATTTCATTTGTATTAATTTTATTTTCGCGGAACCCTAATTTTTTTTTCTAAAATTAAAGTAATCTAAGTTATTTCTTACAACATTAGCTATCTGTCAGTGAAAGTTTCGTCAAAATTGGTCCAGCCGTTTCAGAGATTAGCCGCAACAAACAGAAAGACAGACAGACAAAAATTTTAAAAATTGATTTTTTCATATAAGTCCGGTATATACTTTTAAATGCATTTAGTAAAAAGCTGTTAATTTCAAATTACAAACAGACACTTCATTTTTATTTATATGTATAGATTAATGATATATACATATATAGAATTTTACAGAAATATTGAAATAATTATATTTCACAAATGTTAATGATAATTTCATTTAAATATTTTTTATTTTCGCTGATTTAGATGTTTTAAATGTATATTAAACTGAACAATTTTACTATGGAATATTTGTTTTTTAGTTGACCTTTATGAACTGGATGATTCGTATAATGACACGGAAAGTTTAAGCATCTTTCGTTTTTCTGTCTAAAGGTTATTTTAGACTTAAGTACGTCAAAAGATCTTCAAATACCATACGCGGAATGGATTAGGTTTGTTCTGTTCAATAATTCTGCGAATAGAGCAAATAGAAAGAATTAGTCATACTAAAGAGAAACCATATATTTGTGAATTTTGCAATGGGGCTTTTTCTTGCACCACTAATTTGACTTGGCATTTACGAATTCATACCAATCGAAAGCCACAGATTTTTGAAATCCACTTGAAAGATTTTTCTGACAGTAATACTTTTAAATGACATTTACGAATTCATTGAAACGATACATGAAACGAGAAATCTCACATTTTGAAATTAGCGAGAATGCATGTGTTTAGATTGATTGAATATTAACGTCGCAGTCTCAATATTAACATTTAGGTGTCCTAACTTTTTTCAGCTCTTGAAATTCAGTACAGTGTGAAAGAGATCCGATACCCATGGCTGTGTTTAGAAGTGTAAAGAAAGGGTTTTGGTTTGAATTGAGTAATATGGATTCGTGCACCGTTTTGTTAGTGATGCAAAAATAAAAATGTTTTGGAAGGTACTCTCAGAAATATGAAGTAGCACTCTGGTATAATTTCAGTAGGCAACTCATCATCATCATAAATGTCGGGAAAAGCAGCATTTTTTTAAAGGTAAGTGAAATTATTTCCATTTTTAAATGCCTGATTTTTGCAGAAATTTTCAGTTTCTAAACTTTAAAATGCTACTTCTTAATGATTTTCCCTCTGCCATCTTGAATTTCGCGCTCCGGCGTTGCGTGTTGTGGTAGGGTTGCAACTCCGAAACACAACACGCAAAAACGCGCCAAATTGGGGATTTTTCAAAATTTGGTGGAGAAGTACCCGATTCAATTATTTCACCATGAAAGATTAATACAATATAAAACTAGTAACAAAAATATTCAATATCGTAATAATATTAACCGCTTGATAATGAAGCAACCTCACGGCACGAGAGCTATTGCGAGAATGATACTGTGGGTTCATTGAGGCCAAACGATACACTTGGCGATTTTCAAAAATAGGCCAAAATTTAGCAGTAACCCATCTAGTTTGTAGGTTAGTGCTTCCAACTTAAGTGCTTCCAACGAAATTGAGTATTACACGTCCGGTCTTAAGGGTTCCTCTTATCTGTTAGTATCTTGGCCAAGTCTCCAGATTTACTGTTCAGAACTGAACTGAATATCCTACATGAAGATTGTTACACTTATTGGTAAACTAATTTAAATTTTGCAAAGCTAGCAGTGAAATTTATGTGTCGAGGAGGCATGAAGACGAAAAACAGTTTCTTAAAATTGGCCTTTAATAATCAATCATAAAGTCACTCTGCTCGTTACTGGAGCGATAAAATAAACAATAAGTTCAAAAATCAACATTACCAGAGACATCCGATTCGAACCGTCTTCTAATATTGTAAAATGAATTTCTAATCTGAAAATGGCGATGCAACCTACAGTTGCATTGCCAACCAGCCGTTCTCTCCCTCTAAGAGTTAAACCACTCACACACTTCTTATATTTCTGTTTCTCCTTCCTCTTTTTTAGAAACACTAACATGAGCCAAGTTTAAATACTCGCTCGATTTGCATTGCAGTTGCTGCCAACCACAAATCACGAAACTCAAAAAGATCGGGTTCGAATCGGTGTGCTTACTTTCATTGAGATCATGGAACGGGATTGGAAAAACAACACAAGGAGATCATAAAAATTTGGATCCGACTTTTTAAATGTCTAACAATCGGCCCCCTTTTTCCAATCTCGCACCATTATCTCTTACAAATCAGTAAATTTTAATCTATAATCACATGTTATACACACACAATTCAACACAAAAATATACATTTTATTCACAATCTTTATTGTAATAAACAAACTAATATTTTAATCTTAAAGAAACAAAGTCTTATTCTCTAAAAAAGAAATAATTTTCTACAAAATTCTAACAATTTTTCTTTACCATGGGTTTGGTAAAAATGTCCGCCAAATTATTTTTGGTACCTATATTTTTAATTTGGAAAACCTTGTCGTATATCAAATTCCTTAAAAAATGATAACGAACATCGATATGTTTTTTGTTCTATAATTTTCTACCGGTGACTTTGAAAACTTATAGCAGCTTGATTATCACAAAACATTACATTTTCACTTAATTCCAAATTTAAACTTTTATTATCAATTACATTCTTTAGCCAAATGAATTCCTTAGCTGCTTCTGTTAAACTAACATACTCAGCTTCCATGGTCGACAGACTAACGGATTTTTGCTTGAAAGTTCGCCGGAGTTTCGTCTATAAAAGTTATGAACCCTCCCATCGACACTCGATCATCCCTATTTGTAGCAAAATCTGAGTCTGAATAACATCTTAGTTTTAATGATTTAACTTTTGAAAGTTCTAATTTATATTCTTGAGTGTATTTTAAATAACCTAATAATCTCAATAAGCAATTCCAATGTTTTATTCCCGGGTTTGCTTGGAATTGAGATAATACATTTACTGCATACATAATATCGGGTCTTGTGCGTATAGCAATAAATGACACAAAGATCCTATTAAATTTCTATAAGGAACTGTTAAAGTTTCTTCTCTAGTTTTGGGTGAATCTAATTTGGCAAGAACTTGACCTTTTGATATAGGTAATGAACTTACGGGATATTTATATTTTTCGTAAATTTCACATAACCTTCGAATGTAAGATCTCTGATGTATAAACAGACTATTACCTAGTTCTTCAAATTCTATTCCTAATAATTTCTTTGTTTTACCCATAATTTTTAAATCAAAATTTTCTGCAATAATTGTAATACAAAATTTACGTTTTCCATTTCTTTCCAACTATAATCATTTCATCTACATAAAATAATAAAATTACATTATCTTCAAACATATATACACAATTAACCCACTCTAACTTCTTAAATTTTAATTTAATTAATTTATTTTCTAATTCAAAAACCACTGGCGTCCACTCTGGTGGAGTCCATATATTGCTTTACGTAACTTACACACTTTGTTATTATCAATTTCATATCCAGTTGGTTGCTTCATGTAGATTACAGTATCTAAGTTAGCATATAAATAAGCATTAGTGATATCTATACTTGAATATGCCTCCATTTCCACAAACATACACAGATAGTGAAAATAATCTTACAATAGTAAAGTTAATAACTGGACTAAATACCTCGTCAAATGACTCGCCTCGTAATTGTGTGTTACCTCGCGCAACTAAGCGGGCCTTGTATCTAACAATTTTATTATTTTCATCATATTTAATGGTATAAACCCAACGGTTTTCTAAAATTTTTATATTATCCGGATGATCAACTAAATCCCAAACTTTACGTTCCATCATTACGTTAATTTCTTTATCCATTGCATCATGCCATTTAGATGCGTCTCTGGATCTTATCGACTGTTTGTAACAGTTAGGAATAGTTACTTCAACCATAAGAGCTTCTTGTTGCTCTGACAAATCTGAAAATCCCTGGGATTCGGTATTATCTTTCTTTAAATTAAATAAACTAGGATCATACTCAATATTACGCCTCTTACAGTATATCTCTATTTCGTTAAAAGATTTCAATCGGGTTGCTTCCCCCTTCTATACTATAATATAGGTTAGATCCAGTTACTTTCCTACCTATATTTCGAATCCACTTAACCTCTGTACATGGGATCAAGCTATGATTATCGGAAGATACATCTGGTTTTTCAGATGTTGAAGGCGTTTCCGTACTTGTCTTTAAAACTAAACGACTCGTTAATGAATCTTTTACTCTATCAGAATCATCCTCATCATCATAATAATCAGGAAGGTTTAAATTATATCCAAGGTTACTATTAACTTTATGTCTAAAACTAATTCCCTCTTATTTTCATCAAATCTTACATTAATAGTCTCGACTAATTTATTTTCATCTATCAACCATATTCTATAACCCTTAGTACGTTGTGCGTATCCCATCATATTCCCATTTTCGTACGCATATCGATTTTTTCTAATTTGTTTTGGCACACCAGCATATGCCAAACATCCAAAAGGTATTAGATGCAATACCGATGGTTTTCTACCTGAATATTTTTCGAAAGGCGTTTTGTTTCAGTCTTTGTGACAAATTCGATTCCACGCATAAGTGAAACAAAGTAATGCTTCTCCCCAAAACTTATGGAAAACATCACTAGACTTAAGCAATGATTTGATGCCATCTAGAGCGGTTAAATTGAATCTCTCCGCGACCCCATTCATTTCTGGCGTATATGAATTTGTTACCTCATGCTTTATACCCAGTTCTGTCAAGAAATTATCCATATCCTTATTACAAAATTCTAGTCCGCCATCAGTTCTAACTGCTATTACCTTTTACTTAGAAAACGTTCTGCTCGTTTCTGAAATCTTATAAACGTATGAAATACGTCAGATTTATTTCGGATGGGAAATACAGTCACCTTTCTTGAATAATCGTCAATTATACTCAAGAAATATTTATTACCGCCTTGGCTTTCAGTTGGCATTGGACCACAGAGGTCCATATGCAACAATTCCAATGGACGTTTTGATCTTACGGCCCCCGTCTTTTTGAATGAAACTCTCTTGGACTTTGCTAATTTACACGGTATACAATGAGTCTTACCATTATCAGTTAAGCGTGGGAGGCCTTTTACACTATCATTTTTACTAGTTTTTACCAAGTAATCGTTATTAACATGACAAAAGCGTTGATGCCATATTTCTATTGATCCGTTTTTTGTTTTAGCGGTTACATCACTAAAAAAACTAATTTCTTTACTCTTTGGTATAATATAATTATCCGGCTTAAAAAAATACAAATTTTCATGGCGTGTCGCCGAAAACAATTTTATCCAGTCTTTATTAAAAACATTAATTTTACCTTTAGTACCCACAAAATGCGCACCTTTACTTTCTAATCTGGAACCGGATAACAAATTTCTCCTCAACTTAGGATTAAATAATACATCAGTCAAAGTTATTTCATGAACACTCCCCTTATATTTTACCCGAAATCTAAGTGTACCGATTCCTTCTACGGACAACTTTTATCCTCCGTTGCTAACGACATTTTCATGTTAATTATCGGTTTAAGATCTAAAAATAAACTCTTGTTATTACAAAAATGACTCGTGGCAGCAGTATCTATTACCCAAACACCTTTATCAGAGTTTTCCTCAAATAAGATACAACTAGTTACGAGTTGTTTATCTAGTTCTAAAAGACTACATTCAGCTTCACAAAATCTTAAATTTATATTAAACTCTGTGTTAAAAGTTTCATTTTCAGTTGAAGGAGATTTTTGTAGAGAATTTTTCTCTTTTACAGTTTACTTTAAGATGCCCGTACTTATTACATACATAACACGGACCTATAGTCTTAATAGATTGTTTAACATTTTTAATAGTTTTACAGTTAAATACCTTACCACCTTTCTTTTGGTAATCATTCTTGCCATTTGGATCTCCATGAGCTGCAGCGGTAGCACCAGGTAACGTCTTCGACTTCTTCGAAGTGAAACTGCTCAAGTAAGCATTCTCCGCTTTCTCCAAATCTTGTTTCATCAACTGAAGACGATTGGCTTCTAATATCAGCTCTGCTTCAATTTTGACAACTCTGAAGTCCTCTTCTTTCCATCTGTAGATTTGTTGCACGGTAGACTGGAATTCCTGAGGAAGCCACCTTATTAATTGAAATCCTATGTACAGGTCGTCCAATTTATGACCCGCTTCTTGTAGTCTGGTTGCCGCTGTCTTTACACGAGATATGAAGATTCCAACATCTTCCCCTGGTTGGTATTTTGTTCCAAAAAATTGATCTAATAGCTGGATTACTCTTGCTTTTGTGACTGGTTCGAAGTGATCTTTTAATATTTTCCATGCCGCTACTCCGTCAGTTGTTTCCGTTATCAGATTTTTCAAATCTGAACTGATGTTAGTATAGATCAACGTATAACATCTATCCTTACGAAGTTGTAGATCTAATTTTTCCTTGTATGTTGCCTCTTCATCAGGTTGCTCTGGCTTGGTTTGTATTATAAACTGCCAGCAACCATAATGCATTAAGAGTACTTGCATATCATGCTTCCATGTGTTCCAGTTATTTGGAGTCAACACTGATATCTGGTTGTTAAACTCCATATCCGTTACTCGATTTAGCGTACTAGCAACAGTTTATAAAAATAGTTCTAGACTGGAACAGTATTTAAAGAGACAAAGTTCATGGTCTGGTTCAACTGCTTAGCCTGTCTCTACACAGTACATGGACTTGGCCCATAACCAAATTTGTTACACTTATTGGTAAACCAATTTAAATTTTGCAAAGCTAGCAGTGAAATTTATGTGTCGAGGAGGCATGAAGACGAAAAACAGTTTCTTAAAATTGGCCTTTAATAATCAATCATAAAGTCACTCTGCTCGTTACTGGATCGATAAAATAAACAATAAGTTCAAAAATCAACATTACCAGAGACATCCGATTCGAACCGTCTTCTAATATTGTAAAATGAATTTCTAATCTGAAAATGGCGATGCAACCTACAGTTGCATTGCCAACCAGCCGTTCTCTCCCTCTAAGAGTTAAACCACTCACACACTTCTTATATTTCTGTTTCTCCTTCCTCTTTTTTAGAAACACTAACATGAGCCAAGTTTAAATACTCGCTCGATTTGCATTGCAGTTGCTGCCAACCACAAATCACGAAACTCAAAAAGATCGGGTTCGAATCGGTGTGCTTACTTTCATTGAGATCATGCAACGGGATTGGAAAAACAACACAAGGAGATCATAAAAATTTGGATCCGACTTTTTAAATGTCTAACAAAGATATTAAGTGTAACTGTAGGATAAAAAAAGTGGCGAAAAGTTTTAAAAAGTAGCAAAAGTGGCGAAAAATCGTCCTATCTGGCTTGCATTAGAACTTTGAAAAATCCAGTTGAATTTCGATGCTTTCCCATAGATTAACATTTCACCGGAAGTAGTTTTGGGTTCCACTTAATGTTGTTGTTTACAAAGTAAAACTTGTCTATCGTAATTATTAAAATTATCTAATTTGTCATCTTAAGGTAAACATATATCTGTATCATTTCTCGTTTTTATAATTATGCAACATAAATAAGTCGAAATATTGAAATGTATCGCATGTTTCTTAATTATTTTCGATGCATAAATCACATACTTGGAATTCGATTTTCGTGTTGAGGATTTGCTCTTTAAGGGATTAACGGTTGATAGTGGTATTGGTAAGTACTTTTTTATTACCTTTTCGAAATTAGACCCATTTTATACTAATGATTAAAAAGTAAATTAATCATATTTCTATTTAAATGTGTTTCGTATCTGTGCCATTTTTAGTAAACATTCTGCTCATTGGAATTAAAATTGTATGTTATCCGATAAAAAATATAATTGTTAAATTTTTTATTTTTTGAATTTACAATGATAATAAAATGTATGGGAAATATAATGTTGTTTCTGATTATGTTTTTATGATAGTTATAAATACTACAAACTTTTAATATTAGAGAAGAATTAATATTTAAATATATTTTACTGAATAAAAAAGAAAAGTATGTGGGTGAAGGAAACAGTTTTGACAGGGATAGTGCGGACGGTGAATATGTTTGGGAATGTTTTGTTAGACTGTTTCAGATTGAAAAAATAAATGATTTATCCAAACTTGTTGATATACATTACAACAAATTCTTGTTTATTAAGACTGGCAAAGCAGTTAAAATTTTTTATTCAGCATTAAAATGGAATTTTATTTTTCAACGCTTAATTTGTACTAATGCTTTCAATAATACCTTGATATAATGCATTTCTGAATTTTCTCCTCAGATTTGATATATATAAAAAAAAATTAGTTGTTGTTATTGTTACTAATACCACCTGATCGGCAAAGGCCAGATCAAGGCCCACGAAATTCATCATCGCAAAGGGCCAAGTGACACCTGTTGTTACTGTAGCTTTGAGCACCATACAGATGACAGAAGGATTTAACTCGGTTTCACCCCAATTTTGAGGGAGAACACCTGGGGGGTGATCAGGGGTCTCTCACCTCTCTTCCCCTTCCACCAACCTCACAAGAGGACTTGCAGCTCGACAGCTATTTAAAGTACCCCAATGCTGCGAAGACACTATACATTTTCAAACATCCATGTCTTCTCCGGGATTCGAACCCAGGCCCATTGGAACAGCAGTCAGTGCTGCTAACCACTAAACTCGATGGGCGACATTTAGTAGTGCTAGTAGCCCTATAAAAGAGTTTTCAACGTGCGTTCTCTAAATTTTGGACTGACAATAGCAATGTAAGCTAATTGTAATTTTCAATTTATTTTTAAAGAGTTGGTGTATTTTGCTACTTTGCCTGAAATTGTTTTTGAATCTATTTAATTTCTTTTTTTACTTCACTTCATTATATTCATCATTCATAAACCATAACCTACCCTTAGATTCCATGAGAAATATTTTAAGCAAATTTTTTAAATAATCAAAATTGTCATTCATTTAAGTTTGAAAAGTAAATATATACTTTTTTGATTAAAATCTAATGAATTACAGTTGGGAAAACATTTTTATTTCAGTGAAGAATGAAGTTAAGGTTTGCTCCTAATGTTTTAATGTTTATGTAAGCATAATTTTATAATTGCTTTCAAACAGATTATCATTAAAATATGAAAATGTTTTTGAAATACTTCACCACTTGAAAGTTAAACAAATATTTTTGTTCAAAGAATATATAATTCCTTTGACACTTTTTTATGCAAGAATTCGTATGACGTCGAACTCGTCGAATTCGCATACAAAATACCCGCTTCCTTCTCGATCTCAACTTCTCACGAAAAATTCACCCTTTTAAACTCCAGAGATGGGTCCACTACACGCCCCTCGTCATTTCTTTTTGGCAGGCCCACAAAAGTCTACACACGGTCTTTAGACTCATTAGCGCCCTATTGGCGGGGACCTAACAATGACTGTCTGGTCTTTCTCGAATGCAGCGGTGACAAAAAACTTGTCCGAACATCGGGACACTTCCCACCATGTCACTATTCTTTCTTTGAAACCACTTTTCCGCCGTCTTCCGAGCCATCAGTCTCCTCAGTCAGACAGGCCCCGTCAATTGTCAAACAATGGGACTGTGTCATGTCTATTATGACTGCAGCATACTTGCGTTGCAAACCAGAGGCCAAACAAGCGAGCCATTTGCTCTAATCTATCAAACTACACTTGTATAGAGGGGTGTAGGTTGTACCAATGTTCCATCGTTACATCATCAATTAATTCATCTTTAGAGTAAAATGGTACATATGTATGAGCAGACTATAGAAATAGTTTTTTGGGTTCATAGGCATTTGAAAAAATGACACTCGTACAACAGCTGGAACATTTCTAATGACAATTTTAGTGTTGTTTAGTACATTTATGGGTCTTTATCTCGTTGGTTGTTCTTCCTTTTCTGCATCAATATTTTCTTCATTCTCTCCCACTTTCTTTGCATGAAATGGTTCAAAATTCATTGCAAATTCAAGTAGACACATACTTTGAGATTCATAGCCCTGTTCTTGTGGTCTTGGGTGATTGGCACATCGCTGAAATAAGTTTGAGCAAGTATCCAACTGCTTGTTTTGTGGGAGTTTTTTTTTTTGCGAGCCCGGTGACCAGAGCCACGAAATTGATTACGCAGAGGCAACTCGACCCGGGCTATCGACAGGTGGTCTTTGTTAATGTAAATTCATTTAAGTTCTGGAGTTCGGGCACCCTGCCGAAATGGGAGCCGACTCATCGGGCCCCGGGTTCCAGACTGGAATCTTTTTTTTTTTGCATTGTCATCTACTTCTGTGCTATGGTTCAAATTTTAAGTATCTAACTCTTCGTTAAGTTAGATTAAAATCAATTACAAAATTCCACCCATACAGACAGACAAGAAAGCGAGTTAGTAAAAAAAACAAGTAATATAAAGTTTTTTTAAGTCAATTCCTACTTTGATCAACAAAGAAAAATTTTATTTTAGCTACTTTTTATTAAATAGTTACAATTAATATAAATATGTATGTACATATGACAGAATCAGAACATTAAATGGTATTTAATTTTTATTAATTATCATTAAAGTATCATATTATCATCTAAAACAGTCGTGCAAATAAAATTTCAGTTCAACTAAACGCTTTAAAACGTGAGAAAAAAACATATTCAAGTTTTTACACAAGTCACCAAAATGGTCGCTAAGTCGCCAACGTGGCTGTATATGTAATTCTTTAAATAATTAGTTTTAATCAATTAATTTTTATTATTCATAATAAAACTACTGTATTGTCATCCAAAATAATTATGTATATAAAATTTCAGCCCAATTAAGAGAGCACTTTGAAATGTATTTTATTAACAATTGAAAATTCCACCAAGATAAATAAATAAATAGAGAGAGAGAGTGCAAGCTAATAGTAGGAATTGAAAAACGTAACCTGGGGTCTGTCTTTGACCCCAGAGCCACGAAATTGAATACATGGACGCAACTCTACCCATGCTATCTACATATGGTCTTTGTTCGTGTAATTTCATGTAAGTTCCTGAGTTATGGGACCCCTGTCTTCGAGGGCCCGGGTTTGAGATTAGAACTTTTTTTCACACTTTCATGCATTGTCATCCACTTCTAAACTATGGTCCATATTTCAAGTCTCTAGCTCATCGGGAAGTTAGCTTAAAATCAATTACAAAATTCCACCCGGACTGACAAGAAGGCGAGTTAATAAAAACATGGTAATAACTTGGCGTGCTACTTCCAACTTTTCCAACAAACAAATATTGAAAAATGGAAACATGATACTTATAAGCTTATTATGGGATTTTCACGCACATTTTTTAATGAAAGTCTGTGTAGTCGAAAATTAAAAATAATATAATAAATAAGACGAAAGTGTGTACAAACTTAGGTTTTATTATTAATAGACTTCAACCAATTAGGTTAAGTATAAAATAAAAAGGAGTAACTTGAATCATTTAATACCTACTAATATTATAAACGCGAAAGTTTGTATGTATGTATGTTTGTTATTCTTTCACGCAAAAACAACTGAATGAATTTTAATGAAACTTACAATAATATAGCTTAAACATTAGAATAACACATAGGCTATAATTTATATAGATATTGTGTGAAGTGTCCAAAATATAACAGTAAATGGCAAGTAGGAAAAAATTCTGCCATCTGCAAGCTATTCTGGCGTGGGCTGCAAAAAATTACACGTAAGTGGCGTGAGTTACACGTATATTAAAAAAAAAAACCATGACAGCAGAGTAAAAAAAGTTTTCGGCATTTTATCACTTTTTTTAAAAATTACTAACGGTAAAAGATAAAAGTATGAGTTTTTTAAAATTCATTTTCATTTAAACGCATTGATATTGATTCATTTTAGAAAAAATCATAAAATATGCAAAGTATCGTTGCTTTATTTAAAAAAAAGCATACCGTATCTCGTGGCGAAATAAATTATCTTTCCAATTACAAAATTGCTGGCGAAGTTATTAATTGCGCGAATAAAATTTTGAGTAATTTTTAAAAAAATTATAAAAATTAAGTGATGGTGTTGTTTTGAGTCTCCGTGTACAAACGGTAGAAATCGAGGGCTATTACCGAACGGACCACTAACTTCAATGAAATAGGAGTGAAAAGACGTATAAAATAAAAGGAAGAGATATTTAATTTAGCCAAATCTTGTGATTTTCATTATTTATAGTCATCTTCTTTTCTAGTGTAACCTTTCATCAAGCGTGAAGTGCACAGGGAAAGAAGATAGTCATTTGGCGCCAAACAGGTTTCCTCCCGCAGACCTTTGACTATTGTAAAATTGCATTCTTTGTGTTAAAGGTTTATTTATTTATTTATTTAAAGTTAATTCCTTCAAACTTAACATGTCAATTGCAAACTACGGTAATTTTTAAGCAAAAAATGAAAAAATATACTACATTGTGTGTGTGTGTGAGAGTGATTATCTCTCGCAAAGAAGGTAAAAAACGGGAAACACAAAAAGTTTTTTTAAAAACCGTAATTTTTAAGCAATTTTTTCAATCTTTGTACAGATTACGGATCTACATACGGAAAAAAAAAGTTTTGTGACATTTTTTTAATTTTATAAATAAGGATTTTATTAAACATTAAATTAAAATGTTGAGTATTTTTTGAAAAATCGTAAAAAAAAAAGATTTTGTCATTTTATTTTTGAAATGACTGATTCTAAAAAAGAAAAGTATGGATTTGTTTAGTGTACAATATCATTTCATTCACACGAAAGAAAATTCAAACGGATCGATTTAGGAATCATTTTCATGAAAACGTGGACTTTGACTCATTTTAGAAAAAAACTGTAAAAAGTAGAAAATATCACTATTTTGTAAAAAAGAAGTATACCGTATAGTAAAGAAAAAAAGGATCTTTCCTATTCTGTTATTATTTAATTCCTACCATTAGCTTACGCTCTCTCTATATTTATTTATCTTTTTGGAATTTTCAATCGTTGATAAAATAATTTCTATTCATCCAATCAAGTTCAAATAATTTTTTTAAAACTTGTAGTGGATGACACTTGATGTTAATATAGTTTTTTTCAAATATTAACTCATTAATTAAACTTTATTTTTTAATTTCAAATTTACTCTGCGTTAATTCCCTTGTAGTTACAATTGGCTACAATAGATGGCACCAGTACGTTTTTCTGACAAGGTAGGAATTAACGTTGAAATTTTTTTTATATATTATTTGTTTTTTGTCTGAGTCTCATACAAAAAAGTCGGTGAATGAAAGTCGGTGGTAAAAAAAAATTCGCTCAACCCAGTTCTTCATCCCGGTTTGCCGAAGAAACATCAGGCAGGAGTAAAACAATTACGCATTTTAAGGTTTTTAATTAATATCTTTGTAACTAATTGCAAAATCGAAATATAAATGTTAAAAAAATTCCTCGAATCAGTCCCTATCTTTTCGTACCTTCGGCGGAAAACCTACGAATTACTTACGAATTTTAATAGTGTAGATAAAATCTGTACATTTTTTTCGCAATCTTTTTCTTAAAAATTTATTTTTAACTTTACATTTCCCTTTTAATGTATCTGGTTTTTAAATTTTTCTGTTGTCCAATGTGCAGATTCTACAAATCTTCTTTGAACAAATGAATCTCGCCCGCATAGCATAATGGGAACATTTGAAAACGAACATGCTTTTCTCTCCATTTGCCCTGCTCCAAAGCGCGAACGAAAATTCAACCCCCTTTCAAACCGGTAAAATGCCGGTTCGTCATGTCTAGAGAAGATTAATGCCGGTATTTTGCCGAAAATTACTGTTCATATAACGTGTACGAGAACACAGAGTGAAATTTTATGTAACTGTAATTATTTTAATTCAATTTTACCCAAATGATTACTTTTGTTATAACTTTTTTTCACCATTTTCACCTAAAAATTGTTGCTTATTGTTTCTGTTCCAAAGTGGTTCGAAGTACTGTGTTCCATTAAAAATATTTCTTTTGCAGATGCATGCGAATGAAAAAGGACTTCGTGTGATCATTGAAAAAAGCGCCTTTCTCTTCGTAAACTCATCTTTAGACCTGTACCACTCTGAAGAAAGGAAATTTGCTGCAATATATCTAGAATTTTGAGGATTTATAAAAAATAAACATGTTTGTGAAATGTGCATCATGGCGTTCAATACCAATTTCACGTTAAGATGACATTTATTTATTTATACCAAAGAACTGCCGCGTTTTTTTAAAACGTCAAGAGGGACTTTTCTCGTAAGAATACCATGAAAAAGGAACTACCTGATGTTTGTGAAGTTTTTGAGAAGAAATTTTCTACAAATTATCTCTTAAAAAATCATTTGCGAATTCATACCATGGAAAAACCATGCTTTTGTGAAATTTGAGAAAAGTCTTTTTTAACCAATATTTATTTAAAAAAGCATTTGTGAATTCATACTAAGGAAAAGCCATATATTTGTGAAATATGCAAGAAGGCTTTCTCTTTCAATAATGATCTAGAAAAGCATTTGCGTGTTCATACAAAAGAGAAGCCATATGTTTGTAAACATTGTAACAAGGCATTTTCTTTCCGTAGTAGTTTGAGAAAGCATTTGTAAATTCATACCAAGGAAAAGCCATATGTTTGTGAAACTTGTTGGAAAGCATTTTCTCAAAACGCTCAATTAAAGCAACATTTGCGAGTTCACACCAGAGAGAAACCTCATGAATGTAAAATTTGCAGGAAAGCCTTCTCTTACATTGGTACATTAATAAATCATTTGCAAATTCATACCAAAGAGAAGTCATATATTTGTGAAATTTGCAAGAAAGCTTTCTCTGACAGCAGAGTAATTTAAAAAGGCATATGCTACTTCATACCAAAGAGAAGCCAAATGGTTGTGATTTTTGTAATGCTGCTTTCTCTGCCAGAAGTAGTTTGAAAATGCATTTGCGAATTCATACCAAAGAAATGCCATATATTTGTGAAATTTGCGAGAAGGCATTTTCTCGAAGTGTTTACTTAAAACGGCATTTGCAAATTCATATTAAGGAAATCTGCGTGCAAGATTTTTTGGACAATAGTACTATTATGTAACATTTGCAAATTCATACAATCGGCACATTAGAAAACGGTAAACTTAACTTTCGTGAAATTTGCAAGAAGGCCTTTTTTCGAATTTTTAGCTAGGTGAGTTTTGTGAAGTTTTGAAGAAAGCCTTCTCTGTGACATCATTCATTTGTAGTATAATCTGGGAATTTACCCCAATGAAAAGTCATATGCTTGTGAAATTTGCAAAATCTTTTTTCTTATAATTACTTTACGGAACACTTTCAAATTGAACTAGAGATACTATGTGTTTTTGAAATTTCTTGACTACTTTGTCCTTTAGTAGTAGTTTGAAAATTATTTTCCGAATTCATGTGTAGGAAAAGTTTCGTCGTTCTGAAATAAACTGTGAAGTCTTCTCAGTTAGTGGTAATTTATGAAGAGATTTACAATTTCATTGCGAAAGAGGCCTGATATTTGTAAAAATTGTTTAAGCAAAAATAGTTTAATTCACCATCAAAGGAAAAGCAGAAGCGATGTATTTTTGGTATTTTCTGGAAAGGGCTTTTTTTCATACGATCGTCAAAAAACACGCATGGAAAAATAGAAAAAAAACTATACTTGAAATCTGCAATAACGTTTTAATTTTGTAATAAAATATGACATAATCATGGGCATAAATTTTCATGTGATTTTTCATTTAATTTGTTTATACTTAATGATGTTAGTCCTTAGAGTGCTGAAGAATACTTTTACTTTATGTTCTTAATATTTGGGAAATTTTCTTTTTTATGAGATTTTCTCACCTTTGATGTAATTTTAAAATAAATTCGAAACTTGCTTGAATTATCATTGATTTCTTTACTTTTTGGTTTTCTTTTATAATGTTTTTCCTTGGAGTTAAAAATTTCTTTTTGGTTGGAATACTTTTTAAGAGGATATCTTTATAATGGTTTTATTTATGAGATATTTTTTTCAATAGAAGATATAGTTTCATTATATTTCGAATTAATTATTTTGAAAGATATGCCTTAAAAATATATGTGTGTTAAAATATATTCTATTAAATGTTTTATAAAGTTTAAAAAAAGTTATTGAGTGAGACAACGGCTAGATTAACTTTATACATTTATTAAGGACAATTATTTTACAAAGAAGGGCCGAAATTTAGTAAAAAGTACTGATAGTATCTTCAAAAAAAATTCATTTGGACTCCCCGAAACGTCTATCTGGCCGCCTCGACGTTTTTCCGTCTCGTTTACCACGTTTTCGTCCTATTGGTGCATAATTCCCGCGTTATCGTGGAAGTGCCTTTTTTTCAAGGTTGCGATATCTTGGTATTACGTCAGCGGGGAATATAGGTGGGATACGATAAAGTGCAAATCAATTCCTACATCAGCCATCATTAGCATGCATGTGTCCTAGTATGTGGAAGACATTGAATTTGTATATTACATAAAACAAAAACTGAAAAGCTAAAGAAACTAAACTTACAAAAAAAAACTTTCATCAGAAAATCAAAACTTTTAATAAAGAATTGAGTAGAAATTCAGAAGGAATTAAGACAAAAATACAAAACTATGTTGAGAATGTTAAAAAATAAAATGTGAACTCTCAAAAAGTCATAGCAATACAACACTCATCCTTTTGGCCATGGTTTGAAGTATTCGACAGATTACTTGTTTTTTGGCTGCTGTTCCAGGGATGGGCAAACTACGACTCGCGGATAGAATTTTAATTTGCCTATCCGAGGAAAATTAAAAGAAATGTATCTATGTCCCCTTTTCTACTTTGTTTAAATATTTTTTTTCAAAAGACTAATGATCTTTTTACTTTCTCTACTTTTGTTCTACTAAACGTAAATCAACGAAAATAGCAAACACAGACAGCTTTCCATCAGTAAAGTGTTAAAAGCAGAAATTCTTTATTAGTTATAATTGTAGATTGGTGCCACAAGCGTTATCTGTTTTTCGGGCAGCAGTCATGGAAATCCAATATAGGTGAATTAGATTTTATATGTGACACACTATACGCATTTTAAGCTCCAACCATCGGCTTTTTTTTTTGGTGCGAATTCTAATATTATCGATTGCTGACATTCGCATCATTGCGAATAGTGGTGAAATTATTAAAAGTGTAACGTAGCTGGTGCTTGTTAGGATTTTTCGTAAAGAGTTTGAGTTCCAAAAGGGCTGCTAAAAACGTAAAGTGAATTCAGACTGTCGTACTTTTAATGATGAATGAACCTGGACATATTTTTTTTACATTTGTAAAAATTAACAAGTGTGTCACATCTGCAATGAAGCTGCAGCAGTCTTCAAAGAATTTCCCGCCATTTCACATCTAAACATAAGAATTCGATTTTCGAAGCAATGTCCAAATATGAAAGAAAACAAAATGCAGAAAGTCTTTGTAAAAAGTTATCAGGCCGACAGAATTTTTTCAAGAAGGTAAATATTATCCAAAAAGGCGCTACACAGGCAGCTTACTTTGTAGTATACAATATTGCTAAAAGTAACTAAGTTCTCAGGGATGGGGAGTTCATTAAACATTGCTTGCTCCAAGTTTGTGATATTTTATGTCCAGACAAGAAAAATAATTTTTAGACTGCAAATTTATCTCGAAAAACGGTGACTTCAAGAATCGATAAAATTTGACATCACAGTTAGAGTAAAAGATTGGTAAGTTTAAATTTTGCTCCATAGCCATGGATGAAAGCCCTCATGTAACTGATACTGCTCAATTAGTATTATTTATAAGAAGTGTTAATAAAAACACTTGCGTGCATGCGTTCTCTAAAGGGATCTACCACGTTCTACCACGGGATGTGATATTTTTCAAACGAGGAAGTGACAGCGTGTTATCTGCTTTGAATAAATGCGTGAAGTATCAGGAGCAGAAATTCATAATCGGTTAGTGGAAGTTTATGTAACAGATGTGATGAAGAAACTAAGGGTGCCGCCAATTCAGTGATTGTCTTCAGTAAGTGCAGGACATACTAAGAGCTGGACGGCCACTACAGATCAAAATGAAAGGAAGGTGGATGATATGGTTAAAGCGAACCAGCGTATCATCATCGATGGGAAGAACTAACTTGAATTCGGACATCACCGACATTCTTGGACACATTAAAGTATCAGCATGATGGGTTCTCCGACACACTTGGAACAACCTATGGTGGTCAGCCTGGAACATTTTGTGCATTACCATGAATTGGGCAATGACTTTCTGTTTCGGATTGTAACGGAGGATGAATCGTGGGTGCACCATTTCACGCCCGAAATGAAGTTCGCATCTATGAACTGGAAACATCCGTCATCACCTGTTCGAAAGAAGTTCAAAACAACTCTCTCTGCTAGTAAAGTGCTCATTACAGTTTTCTGGAATACTCTATGACTTCTGTTTCTGGTCTTTTTGGAGGTTGGAACCATCAATGCTATGCAGTACTGTGACATCCTGTTGAAATTGAAAGAGGTGATTCGGAAAAAGTGGCCTGGTCTTTTCAAATTTGTTGACGGATGATTATGCGCGATTACACTCGGTGACTGCAATGCAAAACCATATTGCAACTCTAGGTTGGGAGCCCCGGCACCATTCGCCATACAATCCTGATCTCGCACCAATTGACTTTCATCTGTTTCCGACTTTGAAGAAGAATCTCGCCGGAAGACACTTTGGAGACAATGCTGAAGTCAAACAATCCGTTAAACGCTGCTTCCGTATGCAAAACCCTCAGTTTCGCTGGAGAGCTTTTTGAAGCTTATCAAGCAGTAAGACAAATGTGATGAATGTGGAAAAATAAAATTAAGCCTTATCTTTAATGTCTCATTTTTTTTAAAAAAAATTCATACACAACTCTGACCATAGTTGACAGGGGAAATTTATTTTCCGACTCACCCTCGTATATTAAGATTATCTGTGTATATTTGGATTAAATATGAAATCCGCCCTTAATGCATTCGTGAAGCTTGTACATACTTTTCGATCTCATGGGCTTAGTCACCGGCAATTTCTAGGTTTTCTTCACTCCGTGTAATCTGAATACTCTGATGTACTGTATTAAATGAAAGTAAGGTGTCTTAGTGCAGGGTGGGTTATCGAGAGAGTGTGGTAGCTGAAAGATGACAGTGTGTCGTTTTTCCATGAGAAACAGGGTTCTGTGGAATGCGAAATGTTTGAAGATACAGAATGGCTTTCGGACTTTGCAATGTTCATAGATATTTGTCACATGACTAACTTGAATGTGGAGATGCAAGTGAAAAATCAATTTATCGACGAAATCTGGGCCTATCTCAAGGCTTTTAAACTAAAACTTAATCTGTGTTTGCTGTGAACGACTTGTCTCATTTCCCAAGGTTAAATGTATTGTTCTTGTTGGCGAGTGTTTTATCCAGGGATACATTTGAAATACGAGAGATAGATTAACACAAACATACAGAAGCTCAGAAGAATATAGACTGAGTCACACACAAACGATGATTCCAGCACAGAACGGAAAGGGTGCGCTGCTTTCAATTCGAGACGGGAATCCATTTCAAGCGAAAGTCCGACTTCTTTTCCCGAAGACACATCCGTGCCTTTTCCGGGATTCGAATCCTAGCCTACTCGATTACAAGCCATGTGTCATAACCACCATACTAGGTTAAGTGGCGTTAAATCCAATACCCTCAGTAAATTAGAAGCTTAAGACTTATGAAGGTGTTCTAAAAAACTACATTTTGAGTTCGAACACAGATTTCAAGATTGCAGTGCCATTCAAACAGAATTGGATATTTTTACCATGTATTTTAACGTAAATTATGAAGTAGTGAAATCAAAGTTGCAGGTGGAATTAATTGAACCGCAATCCAACAATTATCTGAAGCAGTTGTTTCTAAATATGCAAAAGTTAGAGTTTTACAAATCATTATCGAATGTACATTTGTGATATCGACACCGTTGGGGATATCCTCCCTCCACCATCCACGCGACCTACGTCTGAAGGAATGAAAGATGAACCACTAAACTCTTCTATAAAAAAATCACTTTATTATGATCTTAATTTATATACAATACAACAACACTAGAATAGGAGGCTTATGATCAAGAGTGAAACGACACAAACTGTAATACTCATAAATGGCGCAAATAACCACTGAATCTATCTTTATAGATTTTTTCCTAACTTAATAATATCCGCTCTATTCTTAAAGCTTAAACATGCAAGATTACCGCTGTTTTCGAACAACTACGGTCCTTAAGTCATCAATTTTATCCTTCCATCTGACTAGCTCTTGCTAAGGTAATACTCTTCTGGTCTCGGACCCACTTTTGCTTATCTGCACTGGCACTATTACACCGACTCACAGAATTCCTAGCACGCACTAACTCTCTTCCCTAGAACTCATTTCACTTAGCTCACTTAGCGCCCTCGCGAATACTAACGTTCCAATATATGTTTCCTAATCTGCATAACCACGCTCTCTTGGGTTTGTTGGAAAGTATTGTCATTCTGGACCCAAACAAATTCTAAGAGGATTAATAGAAGTAATTCCGATAATGCCCGTCACAAGTTTCCCAAAGGAGGTGGGTAAAGATCGACCTTTCTTCGCCCATCATAGTCATGAAAATTCTAAGTATTTATTAGAGCTATATTATTATAATTCAGTGAACTTTAGGTATTGATCTTTACTTCTATCCTAAAATAGTAAGGACAAAAAATAGCAAGTCACATAAATAAGTCATCAAAATGGGAAATTTTGTTGAGTTTGGTTATTTTAAGCGCTTTTTCTTTCATAGAAAAAAAACTGTCAAGTGCTGTAAGTACCACTATATTTTTTGGTCTCTTAAATACTACAATAATAAGGCTTTTAAATTGTCATTCGTTTGTTTTGGTGCGCGTTGATGTGATACGAAACAAAATAGCTTGTCCATGAATCGGTAAGATTGCTTGGAGCTTTTAGAAGAAAGAGACCTAGTACCTAAAATCCCTGCATTCCTGGACAAACAAGCACAGTTGTGTCTACAGAAGATGCCGCCGAGACACCTTTAGTGACATTGATTCGCTTGTTCGTTGACGCAATAAACGGCCAGCTCAGGAGAGCTTTAAACAATTTTATCCCAAATGCCCAAATACCATATATTGGAGATTATGTTAAAATCGTCTGTGCACTCCATAATGCCAGCTTTACACGTAGTAAGACTTAACAATATTGAGGACAACAATGCAATTACCCAACGAATGCGAGATTTAGTGAAGAAGACTAATTACTTAGAATAGTTGAAGAAAATAGCTGGGCACAACAAAAAGGGAGATATGGACTTTGTTAAGTGATCCTAATCTTCCAGATTTTCCACGATTAACTTGGAAATAGCTACGATGTTTAACTCTTGGGATGTATCAGCTTAAGCAAAGCCGATCCTACACTCACGAACATCTTACTCAATCGGAGCTGTACTCTGCTTACGTAAATAGAGAAGATTCCTCTGTCGTTCGACTCCAGTTGAGATCACGACACACTAGTTCAAAAGCATATAACATATGGATAAAAAGAGGTACAGGTCACAATCCAAACATTGAATGGTATTGTCAGTGCAAAGTTGAGGCAAGAGTTGGCTGCTGTGCATATGTTGCACCTGTACTTTGGTACTAGAGATACTGGCGCCATAATCACACTCAGACAAAAACACCAAGTGTAGGATATTCTGATACACTGCAAGACGCGGTTATTGAATAGTCCAGTGACGATTCAGATAGGGAAAGTGAGAAGGAAATACAATTGAAGACATTTGTTACAAATAGTTTAACATGGTTAGTTTTTTTCATGTTTTTTCTATTTAATATAAAAGACTTTTTTGAAATAAAACCTAACATTTTCATTTCGAATGAGTATCAGCGTTAAAATAAAAATACACAATATGAATTTGCCGATGGGCGAAAAAAGGACGATCTTTATCTACCTGTTTTAATATCTCACACCCAGAAAATGAGTGCTATGTTTGCTTCATCTGATATATGTGAACAAGTGTTTTCAACTATGAACCTTAGAAAGAATTAATTCAGAAGTAGACTGACGGATGAGCATTTAGCCTCGTTCCTTGAAATCAGTTCATCTCACTTCGAACCTCAATAGAAGATTTTTTTTAAAAAATTGCAGCTTCATTCATCTCATTAACATGCTTAAATTGTAGTACTTGTATATTGTTTCAAAAATTTTAGAAAAATTCCTCTTGGCCTGCCAAATGTTTCTTTTTTTTTTTTTTTTTGCCCGTGACTAAAAAAGTTTGCCCATCCTTGGGTAGGACCATCAAAATTTCCCCGTAGTAGATATCATTGGACTTTAATTGGGTAATTTTATATTGATCGATTAATTTATTGTAGAGATTTTGTCCTCGTCCTTGTTGTAATCTTTTAAAGTATCCGATTTTCCTTAATTAGTGAATTTTGTCAAAGATTGACAATTCTAGTTGGTAAATGTTAACCGGAAGTGGCATTTCAAACTGAAACTAAGCAATGTTTCGGTCTCATTTCACGTCTTAAACATTTTTTGTGTAAAGTATATATATATATATATATATATATATATATATATATATATATTTTAACGCTACGCTATCTATAACCGGCAAATTCAGTATATCTGTTTATTTACTTTTTAACGTCATTCGATTTCGCTACTAATTTTGCACAGTAATTTCATTGAAAACAGCTCATTTTATTTCTCTTGTTTGCTAAAGTTGTTTTTTAATATTATTTATATTTCTACAATGGGAAAAGACAAAAGTTTTGTGAGGAAAAACGAAAGTTTTCCGAAAATTTCTGCTGTACTATCCATTATAAAGGTAGTAATAAAAGCGTTAGTTCAAAAAAACTGGGAAAAGTATCAACTAATTCTTTTTTTTAATGTTCACTCAGAATCTTTTATGGTAATAGGATTTGCGAGAGAGAGACATCGAAAAATGGTTGTCAATACTTACCACTCTTCATTTCCCAGTTTGTTTTAATCAAGAACTGTACGTATTGAACTTTAAAATTTTGTTTGCAGTCAAATTTCTGTCTCTTGTAAAAAAAATGTATTTTCTCAAAAGGATTCACTTCCACATCAGAGGTGAATATCCTAAATATACTATAAACCGTCTTGTTTTATGAATAATAATTATTTGTAAAGGATTTTTAGCCGGAGAGAAACTATTCAAAAGGAAATGTAACACGTCGTTACATGTTATTTAATGTGCAAGCAGCATTTCCCAATTTCATGAGAGCAATTCATTTTTCTGGCTTTAAGGTTTAAAGTGCGGTTCTAAAATTTTTCACTTAAAATAAGTCATTTTATGAAACTTAGTGCGTAATTTTGATTAAATGTTATCATGGGCACACTTTATTGTAAAATTTCTATGCTTACCTTTGAGAATACTAATGTTTTGTAAAGTCATATACACACAGTTGACAAAATTATTATTTGTACACCACTTTTTTCTTTGTTTTTGTTGAAATAAACATCCTTATTTTAATTGCGAATTAGTCATGCATTTCTTTAATGCGTCTATTTATTGTATGCAAATTATTTTTCTTTTAAGTGTAAATTTAAATTGTAATCTGGAAAAGTGTGAAAAATCGTTGCAAAGAGAGTATTTGTACAGAATTCTTTTGGTGTAAGTATGGCAAAAGTTTTAAATAAACTTTTTAGATTCAACTTGGTTTTTCATGCGTTCTTCTTAGTTTATCAATAATATTTAAATAGTTTCAGATTATATTTAAATTTACAGAGATATAATCTTGAAAATGGCTGCTGAAACCAAAGAAATCTCTTTAGATATGATAAAACATATTACAGAGCTCCATAAAGAGAGGGAAAATCTTTTCGGGAAATAGGAAAAATTTTAAAACTGTCATTTATATAACCGTTGATTACATCGTAAAAAAGTATTTAGAGGCCGTCAGTGTTGAAAAAGCTCAGACCTGGTGGTCCGAGTAAATTGACTTCAAGAGCTAAACGAATGATTTTAAGGTCAGCAGCAAGTAAACCAATGACATCAGCTCAAAATATTGCCAATGAACTTTTGTCATCATGTAACGTTTCGGTGTCTTCTCAGACAGTCAGAAATGTACTGCACAGTGCTGGTCTGAAAGCCAGAACTCCCAGAAAGAAACCTTATATTAGTGAAGTAAACAGAAAAAGACGTCTAGAGTTTGCCATGAAGTACAAAAATAAGCCCATGGATTTTTGGAAAAAGGTTATTTTTTCTGATGAGAGCAAGTTTGAGATTTTTGCACCACCAAGTATTCGAAAAATTTGGAGAAAAAATAAAACAGCTCTTGAACCCAAAAATGTACTTCCCACTTTAAAACACGGTGGCGGAAATGTTATTGTGTGGGGATGTGTAGCTCATAATGAAGCTGGTAACTTAGCATTTATTGACAATAAAATGAATGCTTTAGCTTATATCAATGTGTTGCGACATAATTTGTTAGATAGTGCTAAGAAATTCAGCATGGGGAACACTTTTATATTCCAACAAGACAAAGACCCGTAGCACACCGCTATAGTTACTAAGACCTGGTTGCTTTAGCATGCTCCAAGGTGACTTGAAACACCTCTACAATCTCCAGATGATCTTAATCCTATAGAAAATTTATGGATGCATTTGGACACTGAAGTTCAAAAAAAATGTAACAAGTAAAGAGAACTTAAAAGAAAAACTTCAAGAAGTTTGGAACTCCATTGACACAGAAATCACAAAAAAATTAATTGAGTCAATGCCAAAGCGTCATGAAGCAGTTATAAAAGCCAATGGACTGTTTACAAATATTGAAATTTCATTTCATTGTTGCATATGTTTTGTTAATGTTTACTAAGCAAGTGTACAAATAATCTTTTGTGTATATTTTTTTTTAAAAAAAATTCACTTATTTGATTTTTTATTGTGAAAGAATCTTATTTTTTAAAACAATTTAAATGTATCTCAATAACTTTTAGTTATATTACTTAATTTATTTTTGAAGAACATACAAAATTTTAAGTGTACAAATAAACATTTTTCCAACTGTATATGTTCGAAAATAACAAGTACGCAGTTTAAAAAAGTGGGAAAGTAGGAACTGCCAATGCATCTTATAGAAATATTAGGGTGACCAGAAAGTAATGTCGTTTCTGCGTATGTCGATATTAGTTAGTCATTTATCAGCTTATTATATACTTCAAAGTCGTGCTAAAAACATTTTATGGCTCTAGTGATTTATTTACTGGTAAATATTTAAATCCTAATTTTTTTTTGTGTGTGAAAATTTTGGAGGAATGGCCAGTTAAATACCAGAACACGTGCATTATTATGGTTAATTTCCTATTTACGCCGCATCCCAAAATCAGATGCATAAGAATATTACATCAATGAGTAGATACATACACAATTATAAACAATTTCAAAACATTCAGTATAAACAATTTCAAAACATTCATTACAAACAAACAATACAAGGAATTCTTGCAACACAGCTAAGTCTCAATAAGTAGTAAACAAATGTAAGCATACAATTGCTTTCCACACTTTGGAATAAATTTACGCACACAAAAGTTCCTTTTTCAAACAACTAGAAAAATGCACCGTGTAATATAGTGCAAAAGTTTCATACAATAAAAACTTTTTAACAGAACAAGACTCGATTATTGCAAAAATTCACCTGACTGCCTGTATGTAAAAAAAAAAGGGAAAACTACAACCTGGCTAAAGCTCTTCGTCATCTTTCTGCTATATCTCCAATGTTGACCTCCAACGATGGGGACCTTCTGCTTGCTAGACTCTCCTCTGGATTCTTGAGGAGACGTTGGCCACGTTGACTGAACTGACAATGATGTTGCAAGTTGTGGGGACTTGATGTCCTGCACTTATCTTTCCTGAACCGAACTGGTCCCTCCTTGGCTTGTACAGTTCTTTCTGAAGATCAGGAACCGGTTTTCCTGGCCTGTTCTCTACTACTCAGATTGTACGTGCTGGACCTCCCTTGCTGAATGCGGCCTCACTGGAGAGGACTTCCCTCAGCTGGGCCGGGCCTGGAAACTCTGGCAGGAACCTGTCCAATGTTCCCCTCCATCCTTCTATTTCTTTTTTTATCTTTTGTTCAACGAGATGAATGACGGCAACCTTCTCTTATGGTTATTTCTGATACGCGGCCTTCTTTTCTTAACTTGCTAGCGATGAAGACACGCATTTTTTGAAGATGCTGACTTCCGGTGGTCGTTTCTTGTGTGCTGGTTGCCTTAGACCTTCGGAAGACTCATTCGAACCGCTAGTTTGTTTGCGTTTTCTCAACTATTGCCCTCTCTTACCACTTTTATTCCCAGTAACACTTGTCTTTTCTACCTGTTTTTTACTAGACTTGTGACGGGGCTTTGTGCAACTTTCAACAACTAATCCTTCTGGCGAATCTTTGGGCCAGCAATCGCGTTTATTTCACAGTCATACCTCTCAAGAAGAAACCATGAGGTGCAAATTAGTTAGCGTATATAAAGCTAGAGTTAAATAATCGTAGATCAGAAGGAGTGGAGCAGTTGAACACCGTGTTACTATAGTAAGAATTAGAATTACGCATCGTAACTAAAGGATGGATTTTAGCTACTAAATTAGGGAATCTAGAATTAACAAGATAGGATTGATTAAAGTTAATCTATTCGGATTTCGGGCGCTTATTCACGTATAGTTGTTGCTCTCTTTATATCACTTCATGGGTTCCCTATATAGATTACTTGTTCTGGAGTATTATGTTTGATAATAATAAATTAGATCTATCATGGATAGTGTCTTGGTCATTCATCATTACCTCCAACCGCTTTAGGTAAACAAGATGAAGAGGAAGTGACTTCAGGGGTAAGATCATTACATTGGCACTCAATGGTATTGTCCCCCCAAGGGAATCTTAATTTCCCTAACCCCGAAATCAGAGTCGGGTCTGGTTTTAAGGTTTTGCCCATATACTCTTTTTCCGAATCGAAAAATGTAGATAAATTTTTAGATGGTATCGAAAGCAATCTTATGTTTTATCAAATACTCGCAAATTTAGACTGTGCATATCTGAAAGGTCATATCACGGGACGTGCCAATGTATTAGGTTATGCCCTTGTGCAGGGTTAGGAGGCGGAATTTGATCAGTTAAAACAGGCATTGAAAGAAATTTTTTCGACTGTTCGAAATAAGGCATAGTTAGAGGCCAGATTTTTTGCGTCATATCAAACTAGAAGTCAAGCTCTGAAAGATTTTGTTTATGAATTATTAAAGTTCTTAAGAGCAGTCAGGGTAAAAATGTTTGAAAATCGATTTTGAGTTTTTGATATTTCTAAAATTTCCAAATTAAGACCTTTCCAATGATATAACATACAAGCAATTATATTAATTAAAAGTATTTTAAAAGGATTTTTGAAAAATAATCAAGTGATTAAACATGCCCATTTTGACAGATAGAAATGTATACATTGTCTTATTAAATCTGGAGAAAGGTTGCAAAGCCTCTAATTATTTTATTTCTACGCAATTAATTTAGATACCATATAACTGCAATTTTAACTGTGTGTAGATATACTAAAACTTGGAGCCAAATTTGGACAAGTTTTAGTTATTTGAATGTTATATTTAATAGTTAGTGACTTTACCTAAATTTAAGTCTATTCTTTACTTTAAATTTAATTTTAATTATTTATTATTACTGATTATTTAAACTCGCTAAGGCTTAGTATCGAGTTAAAAACTTTGAACTACTTGCGAAATAGTTCTAGTTAATTTTCTGCATATGAATTACTTATTAATCCTCGTTTTGAATGTATATTTCAGAATATTAAGTTTCACAAGGTAAGATTTTTTTTATAAAAATTTCTGTTTTCTAAAATTTATATTTTAAAAATTGTGTAAATTTACTGTGTGAATATCCTCTATGTTTCTTAAATGCAATTGTGTATATTGAAGTGACATTTTTGAAATATTTTTAAGCAGATATCATAACAAAAATGACAATTTTCAATAAATTCATAATAATCATATTTGCTCGTTTAACTAAAAGCTTGTTTTTCAAAAACTAAGTAATATACTTAAAAAAATTCACTTCAGTATAAATATAAATGTATAATTAATACATATAGTCAAAATCTTGAGTTTTTATGTTAAATAGTTTCTGACATAAACGTATAAAATGATACATCAAATGTGATGTTTGTTGACTTTGCGAGAAGCTTCTTATATACTTAAAAATACATAAATTTCCTGTTTAAAAACCATAAAAACAGTTTTATTTGGATGTTTTAGAAATCATTTGTCCAGTTTAGAGTAATTTCTGAAGTTTAAAACTTAGAAACTGTCTGCAACAACAAAACCTAATGATAACTTTACAAAATCAAAGCGAAAACTTTCAAAATGTCGTATAATCAGGTATTTTTAAATACCGACTCAAATTCATACCAAAACCATAATGATACATTTTCACATTATATTCATAATGCTTTATGCTCAAATGGATATCTGTAAAACATGAAGGTTACTAATTCTTCAAAAATTGATACAGAATTGAGAAAATTGATGTAATAATAGAAATTATCTCGTTAAAAAAACTGAAAAATATTATTCTGGGCAATTTAAGACTTTTTTGTTTACTATTTTATGCAAAATAAATTGCAAAGATGCTAATGTTTAATAAAATGGGACAAATACATGTTGTAATTCATTATTTTTCTGATGAAGTTGCACTTTATTGTAAAAATTCCATTTTTTCTCAAAAATGATGTTTTTAAAACTTCATTTATCTTTTTCTCAGAAAATAATGTATGTTTGCACATGAAATCTTTTCCCCATGTTACTGATATGTAACTATATATATTCATATGAGTTTTTTGGGGATTTTTTCAAAATATTTGACTGAAATCTACATATCCTGACAAAAAGTGTCAATTTTTTAAAAATTCATGGTGATATTTTTATGTTGAATTTCTCTTTGAGAAAACTAAACAATATATTTTAAATATTTCAATTTGTTGCAAATATTAATGTTTATTTATTGTTCAGAAAAGTTTTTAAGCTTTAATATTCAAAAGTATTACAATAAATGGTAACTAATTATAGCTCAGATGTGCAATGCTTTTTGTCGTTGCGAGAAGCTTGTTGCATGCATAAAAATACACAAATTTCATGTTTAAAAATGTAAAGACAGTTTTATTTTTAACTTTTTTAGAAATCTCTTGTACAATTTAGAGAAAATTTTGAATTTTGAAACTTTCAGAAATTGTGTTTGCATTTGAACATACAAATCCATATCAAAACCTTTCGCATGGTTGTAAAAAATCACATTTTTCCAAATCATTACTTTTACATACTGATACATGTTTACATTATATTTATGATGTTATAAGGTCCAATTTGGTATTTGTAATGCATCAAAGTTAAAAAATTTTCGCAGATTGTTACATAATTTATGAAAATTGATGCAAAATGCTAAAAAAAATTTCGTTGAACAAAAACTGAAGAATACTACATATGTATTTTCTAAACATTGTAAGACTTTTTTGTTTCCTATTTTATGCTTAAAAAATTAAGAAGATCCTAATGTTTAATAAAATACATGTTGTAATTTAGTATTTTTGTGATGAAGTGCCTTTTTACATTAAAAATGCAATTTTCTCAAAATGATTGTTTTCAAACTGCGTGTACCTTTTTTCAAAGAATCTAAAAAATGAATGTACTTGCAGTTTTTACTGCTCATAAATAATATGTAACTATATAAAATAGAGCTACATTTTTTGGAGATTTTCCCAAAATATTTTACTGAAAAGCATTTATAGTAAAAAAAATGACAATCTTCAAAAATTTCAAAGCGATACTTTTACGATGAATTTTTTGAAAAATTAAACAATATATTTTAAATATTTTACCATTATTTAAATAAAAAGCCTAATTAATATACAGACAAAATTTGGAATTTTTATAATTTACAGTTTCTGAGAAACAGGTCCCTAAAATGGCTCAATTTAACATTGTCGGTATAAGCGGTACCGACTAATCTTAAGTTAGAAATGACGGAACAGAGTTTGATTGAACATATTGTTAATCGTCTCGAACTTCAGGTTCTTAACTACGTTAAGCTTAGAAATCCCACCACTAGAGCTCATCTGTTACAAGTGATCTCAAAATTTGAACGAACATATTCAGCCAGGAAAACCCAAGGTTCGAGTAAAAATTATAAGGAAGGACGAGATTAGGTTGCGCGTCGGAGATCTCCCGACGAACGTAGGAATAAAATTTGGAGTTTTGGATCGGCAAACTGATAGGAGAAATAATTATAGAAGTACATACGGGAATAGACCCCAGTGGAACCAGGTTAACCAAGGGTTCGAGTACAGAAACCATAGTAACAGAAGTGATCATAGGTTCGAGAATAGCGGAGGTAGGAATTAATTCAGAAATAGAGGTCCGAGGGGACCGAAGACCGGGGGGTCGTCTAAATTGTTTGAGGGTTCAAGTAGACTAAAATGATCACAATCACAAATTGAAGTGAATCCTCCTATTAGAATTGTCTGGTAACAAGCAAAGATAGGATTGCCACAGATGAATCGAAGGTTAACGCAATAATTGAGATGAAACCTCCAACAAATTCAAGGCAAGTGTCGAAACATTTGGGAATGACCCAGTAGTATCAGAAATGTATTAAAAATTACGCAGACCTCTGTGAGCCCCTTTATCAATTAAGACGAAAATTTAAGAAATTCAGTTGGTCGGAGAAGACGCAGGTTGCTTTTCAGGCAATCAAGTAGGTGATTACGGAAGCACCAGTCCTAAAATTATTTGATTTTAATATGCAACTCGAGTTGTGTTTACTGACGCTAGTTCGATTGGGATCGGAGCTGTGCTTACCCAAAATCAGAAACCCATAGCGCACGCCTCCCGCACACTCAGTAATGCGGAGAGGAATTACATTGTATCAAAGCGTGAGTGTTTAGCGGTTATTTGGGCTCCAAATAAATTTTGTACCTAACTTGGTCCACTGCCAGTAAAAGTGATAACGGATCACGTGGCTTTGAACAAGTTGACGCATGGTAAAAATTAATCAAGTCGAATGATCAAATGGGTACTTAAGCTAGACAAGTTTAACGTTGAATGGGAACACCGTCCGGGAGCTCAAAATGGGGTGGCAGATATATTGTCAAGAAATCTGGTTGAAAGAATAGTGGAGAAATATATAGCGTGTGCAGTGATTAGAGATTTGGTACTTTCATCCAGAGAGCAATTAATTGCTGAACAATGACAAGACCCTGAGTTAGGTCATATCTATAGATATCTTGAGAAACCTGAGGATAGCTCAGTTAATGCGACAGTCTGTGGGAACTGGTCTCATGATTTTAAGATAGTTGACGGCTTGTTATTTTATGCCAAGTATACAACTACTCTTGGAGAACTGAGAGTGTATAATTCGCAATCACTGCGATATGAGATAATGCGCGAATTTCATGACAAGTCCATAGCAGATTATTTAGGAAAGAAGACACTTTTAAGAGTAAGGGATGTATGTTATTTTCCCTATAGGCACAAACATGTATATAAATATGTTTTGACATCCGACATTTTCCAGAAGAATAATTATAAAAATGCGTTAATACCGATTGTAACTAGTTATCCGAATGAAATAGTTTCATTAGATTTGTTAGGCCCCTACCCAGCGTCGCGACCTCAAATATATAGATATATTTAAGTAATAACGGACCACTTCACGAAGTTGATCGAAGTTATACCCCTTAGAAAGGCTTCCGTCAAAACAATTGCAAACACCCTGTTTGAGAATTATATATCGCGATATGGAGCTCCTGTAAAAATGATTAGTGATAACGGTCCACAATTCATATCCGATGTTTTTGAGCATTTAAGTAATAGATTAGGCATACAGCATGTCAAAACAGTTGTATATAGATCCCAGTCTAATAGAACGGAAAGAGTGAATAGTGATCTTTTGCAAATGATTGCCAGTTTTCAAAATGATAATCATGAGACTTGGGACCAGCTCCTATGTGAATTCGCCTATGCCTTAATAACGGCGGTTCATGAGACCACGGGGAAAACTCCAGCAGAGTTATTTTGGGGCAGAAAGCTTATTACCCTGTTTCAAAAACTTGTAATGTTGACAGATGGAGCAGAATTTGTGGCGGGCAATATTGAGAAATTACGTAAGGAGGATAGACAATACTAGAGTTAAACATGAGAAACGGACGAAGTATTACAATAAAAGGAGACGCGAAGTTAACATTAGGGTCAATGATTTAGTACTTGTAGAAATGTATCCCATAAGCTCTGCCCACAAAAAGGTATTAGCTCAATTCAAACCAAAATTTGAGGGTCCTTATAGAGCCTTGAATGTTCAAAATAATAATGTTGTTATTTGGAAGGCGGGTAGAAGAACAACCGTTAATATAGACCAAGTGCGAATTTACCATTAGAGAAAAAGAGATGAAGGAGTGGTAGACGTTGAAAGTTCAGTGAGAAGCGGATCGGAATATCAATCGAGTAGTTTGAAGGAGAATAGACCTAGGTTAGATCAGTCACAGGGCTTTAGAAGCAGTGAGTCTGGTGAAAGACGGAGACAGCAAGGGGAAAATACAAGTCTTACTGGGAATAAAAGTGGTAGGATAGAGCAACAGGTGAATAAGCGCAAAAGAATCCGTGGTTCGAGGGAATCTTTAATAGGGTTTAGGCAACAACAATATAAAAAGACAAAACAAGAGGTGATGGGGTAAAAGAGAAGGATCCCTGCATCACGGTCCACGGGACCGGAAAGAAAGAACAGTAGAAAGCAAGGTAGAGAGACCCTCCACAGAGCGTTGACGTCATCTTCCATATCCACCAAGCCAGTTATAAGAAAAGAGTTAGAGAGGCAAAAGATAACTTTGGGCAAGTTCCAGCTGAAGACTTGAGGTCAGAATCAGAACAAAAGTCGCTTCAGTCAAGCCGGATCCAGCAAGGAAGATCAAGCCCCTACAACCTTCGACGCAGAAGAGATGTCACCAAGGAAGCCGGTTCCCGACTTTCAGGAAGAGTAGTGCAACCCCAGGGGAGACTAGTCCGGTCCAGAAGAGAACCATTTAGTAGGCCAAACCCTGACTTCTCCAATCAACATAGAGAGTCTAAACCACGAGGTCGCCAATAGATTAAGCAGAGTCTAAGGAGCAGAAGATCCAGTCCTAATGTCCCCGGGCAGAGTCGACACTCCAGAAAACAAGTTTGCCAGGAGCCTAAAAATAGTCCAGAGGGCAAAAGGTTAGCATCGCTTGGTCCATATTGGAGATATAAAGGAAAGTAGTTAAAGGAGCTTTAGCCAGGTTGTATTGTTTCATTGTTTTTTTTCTTACTGGCAGGCAGTCAGGTGAATTTCTGCAAGAAGCATGTCATGTTAAAGTTTTTATTGTACAAATGTTTTACACTACATTGCGGTACATTTTGTGGTTGAGGGAAAAATGAACTTTTGGATGCGTAAATTTATTCCAAAGTGAGGAAAGCAATTGCATGATTACATTTGTTTACTACGTATTGGGACTTAGCTAGGATGCGAGAATTCCTTGTATTGCTTGTTTACAATGAGTGTTTTGAAATTGTATATAATATATTTATTCACGTAATGATAGATATTAATATATATTTGGTTTTGGGACTGGCGTAGATAGAATATTAACCATAATACTAACAACATTGCGCGATTGGAATGGGAGATATTTTTTGGAAAAAACAAGATGGTGTGTTTATATGTTTAACAATAACTGACATTTGGCATATGTGTACAAGATCAATGTGGTCTGTATATGTATATAGTGTTGACATTTTTTTGTACGTCCATTGATGCAGTTCTCATTTCAAGGTGGCTGACCCTGATATTTGAATTTTTTTTATTAGACCTGTCATTCCCAACGTGTGGCGCAGGTCCCACTCGTGGGACATGGCAATATTTTGGTGGGTCATGAGCAGGACGTGCACCCTTCAGCTGACTATTTTAAAAACTATGGGGTAATTCGAGAATGAGTTATAAATAGTGAATTGTTTTCTAGTGAGTCTGTGGATGTGATTAATGGATAGATAAAAATATTTGTATGCACCTGTGTAATTGATACACAAGATATTTCCGCTTTCCCCTGTCACGTGTCTCAGTTGACAAAGAAGAGGGCGGGACTCATGTCGTCAGAAAAGCTAATGTTTTCTCGGCCAATCAGCGTGTATGACATTCAGTTTGCTTCTGAACTTGCTTACGCTTAGCCTTGTGTCCACCATAATACTATGTTGCCTTGTATTTGTTTATAAAAATACGTGAATTATGTGTGAATTACTGTTCTATATTACAGATTAGGAACCTAAAGAAAAGGAATATATGATTATTTTTATGTATTTATATATCAATTGAACTCAGCAATCATGTAAATTAGCAGTATCTTGCATTTATACCACGCACGCTAAAACTGGACTGTTTCTACAATATTTCGTTCTCTTTGATATTCATATTCCTTATTCAGAAATATTTATCTTGAATAACCTACTTCCTTAATTAATTATAATTTTATTTGTTTTAGTCACAAACCCTATGCATAAAATGAGTAGTGCAAGTAAAAAAAGTTCGTCAATGTTCAGAGGAATACTTAAAATTTGGATTCATACCCGCTGTGCATGATGAACGGTCACCTTTCTGCCTCTTAGGCTAACAATGCTTGACCAACGAATCAATGAAGCCTGGTCGACTTGAGTTGCATTTGAAGTCGAAACATAGTGCGTTTGTAAATTTAGATTTAAATTACTTTAAGTCTTTAAAGGAGAAGTTTGCAAAAAGATCAACAATAAAGTCTCTGTTTAATACACAAACTTTTAGCGTCAATCGTACTCTTGAGGCTAGTTATGAGATATCTTGACTCGTTGCCAAATGTGGAAATAATCATACTATAGGAGAGTATTTAATAAAACCATCAATATCAGCATTTCTTAAAACAGTCCTAGAAAAGGATGGCAACGCTGGTAAAGCCATGCCACTCAGTAACAATACTGCTAGTAGAAGAATAGAGGAAATGAGTGATATTGAAACACAACTTGTTGAAAAGTTGAAAGTCAGATATTTCTCACTACAAATGGATGAACCAACTCTGAGAGACAGAGGTCGTATTGTTAGCATATGCAAGATATATTGATAAAGGTGAATTTGCTGAAGAAATGGTATTCTGCAAATCATTAGAAACCACCACTTCCGCCGCTGATATACATGGTAAGCTAAACAATTACTTACACGTCAATAATATACCAATAGAAAACATAGCATCTTGTGCTACAGATGGTGCTCCTGTTATGATGGACAAAACAAAAGGCTGCTTAAAATTGATGAAAGCGAATAATCCAGAAATGATTCTTGTGCACTATGTTATTCATATAGAAAACTTAGTGGCCAAAGTTTACTCCTGTTCTTAACGAGGTACTACGCTCTGTTATAAAATTTATATATTTATCAAAGCTAATGTGAAATGTGATCGCCACTTCAGACAATTTTGTGAAAATGAAAATGCAGGCTATGTGAGACTTTTACTTCACACTGAGGGAATTGCTTGAAAAGATTCATGGATTTATATGATGTTCTTGGTGACTTTTTAAGTGACAAGTCTGAAATAAAGCACCTGAAAACTGTTGATGGTAAAGTATTTGTGAGTTATTTAACAGATAGTTTTAGAAAACTAAATCTGTTGAATAAACAACTTTAAGGATCAAATAAAACTCTTGTGAATGCAAATTCGAAGATGTCTGACTTCGCTATATTTATTGAGGTATGCCAAAAAAATATTTCTCACAAAAATTTTGACCAATTTCATTGGCTAAAAAATATGAGGTGACTGATGCTGCTGTACTTGTCGTTGTGGATCATTTGAAAATAATGGCCTCTGATTTTAAAGAACGATTTTCTGATTTAAAAGAACTTGATTTTCCAACATAGGTGACGCAGCCTATGCAAGTGGATATATCTTAGATTTCGATGCAGTACCAAGAATAACTCTCAGAAATACAAAATGACGAGTCCGTTAAAACTTAATATAAAAGGAGTGATGGCATGGCTTTGTGATGAGACAGAAACTAACTACCCACATTCAACCAAGTTTGCAAGAAAATTGTTGTTACCCTTCCCATTTTCTTATTTAACTGAATGTGTCAATGATTTGTTATCGAAGAAAAGAAATCAACTTGATATCACTAAGCGAAGAGACTTAAGCTGACTAAGTTGGAGCCTGATATAGAATCTCTCTGTCGCAGACATGACGCATTAGGGTCTCACTAACAGACATTATTAGGTGAGCGACTTATACCTGAAGTTTCTCCTTCTCGGTCTTGCCTACCTAAGGGTGGGGGAGGAATGAAAGCAGAACCAGAGACTTCCTTAATAACAATTATTTATTTACTTAAGCACACTGAACAATAACAACTTTTCCACTGGCATAGCTAGTTCTCAGGGGGCTCTGTATCAAAATTCCTTCGGGGCTCTTTTTAAGGTATGGAAGCCATGTTAGTTGGACTTGAGTTCCATGTGTTGGGGGCCTTGTATCATTGATACGGCGGTAGCTACGCCCCTGAAATCTCAAAGTGAATCTCAAAGAAGTAGCAGAGAGAAAGCAATGATTAATAAGCAAATATGTGCAAGTAACTTATTTATCTCAACCTAATCTAACGTGGATTCCTAACCGTCAATCTATTAATTCCACTCAGTGGCCAAACACTACTTTAAATCTTTACATGCGAAAATCAACTTTATTCAATCTCACCTGCTTAGTGAATGTAACAGCTTCTTACTTCCTTCTCTTATAATTACAAAACTCTGACTTTATAAAGTCGAACTAATCTGCATTACGCGGTTTCTTCTCCAGAGGGATGGCTGTGAATTAAACACGAATGCTAGTTCAAAGATTCCCAAAGAGGATTAGTTAGAGGTCACGTATAGATTCGTCACAAGCTTTATTTTTATTTTTCATTATTAATAGTTCAGTAATGAAAATGATCAAATTAATTCAGAATAAAGTTTCATTCAAATATTTGCAATTTCTGCATTTCAGTTCTCTATTATACACTCAGGAACATTAAAAAAAGCGACCCTAGAAGAAAGAATCAGATTGAAATGAAATTTAATACACATAATGACACAGATGAGAGATACTCTTGATCTCAAAAACAAGACAATTAAACGAATACAGGGGCTGCAACGACACAAATACTGGGAAACTTCAATAGCGCGTTGAACCACCTCCAGCTGCAATACATGCCACCACACGGTCCAGCATTGAGTTGCTTAGACACCTATGTTGTCTTGAGGCAGATGGGCCGACAAATCTTGAACAGCCAACTCTAAATCATGTACAGAGTGACACGATGGCATTTGCCGTTTTAGCTGATCCAACACGTGCTCTACAAGGGACAAATCGGGGGAGCGGGCCAGCCATGGAAGAGTCTAAAAATGATGTAGAAAGCTTGGAGCAACTCTTGCTGTATGCGGACGAGCATTACCTTGCTGGAAAATTGCCCTTGGAGACCATTTAAGAAAGGTCCTACATGGGGTCGAAGAATATCATCAACGTAACGTTGGCCCGTTAAGGTTCCACGCATCACAATTAAAATGGACCGGCTATCATGGGCTATGGCCCCCCAGACCATTACAGCAGCTGTGCGTGCAGTGGGATGTAGAACAGTGTGTGGGAGGGGGGAATTAAACTGCTCACCAGGGAGCATCCACACCCGTACACTATTATCAGCTACCCCCCCCAAAAAAACCGGGATTCATCACTAAACACAATCTTTTGCCAATCTGTGACGTTCCGCATTGATCTGGCTTGGCACCACTGTAGACCCAGTTGCCGATGTTCCGGTGTTAAAGGAAGTGCACGAAAAGGGCGCTTGGATTTAAGATCTGCTTTTGCAAGGTGTCTGGAAATTGTTTGTGGAACAATTGCTACGCCTACGTCTGCTCGTATCGTTGAACGAGTCACTGTGGGGTCTACAAGTGCTTGCCGCACAATTCTTCGATCATCTCTCCTCGTGGTCTTCCTGGTCGATCCAGATCCGGTTTTCCGCGCTTGCGTACCTTCTCGTGTCCACTGCTCCCAACAATTTTTAACGACACACTACAAACGATCCACCTGGCCAGCAACACGGCACATCGACCAGCCTGCTGTTTTCATCCCGATGATCAGGCCTCTCTTAAACTCGCTTAACTGTGAGAAATGTCTTCTAGCACTTTTACCTGGCATGTTTCAGTTTCCAAAGTCTTCCTACAATCGGTGGTTAATCGTCACGTTCATGATTCTTCGAATTTGCGCTGTATTATATAGCACCCTCTTCCTGATTGTAGCGCCACCTCGGCGTGTATGAGCATGTTTATTGGCACAAAACTTGGAACATTTGCATATCACATTACGCTGTACTTATTTGCAAAGTTTCGCGATTGTACTTAGCTTCCTTCTTGGGTCGCTATTTTCAATGTTCCTGAGTGTATGTATATATATACTAGCTGCATGGCCCGGTGTTCCTCGGCATTTCTATTTTCCTCCTGACATCAGCATTTCTGTGTGTATATTTGTACGCTCACAATGGGAGTGATTTCTAAAATTATGTCAAAAAATTTCCCTTTTTTGAAATTTGCTCCATTCCACTTATTTTTGATTTGAGACAAGGTTCTTTCCCCTCTCAATAGCCCGAACACGGGTCTTTTTAGTGTAAAATTATTGTTCTATGTTCCCCTCATTCTCAGATAAGATATAGCTTCAAATTTCGATGTATGACTTATAAAAAAAATATTGCGTTAGAATTTAAAAAATTGTTAATGCGAAACAATAATAAAAAGAAAACGATTCTGATACTAAGAGTAAAGCTTTAAAAGTAGCGTAATGCGAAATTGAAAATTTCTGCCTTCTCAGTTTCGAACCTGGGAACTGCCGTTTCATAAAGAGCAGCCTGTTTAACAATTGCGCAGTCGGTTCCTTCGGGGGGAAGTATTGAATTGAGCTTTAAAATAAAGGTAGATTTTTTTGAATATATCATTTCGTTATTCGTCAAAGTAAAAGATTATCCTTTTGAAAAAAAAACCATATATATATATATATATATATATATATATATATATATATTTATTAAAATCAAATTTCTATAAGTAATTAATAAAATAAAAATTTACAGATAGCTATTGAAACGATTGCTTTTGTAATCAAAATGTATGAAACAAAAATAAAGAATGTAATTATAATTAATTCATTATTACTGACATTTTATTAAATTTTTTTGTTTAATTTTCCAGCCCCCGGTAACTCAAAAGTACATTTTTTTTAAAAAAGAATAGTTTATGTATGGAGCAGAAATTTTCAAAATTAAAAAATTATTAGGTAGTGTTTTAATATTTATTTCGTCCGAAAATATTTTTAAAAAATTGTAAAATAATTAAATTGAAAGAAAGATATTGTTTTTTTAACCGTACTTTTTAAGATATTTTATCAATTTTTGCACAGATTACGTATAATATTGTTCTACACGCGGAAAAAAAAGAAAAGCATGAACTTTTTTTTAGTGTAAAATATTTTTTCAATCGTAACAACTGATAATTCGTATTCTAAAAAAGGAACCAATTTCGACTAATTTTTAATTTAAAAAATAATTGTGAAATAATTAAATTGAAAGAAAGATATATATATAATTTTATTATATTAATTTTTAAATAAATTTATTTATATGCAAAGTTTCGTTGTTTTGTTAAAACAGATTTTTTTCCTATATTCTCTGCAGATGGCGCCACGATGCATTTTAATGCGTTTTAAGGTTTTTAATTAATATATTTTTAGCTTATTGGAATATCGAATATAAATGGTTAAAACGAATTCCTCGGATCATTCCCGAAATTTTAATAGCTTCTGCTTCTTGTGGTTCTTGAGAAAATTGGCATATATACCTACATAGATACGTTTGTTTACCTACGAATTTTAATATATAAGATATATAATTAATTTCTTTATTGCCGAATAAAAGTTACGCTATTTGCTCCCCAATGCCAACGTTTTCTACGACGATGCTCATATGTGATGGGTTTTTTGGTGGGAGGGGGGAGGAAGAAAAGGGATAAATAAGAAAATTTTCTGAAATAAGTAAATCCTTCGCAAACACTGTCAATGTCCTTTTGTTGCATTCCAAAGCCTTCGGAATAATCTTTTGGACAGTAGTGCACAGAAAAGATTGTACTTCGAAAAGACGTACATATACGTTCAGAAAATTAATGCTTTGGTTGAGCGAGACGTTTATATACGCCGGTTGCACTTAAGAGGCTAAAGTCGTATTGTAGATTTAGTGTCAAATTATAGTGTTATTGAATTCATTTATTGTCATTGTTTGGAAGGGGTTGGCGCAATGAAAGTTATGATTGAATATTGGGTCGCGAATATTGAAAGTTTGAGAAGCACTGTTATAAACAGATCCGCTAATATAGAAAAAAAAGTAGTTTAAGAAAAACGGATTTTTTTTTTAACATTTTCAATTAGCCATGCGCAAGCTTTTTTTATATTCAACTTTATGAGTGCTTTAAACGAAATTTTTATTCAAAAAATGAAGAAAAAGTCACATAAACCTCCTTCAAAGGGAATTATGTAGATAATTCTATCGGGTAGAGAGAATACAAAGTTAATGATTGAAAAGGTACAAAAAATGTATGGGGCATGCCCAGCAATTTATGAATAGATAATACTACAATTGTTTTCATTTCTTTTATAACTGATACATATATTTTATAATTTGTCTAATAATATATATAAATATATATATTATGCACCAACAAAGAAAACTTTTTAAAGAAATAAATATGGAATAGATTTGAAGTATATTATATAAAAGGTATTTGTTTAGATTTCTGCAAATTTAATTATAATAAAGAATCACTTAAGTGCAGCGATACTCATTCTGTGGCCCACCGAGCCTTTTTAAGTGGCCCGGTCAGTGCCCATTGCTCTGAAAAATTCACTTATTCAAGAAAAATATATTTAAAAAAAATTGGTGTTCAGAAATCCAATCTATCAATTTTGCTTTTTGCTGTCGATATTGTACGAGTGCGAATTTATATTCTTTTTCTATTTGTAATGGTTACGATTAGTGATAACAAACAACACTGAAGTATTGTTATCTTTATGGGTGGAATTAATTTTTAACTATCCTTCATATCTTGCAAGCGAAAAATATTCGAAGAAAATATATCGTTTCAAGACGATTGAGTGGTTAACTATTTTGTAATGAAAAACAGACATAGATCAGTAAGTGTTTGATTTGTCACGAAAGTGCTGAATTAAAAAAACACACCAATAAACAGGAATTGTTCAATGACACTTTTTCTTCAAAGATCTCTTTCAAGAAATAATAAATAGGCTTTCTTGAATAATCTTTACGATAGCAATAAAGTGTTTTGTTAGTGGTAATGTCACACTGGTAACAAAGACTTCGATAGAAGTTTTTTATATCATTGGTAATCATATGAAACCGTTAACTGATGCAGAAATTGTGAAGGAGCGTTTCTTAAATGCCTTTAATTCAGTGTTAGTGATGTGGCCGCGGTAGCCGAGTGGTATAGGTATCGGACTGTGGCTTGCTTTGTCACAGGTTCGAGCCCAGTACCACTAAAGACCCGCCGTGTAGGGCAGCGATGCACGTTAATTCTGTCGAGAGCTGAAACGTCCTCCCGTTGGTGTGGTAGGGTAGTTAGGAGAGGGGGTGCCAGCTCAGGTGTCGTCCACGTCACTTGACCATGGTTCAAAATTACGTGGTCCGTCGCCAAAAGCCCTCGTGTAGCTGAACAGTGCGACGTTAATATTCAATCAATCAATCAGTGTTAGTGACAAAAATAAAAAAAATCGTAACTAAAAAAAGCAAAACGGGGTTAAAATATTTTGAACAATTTTCCACCTTTTAACCCCCCCCCCCTTTACCTTCACCTTCGTGATGCGGCCCGCGTGAAATAGCTGACAGATGTTTGCGGCCCAACAGAAAAAAAGGTTGAGTACCCCTGCTTTAGTGTGAATTTCAATGTTTATGTAAGTTTATTCTTTTTACATGCTTGATTAGTTTAAATTTATAAATATCAATTTTATTATATAAATGTGGACAATGACAACGGCCAAATTAAGTTACACATACATTTATCAAGGACAATTATTTACAAGGGGTGGGTTCGAAGTTAGTAAAAAATAACTAAATCATCGTTAAAAGTTATTCGCTGGATTTTACGAGGCGTCTATTGCGTCCACGTCGTTCCTTCGTCTTCTGTCTAAAAAATTACAAAAAATGTATAAGAAATGTATTATTCATTTTTAAATTAGGATTTCAGAAGACATAAACAATTTATACTTTTATCACCCAGCCTGGTTCTAAGATTTATGATGTACAATCCGGCAGCTGAAGATTCGAGTTTACGTCTTCACGAAGTGAGGTCGTTTTTCTCAAGCTTTCCGGTATCGGAAATTCTGCTTTTCTTCTTGCCGCAGCTTTCGTTTACCACTTCGCCAGGATTCTAGCTCCAGACTCCGTCGAGAACAGAGTTAGTTTCTCTGAGCTCATTTCTTTTGCACGCCTGCGATTGCGCAGCTTGTGCTCGTAGGTTATTTTTGGCTCTGCTTCCAATCCTTTTGACCTGGACCGAATTATGGCTACCGCTAATGATATGGATTTGACTCAAAATGGAATTATCAATAAGGTTCACATACCATCCTCACCTTCCAGATTCGTGATTACTGACGAATTCATCTACGATTATAAACAATCAGTAAAAGAACTGATAAATCTTAGACTCTTGCGCCAACTGGGCAAGGAAACTTTCCATTGTAACAGCAACTAGCGATGAGTATACCACCAGTAGTGCAGAATTGGGAAACATCCATACCACCCTTCTGTCCGCGAAGGAAAGGATGAACTTACCACTGTTCCGGCTCCCCATATCTATAGAGGCTCTGGACGCCCTCATCAAGAAAGTGGAAGAGCAACGCGCCCATCTAACTCCTGTGGACTCTACTCCAAAAGAAAATCGGTAAGAAAAACCGTTCCTTGTCTCTTGCCACCTCCCGGACTTCTAACACCACTCAAGCCCCGCCCCTACCTGCTGAATCGAGGGATTCTGAGATTGAGGACTAGAATGCTGGTAAAAGCAATCCTACGACTGTTGGCACCCCCCAAAATCGAATTCCACCAATTTTTGTCATCCCTCCTGACAATTGGTGCACTTTAATTTCCATAGCTAGGCAATTAGCCCCAACTCTAATAAGTAAACTAACTGGTAAATTACTTCGCATTACTGTCCAAAGTGATGACGAATATCGTAAACTAGCTCAATTCCTTCGACATGAAGGAGTTGGGTATAAATCATTTATGCTTAAATCTGATCGGCCCCTTAAATTATTAATCCGTGGTCTTCCTGCTTCCACTAAAGTAGAAGAAATACGTGTTGAAATCGAGAGAGAAGGATTTCAGATCCATAAAATCTCCCGATTACAAAAATTTAAAACCAAAGCTCCCATGCCGCTAATTTACCTACAACTTGTAAATGATGCCAAAGCTGACACTATCTTTCAGTTTACTGAAATGTTTGACACACAAATTTCCTTTGAGCGCTATGACAACAGTCGCAACAAAAAACCCAATCAATGCTGGACATGCCAGGGTTTTTTCCATTCTTCGGAAGTCTGCCATCTCCCAATTAAATGCCTTAAATGCGCAGGGCCTCACGAGGCAAAAAACTGTAATCGGGCATTTGAAGATTCACTAATTTGTGCCAACTGCAGTGGGGAGCATGCGGCGAATTGGCGCCAATGCCCCCGTTTTCCGAACACTAAAAATAATAAAAAAGCTATCAAAATAAAAATCAACATCCTAAGGGAAATAATCCTAAAAACTCTCCACAAAATAAAATTCAAGAAAGAAATTTAGGCTCTCGTAATAATCTAAACTTAAAAAGTAGCATGCATGCTAAATCCAAGATCCAACAGCCTCAATCAAACTACCGCGCTGTCATTCGCTCCGTCTCGAATTTCAAGTTGTTTCTGGACAGATTGATTGATTGATTGATTGAATATTAACGTCGCACTGTTCAGCTACACGAGGGCTTTTGGCGACGGACCACGTAATTTTGAACCATGGTCAAGTGACGTGGACGACACCTGAGCTGGCACCCCCTCTCCTAACTACCACACCACACCAACGGGAGGACCTCGACAGATTTAACGAGCATCGCTGCCCTACACGGCGGGTCTTTAGTGGTACAGGATTCGAACCCGTGACAAAGCAAGCCACGGTCCGATACCTATACCACTCGGCTACCGCGGCCACTGTTTCTGGACAGATCAGGGAGATTAGTAATGTTAACACCCCAAATTCCAATTTTTCAACCATTTTCACAAATGTAATTCAGATAGCTAATGATGAAGGAGTTGATGAGGTACTGTTCGCCCGGGCTTACCGAGCAGCACTCCGAAAACTTTCTCATCCTGACGATAAGGCCTGTGAAATTTTTCAGGCCTATGTCACGTTAAAATATGGGTGTAATTATGTTGCCCACAATTCAGCCTAACTTTCAATCGTGCAAACGTGCAATCAGTCTCAATTGATTTTTAGGAACGTAAACAGTCTGCGCTCCAAAATTCATGAAGTCAGAGATTTCGTTTTGGAGCAAAATCTTGATTTGTTTTTGGTCCAAGAAACCAAACTAGAACGCCTGATTGCAAATTTTCATCTTTATAAAGATGATCGGGTAATTTTCCCAGAATTCGTACAGCAGGAGGTACCGCTATATACTGTAAAAGTAATTTCGTTCAAAGCAGAGCCCCTTTACCGGGGATACAGTATATGGATGCTACTGCTATTGAAATTAAAATTAATAATTTCCCTCCCCTCCGAGTAGTTTCTGCTTATGCTCGTTTTTGTGCGGAAATCAACAGAAAATTCCCCGAAAAGGATTTCCTTAAAATTCTAAATTCAGGTAATAACTTAATCATTGCTGGAGACCTTAACGCTGCTCACAAAACGTGGAACAACACCAGGTCGAGCAATTTTGGCTTTCGTCTTAAAAGAACTATTCAAAATTATCCCAATGCAAGGATTGTTGCACATTACACTCCAACGCATATCAGTTCACGTTCTCGGCCGGGAGTACGTGACTCAATTATCGACCTGGCTGTTTTAAAAAATATCCCTTTTAATTATGACATTAGAATTATAGATGATCTTTGTTCGGATCATCTACCGGTCATTTTAACTCTATACACTAACACTGATACCATGAAAAATCCAGCGCAACTGTCCACGAATTTTGAGAACTTATGATTCCTTCTTAAAAATAAGCCACTTCCCATTCCGGCGTCTCCCAGCAATGAGCATCTCGACGTTGCGATTGTTCGGCTTGGAGAAAATATCTCCGAAGCACTTGTGGCTGCTTCAAAACACGAATTTAAAACAGCACCTATTAAATTACCTCGAGATATTCGCTCCAAAATTCGCCACAGAAATAGGGTACGGAGATTTTGGCAAAGATCTAGAAACCCTGCTCTTAAAAATGAACTCCATACTATCATCAACGAGATCGCCAGTGATATCAGACACCTCTCCCGTGCAAGATGGGATAAAACAATTGAGGAGTTATCTCCCGAAACAGGCACTCTTTGGAGGCATACCTCCTTTCTCAAAAAGCCTTTTCATCACATCCCCCTCCTAAAGGGCGCTCTCGGCAGTATCGCAGTTGCCCCGATTGAAAAGGCCGAGGTAATTGCTGACAGCGTTCAAAAACAATTTGAATTAAATACTGATGTGGAGAATCCTAGATTTTCTGCACATATACAAAGATTCCTTGATTCCCCTACCTGTATGGATCTGGAAAAAACATCTCCCTCTGAAATACAGGGATTCATTAAAAATCTCAAACCAAACAAATCTCCTGGTAATGATCTCATCACAAATCGTATCCTTAAAAATCTTCCCACTAAATTTATCATTTTCATTGCTTTGCTGTTCAACATGCTTTTGGAAAATTGCTACTTCCCTAAAAGTTGAAGGATGGCCGTGGTGATCCCCATTCTTAAACCCAATTCTGATGACTCTAATCCTCAAAATTATCATCCAATCTCACTACTTAGTAGCTAGAGTGAGGCATACGAATTCATGATATTGAACCACCTGAACCAACACTGCTTAGCCAGGAATATTATTATTCCAGAACAGCATGGCTTTGTAACTAAATGCTCTACAGTAACCCAGTTACTCAGAGTCACTGAAATGGTTCACACATGCTTTCAAAATCATCAAGCTACAGGTATGCTATTTGTGGACATAGCCAAAGCCTTTGACAAAATTTGGCATGATGGCTTAATATCCAAGATGATGAGACTTGGATTTTCGGACCAAATCCTAAAAATTATTCACTCATACCTAAATTCGAGAGAGTTTAGAGTTAGAGTTAAAAACTGCCTCTCTAGTCCCCGTCCAGTAAAAAGTGGAATTACTCAATGAAGTTTGCTTGGACCAAGACTTTTAATTTATACACCCAGGAACATTGAAAATAGCGACCCAGGAAGGAAACTAAGTACAATCGCGAAACTTTGAAAATAAGTACAGCGTGATGTGATATGCAAATGTTCCAAGTTTTGTACCAATACGCATGCTCATACACACCGAGGTGATGCTACAATCAGGAAGAGGGTGCTATATAAGCCAGCGCAAATTCGAAGATTCATAAACGTGATGATTACCCGCCGATTGTAGGAAGACTTTGGTAAGCGAAACATGCCAGGTAAACGTGCTAGAAGACATTTTTTACAGTTAAGCGAGTTTGAGAGAGGCCTGATCATCGGGATGAAAACTGCAGGCTGGTCGATGTGCCTTGTTGCTAGCCAGGTGGATCGTTCGGAGTGTGCCGTTAGAAATTGTAGGGAGCAGTGGACACAAGAAGGTACCCACGTGTGTAAAACCGGGTCTGGAGCGACCAGGAACACCAGGAGGAGAGAGACGATCGAAGGATCGTGCGGCAAGCACTTGTGGACTCCACAGTGACTCATTCAACGTTACGAGCAGACGTAGGCGTAGCAATTGTTCCACAAACAATTTCCAGACACCTTGCAGAAGTAAATATTAAATCCAAGCGCCCTTTCCATGCACTCCCTTTAACACCGGAACATCGGCAACTGCGTCTACAGTGGTGCTAATCCAGATCAATGTGGAATGTCACAGATTGGAAAAAGGTTGTGTTTAGTGATGAATCTCGGTTTTTGGGGGGACAGCTGATAACCGTGTACGGGTGTGGATGCTCCCTGGTCAGCGGTTCAATTCCCCCACACTGTTCTACGTCACACTGCCCACGCAGTTTGTGTAATGGTCTGGGGGCCACTGCCCATGATAGTCGGTCCACTTTAATTGTAATGCGTGGAACCTTAACGGGCTAACGTTACGTTGCTGATATTCTTCGACCCCATGTAGGACCTTTCTTAAATGGTCTCACAGGGGCAATTTTCCAGCAAGATAATGCTCGTCCGCATACAGCAAGAGTTGCTCAAGACTTCCTACGTCATTTTCAGTTTCTTCCATGTCCGGCCCGCTCCCCCAATTTGTCCCCTGTAGAGCACGCGTGGGATCAGCTAAAACGGCAGATGCCATCGTGTCACTCTGTACATGATTTAGAGTTTTCTGCTCAAGATTTGTGGGCCCATCGGCCTCAGGACAACATAAGGTGTGTTATCAAGTCTCAATGCTTGACCGTGTGGCGGCATGTATTGCAGTTGGAGGTGGCCCAACGCGCTATTGAATTTGCCCAGTATTTGTGTCGTGGCACACCCTGCATTCGTTTAATTGTCTTGTTTTTAAGATCAAGTGAATTTCTCATCTGTGACATTATGTGTATTAAATTTCATTTCAATCCGATGCTTTCTTTTTGGGTCGCTATTTTCAATGTTTCTGAGTGTATATTAACGACATTCCGAAGGCTTACAATGTCCATTTAGCTATGTATGCGGATGACACTGCTATCATTAGTCAACACTCTTATACTTTCAAAATTATTTAAAGATTACAAAATTACATCACATGGCTTCAGCTCTGGCTCGTTGCTTGGAAAATCAAAGTTAATGCTTCAAAAAGCGCAAGCCTCCTCTTTACGAAACAAAGGCGTGTAGGAAACTTACCCAATATCTACACTTTTGACCAACCCATCCCCTGAGTCACTGAATTTAAGTACCTAGAGTTCATTCTTGACGCAAAATTGAACTTCTCCCCCCACATCCGTGCTGCACTTCAAAAAGTGGCAGGAATGAGCCAAACGCTTAATTGCTTAATTTCTAAAAAGTGTAAGCTCCCAATCAGACACAAGGTTTTGCTCTATAAATTATTTCTCCGACCAATTTTGTTATATGCATCTCCCATCTGGGCTTCTGCTGCAATAACTCACTTGAAAAAATTGCACGTTTTTCAAAATAAACACCTTCGAAAAATTACTAATGCTCCCTTGTTTGTCAGAAACGAAATTTTGCACAAAGATCTCAAAATTGATCCAATTCTTAATTACATTAAAAATCAGTCCAAAAAGTTTTTTGACAGATTACCTCAAATTCCTAACCAATCTATCCGAGTCATCCCTGCCTATGATAACTCGGTCCCAAGCTCTGCAAAAAGACCAAGAGCTGCTCTTCACCACATATATCATCATTTTCCAGTCCTTAAAAGACTTCGGAGATCCTAAATATAGTTTTTGGTAACTCTTTTAAATTTCTTTTTAAAAAAATCTCTAATTTTAACTTTTGTCATTTTGTATATATATATATGTGCAAGATTTCATCTCCATTAAATTACTTCGACTTAAACCCACATTCTTTTGAATCGGTTTTGCGTGGTAGTTTAATTCCATGTCAATTATTCTCCTTTTGCACATCTTTTGTGGATCATCTTTTATTTTACTCATTTTCCAGCAGATGGCATCACATTATGGACACTTTCTGTGTCAACGCCTTCTCTTTTCGTTCGCTGTTCAGCGACACTTTCGTCATCACTACACGATTCAGCAGTGTTTGTCATTTCTCTTTATTTAAACATCATGTACCACGAGCACCACGGCCATTAATTGCTTTTATTTTCCATTTCACCTTTTTTTTATCTTCCAAATTCCGTGTCTACTTTCTGATTTCGTTCTGTTAAAGACGAATTAGAGAAGAGCACAGATTTCTACCACCTCCCTCCGGATGGTGCCTCATTAAATATGTTCCATACTTGCCGATTGAATTATTTCTCGCTCTCTCACTGGTAGTATGTTCTCAGCTACTGGTGAGAAGCTTTCTTTTAGAACGGCTCTGAGCTGTTGTTAATAATTTTGATAGTACCTTTTAAATTTTATGGAACTTTCAATTAATTCTTCTTTTTTCTTATTAATTATGATGAGAGGGTAATACTGTTTTTTGGTAAGGTACCTCGTATTTTGAAGCCGTGGGCGGTAGCTGAAAACTCTCTCTCTGCTTCAACTGACTTTGTAGGAATTGTTTTTAAAGTTTCATTCTTAGTTTTATAAGGTTTGGTGATGGATTTTCAGTCGAGTCGAACAACTGCATCTCTTGTTTCCTGATTTTGTTGAAACTAGTACTTTTTTTAGTTGAACTTTTGTTTTAGAGTAAATTGCTTTCTCTAATTTTTCGTCCAAAGTCAGAGGGGTTTTTTTTCAAAGTCTTCGTGCTCTCTTCTTGTGAGCACGAAGCACGTTGGATATTGATTCCTCTTCTTCGCAGAAAAGCCTTGTCTCTATCTCTCTCTCATTTAAGCTTGTCTAACCAAACAATTTTTACCTGGCAATCACCAAATATTGACAGTAATTGCAGCTGCTCCGTATTTTCTCCCAAAATTTAGGTACTGCATTAATCCTATTAAATTAACGTAGCATCTCTCATTAATTCTTTGAATTACAGAATATTTCATATGTTTTGCAAATTCTGAATTCTGTTCGATCAATTCTCCAAAAATTAAAGAAATTACACCTTCTGCAGTTAGCAAACTGCATAATTTCTCTAAGCCAATTTTTACTGGCTTTAAGACTGCTACAATTGTAGTCAGAATTTCCAACTCTACATTGGCCATCATTTGTTCTTCTTTAATGTCAATTAATGCTTTTAAAATTGCTTACTTTGTTTCTAAAAATCTTTCAAGCATTGTCAACTAACTATTCCAGCGTATTTTGGTATCCAAAGAAACCATCTTTTCATCAAACCATCGATTCCCGAGAAATCCCGGGAGCAAAATATAATTCCAGGGAATAGAAAAAGTACAGAGTTCCCATTATTCCCCGGGTTCCCTGGAAAGAAACTCTACTATTGGTCGATGGATGGTATTACGTCAGCTGGAAATCTAGGAAGGATATGGCTACATGCAGCTTAATTCCAACAAAAATATTGAAATGTTTCAATTCATTAACAATATTAGATACTTATTTTAAATTTTTAGATATAATTGTTCTTTTTAACCAAACAATATTGATTACTTCATGTATTATGTTTTTCAATGCATTGGGGGAATATTTTTCTTTTTAAATTCACAATATTGAAATTTTTTTTGTTGCAGTATTCAAATATTTTTTCAGTAAGTTTGTTTATATTTCTGTATTAATTCTTAGCACATTCTTAAGAAAAAATTACTGTATTGTTTTTTTCCCTCATAGATTTGCAGTTGACAGACGAGGCTCAGTTATTTTTCAAATTACCTCATTCTGAAAACGCATAAATTCTAGAATCTCTTTCATTCAATTTTTAGATCTGACTTTGATATACTTTCATGTAGAGTTTTAACTCGTATCTCAAGTGGATGTTTGCCAAGTCAGCGTGTCTCTTCCTAGTCAAAATAAACTAAAGTGAGATGACATTTTCTACTCTGGAGAGCTTGAAAAGTCTTTGCCATGTAGTAGTATCATTCGAGAATATTGCACAAGAAAGCTATTATATTATCCGCTACAAAGTGAAAGATTTACCGAAAATATATGTTTCTCAACATTGTGTCATCCAAAAAACTAGCGATTTTGCTAAAACAGATTACTTGAACTCGAATGGCTGGGAAATTGTAAAACGCAACCATAGAAATAAAAGATCAGGTCCAGTTCAAACATTAAATTTTAAATTTAGTAAGACAACTTCTTACGTTTGAAACAAGAATTATTCATCCTCAGGACGCGCGAGCACCTGAACGAAACCATTCAATCTATACTCTATTTCTACCAAATGATGGGAAGATCTTTGCTTTCGAAAGAAAAAGAACAATGTTTTGTGTGTTCTCGAGAACACCTAAAGTTTTGTGTGTTCATGTGAGCATACCAATTCAAACGATGTGTGGTACAACCCAACTCTGTATATGCCAGGGATGGCAAACCACTGGCACGCGTGCCATTGATGGCACGCAACAAAATATTTTGGGCACACCACCGATCAAAACGGTTTGCATTTTAATTCCAAAAAAAAGTTTAGTATGAAGTATTACGTACAAACGCGAGTAGTCGGTCGCAATTTTCAGCGAGATTTTCTCAAATCAAAGAATTATCGGAAACGTTCAAGTTCTCTTACGTACCCGGATATGATTTCATTTAATAAACTGAAGTCCCAATTCGATTTGTTGGAAATTGAAAATTTTAAAATGCAATTGATTAATTTCCAGTCAATTTTAATATGGATTCAAAAATTCGTTTGAAAAAAAAGGAGAAAGGTGGAATTGATTGAAACAGAAAGATTTTAACAAGCAATATAAGTAACAATGCTAATAATGAAATTTCGGAAACATGGAATTCGATTTCAGACACATTTAACTGTTTGAAGGAGCTGGGTTGTCTATTTTAACTATATTTTCAATCTTCCCACGCCTGCGAGTCATTATTTTCAGAGATGAATAGCATTAAAAACTCGCTTGGAAACTGTTTGATGGATGATTCCTATTAAGCATGCATTTTTCTAAAAGTAACATTTTACACTCCTAGTATAAGTTATTTTTCATCTAATCAGCAGCAACAGAAATCACACTAATGTTACTTTAATTTGAATTACACGTTTTCTTAAAATATTAGGTGCAAAATATATTTTTTCGAAATAGAGTTTTGAGCTGTTAGTACGTAGTTTTATTATTTTCCGAATAATCACAAGGCAAAATTATTTGATGGCACGTCTATACCTCATGAAACATTTCTTTAAAAAAATAACACGTTGTCCTATAAAGGTTTGCCATCCCTGGTATATGCTATACATCCATGAACGAGTTATGTGCCCATCTGGTGTTTAGAAAGTTTGCTTGTTTGTTGTTCATCGTTTCCATGGAAAAATTTGCCATAAATTGGAATTCAACACAAAACTTTTCATGAATGCGGATGGCTCGAAAATCATAAATCTTGCTTCTACTAATAAATTTAAAGATCCAGCCATTCTAGAGGTGGATCAGTTTAATCCATCCGAAGACGAATTGTCTGAAGGGAATGATAAAATTAACGACTATATAGTCCAAACGTAGAAAATTTCTTAAGAATCCTGCTACTGCAATAATGGTATAAAGACAAACACAAGTTTTGCTTAAGAAATTGGCTCTTGTACAACAAGAATAGACAAAAGAGAGAAGATTTTTCTTTTTCAAAACACCTCATGTAAAGGTGTGACGGGCTCATCGCGCTTTCTATTAATTATGCTCTTGGATTCTTTGGCCCGAAAAAGGCAAAATCTTTCCAACCTAATCCAGAAGCGAAGCGTGATTATGCAAATTAGGAACCCTTTAAATAGCAGAAGTTTAGCGTAAGCGGTGTGGCCTTTTGGGAAGTGATTATGCTAGTCTGAGTTTAAGTGCGTAAGCTGAAGTGAGCCGATATTCCAAAGTTCAAGTCAAGGTGGATACCATTCAACGCGAGATAAAGAAACGACATTGAGGATTCAAGAGAGTTGCTGCTACCGAGGACATAGAAGTAAGACCGTTCTATTAAATACAGGAACTGTGTATATATTGAGATTAGGATAAGGTGTTAAAGTTAAATATAGTGGTCAGGGTCGCGCTTATTTGGTAATGCGTATTGTTTGTTTCTTCACCTCAGATCCTCTAAGTTTAAATATAAATATTATCTTTGTATAGTGTTTAAGTCAGTGCTTCTCAAACTTTCAATACTGGCACCCCCCTTTTCAATCACAATTTTTATCGCACCCCCCTTATACATTAATAATGCACTAAATGCAATAATAATGCACTTTGACGCTAAATCTACAATACGAGTTCTTAATTATAAACCATACAAATTAATAGCATAAGTATTAAATTTTCAATACTACCTTTAAGCAAAAAATTAAGTAAGTAAGTAATAGGATAATTATTATGTTATTTTTCCTTTCTCTAATTTTTAAATTGAGCATATTGCAAAATGTGGTGACTGCTTAGAAGACAAAGTATGGATATCTGCTAAATATAGAAAAATAACTCAGAGGGTCAATTTCTAATCATAAGCATTCCTTATAAAAACTTTGCTTTGCAAGACAAGTCCATGGAAGTCGTTAATACTTATTAAACTTGTTCTTAATTTGGTATTAATTAATTAGTTACAAAATACTCTGTGCAGCACTGATACATTAAAAGTATACCGGCCGAAGTACCCGCTCTTTGCAGGAGTTCATTTATAAGAAAATAAAACAATCTTGATATAATAGCTGTATTGCAAGAACAGTAAGTGCGCGACAATGTTTACAAAAATGTAAAATGTTTTTTTAAAAATGATTGCTCAAATTATAATTAGCTTTAAGCGAATTTTATTTTTAAGCCTCACAGAATTAGCATTTATAATTGATGTTAAATAATGAACAATAATATAAAGTTCCGATGAAGAATAATGGTATTATTTTTAATATTTAAAGCAAAAAGCCTTCCAAAATGTTTTAACATGGGAGCAGGCGCGCACTCGATACGGTCGAGTGAGGTTATTGAGTCACCCCAATCATTTTTTTAATAATTATTTTATTGTACACGATACAAATCGTTATTCCAGTGAATAATTTAATTAAGAGAAAGTTTACTTACCTACTTTCAAGGACTTTTCAATTTTTCTTTGGTAACAAATAAACAGTTTTGCCAGAATTAACAGTTTCGTGATCTGTTTGTCCCGCGCGACCACTTCCGAATAAAAAGTGTATTCATTATGATAATAGGTATGTTACTGCTGAAAACAATTGTTATGCTTTATATGTTTGAAAATACTCATCTTGGTCTAAGTCTTGGCCAAGTAATCCATCAAAGTGTGTGCTCTCCGTGGTTTTCAAAATATCTTAAAACTGTTTTGCATGGAAAAAAGCGCAACAGAGAAATACATCTGCGGGAATTTATTCGGGCACCTGGGTTCGAAGAACCCTTAATCCCGTATTTGGCAAAAGTCTCTTTAATGACATGGATGTACTTACAACTTCCTTAAATAAGAAATGAACACATAAGAGAGGGGTCATAACTAACTGTACCAATAACTTAGAAGGTCAAACAAATTACAGCTATAATGTGCAGTATTTCAAAAATAATGACAGTGATGAATTTTTTATGTTCCAAAATTTTTTCGATTCTGGATCTGGGATCTGTTTTTTCTCTAAAAGAGTAGAATGTTAGTTTTAAAAATGAAAACGAAAAAAAAAAAACTCTCTCATCATGAGATTACAGCACGTTAATAAAATATTTTTTATTTGGTTATAGGATCAAAGATAGCTAATTAAGTATTGAAGAAATTTTTTTGATGATTTAATATCGCCTATAAATTATATCAGAGTAAAAGTGCATTTTTTATTATGTCTGAAAGTATTTTGTTTTAATTCATTCCAGTAAATTAATTATTGTTTTAAATCTTTTATTTTCGATATGCTCGCGCCCCCAGGGGGCGCGCCCCACAGCTTGAGAAACACTGGTTTAAGTTAAGATCTTAATAAAGAGATATTAAGATTATGTAAACGCCTGGTTCTTCATTCACTCCCACACCCCTAGGTCACGAAGATAACTTAGAAGTAAGGCATTATTCACGCGCTAATGCCTTACAAAGGTACAAGAACAAATACAAAAATTATTCAAAACACCTCCTCTAAAGTTGCAAGAAGAGTTCGCTTAATGACCTGATGGTCAATGGCTAGACATTTGATAAATGGTGCAAAAAGAAACGTGAGATTTATTCAAAACACTTCCTGTATTCGTAAAAGAACAATTGTCAGAATCTACACAAACTTTTATTTTATGTTAATCTTCAGCAGATATTTTACCCAGCCCATGAGTATTTTCATGATCGTACTGATATCTTTTTTCGTCTCATGGACCACTCTAATGCGAACAGCAAAATATCGAAGGATTTGATGAATTCCAACAGATTCTAAGCGTTTTAAACATGCCTCCAAGAGACGAAATGAAGTAATGGATCTTCAGAACAACAGATGACAAATTTGTTTGTACTCGTGCTACAAAATATCTCACCAAGTCAATAAACTATTGTAATCGTTAGACGAGAATGATATGAACGATTTACTTAATTTGTTTTATTGGATTCTGTTCAAACTGATTATTCTATTCAAAAAATACCTAAATGTACAAGGACTCCAGCTTCAATAAATATACGAGAAGAGCTTGCTTTAGATTTAAATAGGCGTCAATATTGACTATCTGTTTATGTTTTACATTATGTATATCAGGGATTGTAAATTTTTTTTCCAACTTTGGAAAAAAAGATGTGATATTTTTTATGAAAATTATCATCCCGACACATCGAAAATATAATAATTTTTTAAAAAAGTTAATTTAAATCTTAAAAAAAATGGTATAACAATGCTTTGGATACAATACTTTTAATGAAAAATTAATATTTACCATAAGTAAATCTTTGAAACTGGGGAAAAGATCTAATACTTTTTCATTTCCAGTATAGTGGTTAGTAATGCTGACTGCGGTGCCGTAGGACCTGGGCTTGAATCCCGGAAAAGGCACCGATGTTTGTAAGTGTATAGCGCCTTCGGGGCATAAGGGTACTCTAAATAGCCGTCGAGCTGCAAGTCCTCTCGTGAGGGTGAATGGCCCTTGACTATCCCCAAGTTGTTCTCCCTCGAAATTGGGGTGGAACCGAAACAAATCATACTGTCACCTGCTTGGTGCTCAAAGCTAAGGTTAAAGACAAGCGTAAAAATCTTGTCCTTAGCCACGATGAATTTCGTGGGCCTTGATCTGATGTTACTGCATAACCCTTTAAGACCCGTATTATCTATATTTTTAAATGTTAAATCCTTCTGCATATTAATACTATATTGACCTCAATGATACTGGGGGAAATAATAAAACGATTTCCGCTCCCCCCTGGATTGGGCTTTATCAGTGAAACATGTCACCTATGGAATTTTACATCTTTTTCGCTCTACGTTGATAGAAGAAACAATTTTAATTCAATTAAAATTGTTACAAATAATGAACTTATTGATGTATAATTAACTCTTTTATTACTTCAATATTTATTTACTGTCAAAATCTTTAAAACATGTTTTGTGTTTTTGACATGTATATGTAAACATTGCATTTTTCACAACATGTTTTGTTTTTGACATGTATATGTAAACATTGCATTTTTCACAACATGTTTTCGAACTGCTTTCGTAGTTTTCAAATCTACACTTGTGAGGCCATAAATGTCATTAACACATCGAAAAGGGCTATACATTTCAAGCCTTTTATCCTGGAATGGCCAGGATAAGAGGCATGGCATGTATAGCAGTTAGATTATAACACTTCGATCTTTTTACGAGTAGAATTAGAACACTGTTATCTTCATCATCAGTTGAAATACTTTTATTAGTAGGCGGAGAAGCTGCTAACATGCTTTAAATATCTCTAATTTAAATTTTAAGTGATCTTTGATTCTTGGGTGAATTTGATTTGACATTCCATTTTGTTTTCAAAGAAACCAAGAATTGGAAACAGCTAAAAAGAAGGAAATGAATGGGCTCAAGAGACTTTTATGGTAAAGAATGTGATCCAAATTTGTCTTTCCCTTTCAAATACTTCCATGTTTTCGTCATTGCTCTCATCTGAACTTGATTTTCCTTCCTGTATACGTGATTCATATGTTTTGTTCACAGTATTGTCATCATCCGAGAGATCACTAAGTTTTGATCTGAGTTCAATCTGATTTATTCATCAATTACAAAATTTCTTCTTGTGTCAGAATTCTCCTTTGAGACACCTGAAAAAGATTTTGGTTGCAAGTTAGTACAGCATTCCATGAAAAAGAATAAAATGTATGAGAAATTTTATTATTAAAAATATATATGTATATTTAATCCACACTGTACAAACTCCAATCGGAAAATCTAGATTTTTTTTATTGGGGGAGGGGGGGGAGAGATGGATGCAAATATCTGTGTAAAGGATAAATATGCCATACACTTCATCAAATGTATGGAAGAGAAAATTAATTGAAAAAAAAGAACCACAGAGAAAGAAAACAAAAAGGACTCGTCCATGGTAACCCCCAAGGAAATATGGTTTTAATTATATAATAAAGTATTTCGTTTTAATTTAGGCTTCTATCAACATTATTGAAACAGAAAAAAAAACTCACATAGTAAGAATTTACCCTCACAGCTGCAGTGACTCAAGTAACGCCCAAACCGCACGATCGTGCCGGTATCGAAATCCCGCGTCTCACAAGCAACATTGACAGAGTATAATTAATATTTTTTCTCTTTTACAATTATTTAAACATTCATAGAAAAATTTGTACCTAACCAGTTAGAAATATATCGATAATTACCTTTACCGACAGATAAAAGAAGACGTGTTTTTGATGTATTTGAAAACAAAACTAGATTTGCCAGCTGAAAGTAAAACATGGACCACAACCATCGTCTGTTGATAAAAAGTGATACTTTACATTTTCTGCAAACCCGCTCATTCGTTGGATTTGGGATTTTCTTACATACGACTATTCTAGAAGCAAACACGTATAAAGGCCGTATCACACGCAGACTTTTGGTACAACTATTTCAAGCAATTTTTCGTCCTACTGGGGATGAAGGATTGCCGTAAACAAAACGACAGGCTCTGACGTCAACCGCGCACTTTCACCACATTGAAATGTTACTCGCCGATTTTTCTGCTTCGGAAACAACCATGTATTATTTTTTATACCGCTCGAGCTTTCATTGACATTCAAGAACAGATATGGCGTCTGACGATCAAATGATTCTTGCGCTTTGATTTCCTGCTATTTTTGACATTGAAATGAGGAAAGCAAAAAAAAAAAGAAAAATTTGGCAGAGAAAGTGGCTGCAACGGAGAACACAATTAGGATGCTACGAGAAATTAATGAAAGAATTAGCTCTCGAAGTAAGTATCTTTTTTCATTAAACTTTATGTACAGGAGCGGCTCATGGATAGAAAAAGGAGGGGGAGCCCAAACTTTCTACTTTATTTTGGTAGTAAATTTCTTTTGCAGAAAAAATACTATAAAACTACAAAAAGTAAGGGAGTCCAGGCCCCCCTCCCCCCCCACACACTTCCATGAGCCGTCACTGCATAGCTATAAATAGTCCTATGCATATGACCAGAATTTTTTTTAAATAAACTATTGATTATTTTCATATGGTCTACATGAAATTTGGAGATATTAATTAATCACCTTGGAACCATATATTTGAACATTTTCCATACCTGAATATATTTTATGATAAGATGGTTTTTATGAACATTTTTTATTTATACATGTGCAATGACCTAATGAAATCTCTACATAAATATGAATAACATTAATTTTGAATTAGTACCTATATTTATTTATTTTATTAAGTTTTTCATATCCTCTCAGATAGTCTTTTTATTTTTGTAAAAAAAAATATGTTATCTTTAACATTTTTCAGCTGATATTATCTATTGTAATTAAAGCTTTATGTTTAAAGTGTTATAGATAGTTTCTTTAAATAATATTTGAAAAAATGAGGGGAGGAGCTCACAGAGTCTTCCACTCCTCAAATTACAATCTATTTTAGGTAAAATATATTTATGAAAGATATGCATATATTTAATTTGCATTGTTGAAATTTAATTTTTCTATAAATCATTAAATACTTTATTATTTATAGGACAGTGAAAGTTATCGTAGATTTTTACGAATGGATGTTTCAACTTTTGAGGAGCTCGTAGCTCTTGTTTCTCCCAGTATCGAGATAAAGAATACATCAATGAGGAAGGCAATTCCTGCTGCCGAGAGGATTGCGTCAACATTGAGATATCTTACAACAGGTATTACAACATATTTAATTATGAATCAATGGTACCATTTTATTGAAAATTTACTTTTCTAGATCAATAAATTTATATTATTCAATTTCTTCAATGCATTAAAAATATTCTTTTATTCATATCAGGTGAAACGCAATCCTCTTTGAGTTATCAGTTCCGGATAGCCCAAAATACCATATCTGGTATAATACCAGCTGTTTGTGCAGCCATCTATCACATTTAGGGTCAGAAATCCAAGTCCCTGAATCCGGAAATGAATGGAAGATGGTCGCAGAAGAATTTTGGGCAAAGTGGAATTTTCCATTGTGCCTTGGTGCAATGGACGGAAAACACATACGAATAAAACCCCCATCTCATTCAGGAGCAACATACAGAAACTACAAGGGGTTGATCAATATCGTGTTGTTGGCCCTTGTAGATGCCAATTTAAAATTTTTGTACGTTGATGCTGGCACTAATGGATGAGTTAGCGATGGAGAAAATCTAAACTGAGGCAAACCTTTACAAATGGTGATCTGAATATCCTTGAAGCAGCAGGGTTACCAGGATCGGCATCTAAATTGCCATTTGTCATTGTGGCTGATGATGCCTTTCCGTTGATGCCAAATATCATGAAACCCTATCCGAGCAGTAATTTACGTAAGGAATGCTTAGTTTTTAAAAATAGACTTTCCCGTGCTCGGAGGGTTTCAGAAAATGAATTTGGCATTTTAGCTGCTCGCTTCAGGGTATTTGGCACCACCATTTTGACGTCTGTGCCAAATACTAAATTAATTGTGTTAGCTGCCTGTTACCTTCACAATTTTTTTTACTAACAGGTCAAAAAATACGTAGATTCCTGAAGACTGTGCAGACAGAGAGGATATTTTGAAGGGAGTTTTAATTGAAGGGAACTGGCGGCAAAACACTAATCAACTTATTTCCTGCCAAATGATCTCTAGCAGGGGATCCAATTATGCAAAAGATGTCAGGGACAGATTTTGTAATTTTTTTAACGCTGAAGGTGCTGTACCCTGGCAATATAATAATTATACATTGCATTAATATTTTTTAATAAATTTATTATAATATATTAATGCAATGTATAGTTATTTATCTTTTATTTAACTGCAATGAAGAGAAATACTTGAATTTTATGTTTTTTCTTATTATGTTTAAATAATACATAAGTACAATTTTAATTTCTGGGGATAAAAAAAGTTATATTTTATGCTGTTTATTTTTGTGAAGAAATATCTTTAAATGATGCAAAATTAATGTATAATAAAACTGTAAATCCATATTGTTAACTTCTATTTTTTTTATTCTACATGCATTATAGCGGGAATCAAATTGTTTTAAAAATATTGTACTGTGTGGCATGCTGAATCATATTGGTAGATTGGTTTGGCACACCAAAGCTAAAACGTTCCCACCCCGGTTAAAAACTATCACCCTCCATTTAATTTTTTCATTAAAAAAGATATTCTGTTGTGTTATCACTGTCAAAAAGGAACTATTAATAAACATTTTTGTTGAACCATTTACAGTAATCTGTATTGCCTTTTTATTGTCATCAACACAAAACTCGCATTTTAAAATAGAACTTTTGCATTGCAAAATATAACTTTTGTAATATAACATAAGCCACAATAAAAATGAAGTTAAAATAATATACAACTTTACTTTTTATTTGGTACTAACAAACAGCAAAATATTTTATATATGTAATAACTTACACTAATATCTGCTCTTAATTCGAATCTCCTTTATTATTAACATCTAATTCATAAATCCTATTTTGAAACATGGGGCTCAATCTTTTTTCTAAATCATTATTTTGGTATATTTATTACTGATTCTTTAGACCACGGGTTACCAGCCTTTTTGGTAAGAATTCCGCTATCTGATAATGAATCATTATGTATGCCACTTCGTACTTATACAACAAACAAAAAGATGTAAAGAGTTTATAAGTTACTTATATATTGACTAATGAAATTTTCACGCAAATAGCATATTTCTTAGGGCAAATCTGAGTAGGGAAAACATAATATATACTTGAGTTTTATTGAAAATAAACTTTTTAGATATAAAATAAATATATAGTCAATACTTTCTTAATGTGGCTTTTGAATTTGTAATTTTTTTTAACAAGTCATTCTATATTAAGATTAGTTCTGCAAGAAGTTAACAAAATTAAATGGTTTTAGGTGTATATTAGTTTATTTTTAACTATACTGATTTATATTATGTTTGTATTAGAAAATACTTGTTCACAAAAAAATGTTGATCCAAAACTACAATAATATCTGACTGGCAAATTGTGCGGATAACAATAAACGTTTTGTAGAGAAATTAAAAGAGGATTTATGAAAAGATAAGCATTTTCATATGCATCTTACTATGCATCTTACACTATTTAATATCCTCTTCGCCTAGACATGTAACTGTAATTTTTTTGATACATTTTTGCAAACTTTATATAAAAACCTGTACATAAAACTTTATTATTTTCCCCTCCTTTTCTTCGTCAACGTGTAAAACGCGCAAGTATTTTTGTGTTGTGCTGTCCAGATATGTTTGAGTGTCACCATGAATATAAAAGCTGGATGTAAATTAAGATGTTTCTTTGGAAAAATCTCATCTCTACAAGAACTGGGATAATGAACTACATAAAACAAACACGATTATGTATATAAATAAAATTCATTTTTAAAATTAAGTCGATTAAAATCATCGTAGCTTATATAAAAAAATTTTCTAAAGGAAAAACATTGCTAAAATGGTAAGAAATAAATTTTATTCTAAACACTCAAAGAGTGTATTACAGAATTTTCTACGTATTGCTACCTGCTGCTTTGGGCAGGGCAAATTATCAAACTCGGAGGCTATGAAAGCAGCAAAAGTCTCTGACTGTTTTTTTTTGCCCACTGCCCCCAAGCATTTTTGCATACTTTGATAGAAAGCTTCTTGACTGCTCTCAACCTTTCTTTTTTTGCTCGAGATGTTGAGGTAGACATCCGAGGTGTTGAGGTGGACACAGGAGGTGTTGAGGTAAACACCCTTATCCCTTGCGGCAGCTCACTTTGAGATGGGGCTCTATTTGGAATGGGAGGCAGTTCCACAACATTCTCAAATAAGTCCTCATCGCTGACATTCAATGAAGTCTGTAATACATGAAAGAATTAAAAGTAGTATACATTTGAAAAGAAAAAAAATAACTTCAGGGTTAAAAATACTTACTGCATTAACTTCCAGCTCCATATTGTCTAAATTTGAGGTACTATCAAGTGGTTTGATAGTATCATCAAGGAACTGGAGGCGAGCGAAGTGTCCCCACTTGGGAACTAAATCTCTTTCACCTGTTCCACTTCTAAAAGACGACAGTTTCTGTTTTTCGTTGCGGTAGTAGGTGTGGAGATTCTTAAGCTTCGCAATGCATACTTCTGAAAATAATAAGAATTTTAATTGAATTAGTAAATAATTGAATTTCTGTTGTTTACTATCTTGGGTTCTAAATACAATATTTTTTGTCTTTACATACAGTACCTAGCATATGTTAATCTACTTTAAATATTATTTTAAGGCATATTCTTTTAAATGTGTTGAATGGGGTTCCCCGAAAACACCTTATAGGTATGAGGGTTCCATGAATCGAAAAAGATTGAATATCACTGATTTAATATAGCTTTATTCAGGTAACTGTCATTTCCTGTTTAAATTTTAGAGCTGGTCGAAAAGAATGAATTATTTGTTAATTATTACTGTATAATTCTTTAAGAAAAAAGCCTCTTAACTAAAATAACTAGGCGATCAAATAAATATTCCAGAAGTAAACAAGAAATACACAGATCAATGGATAATTTCGGAAAATTTAAAACAATTTCAGTTCCATTTTGTTTTTCAACGAGAAATCCGGTGGCGTAAAAGTAAGGTGATAAATCATCAAAATTTCAACCCAAATTAAAATTTTAATAGTTTTTCTGCAAACTTGATGAACTCTTTCATCATATCTCATTGTTACATAAGTGAGAAAAGTTTTGAATGTAATATTCCTTCCTGATGCAACAAATTGCCCAATTTTGTAACACGATGGATAGAGAAAAGGTAACTTGGACATTAGAAAGCTGTACTGAATTTTTTGACAAACAATATTTTTTGTTATATATTTTTATTATTAATTGTATATGGTAAATTTATTAATTGCTGTTTTAAATTACTATTATGTAATGTAACTTTGGAAAATTTATAAATACTTACACACACAAACATATACAGGTATATATTGCAAACATTTTACTCCAACATTACTAATACATCTAGCGCAGATGGTTAAAATGAAACACTTCGCAAATACTGCTGAAGATAATTCAAATGCATAACAAATAAAAATAAATAAGAGTCTGTATTACTGACTTACAAACTTTTCAATACATAGGCTGTTGCTGTAGCATTGTTGTCTACGCCAAACTGGCTTTGGCGAAATTTTATCAAAACAATCAGATCCGCTCACAGAACAAAAAAGTACATATTATTTCTTAAATACAATAGACGTTACACTAATTGTTTGACTAGAAAGTAAAAAGAAAAAAGGTATTGTTAAAAATATTTCAACTTACCTGGCGTGAAGAGAGCTTCGAGTGCCGGCCACCTCTCGCTCATCCTCATGGCGATCTGCTGAAATCCAATTTTTTTTTCAGCCTCTTGGTAAAATGAGGATGCCTCGGATTCCATAGATATGGGAGCTTTTCAACCTCCTCGATTAAAAAGCTCTCCATAATCCCATTCCACTTCATCAGAAACATCGACGATGAGCAAACGCTTGATGAAGTCGAGGCGGCCATCTTGTCTTCGTTTAGTAGACGAAGAATCCTATTGGCTGGAATTCCAAGAAATTTTTATTTCGAGCATTTTCTTGAGCTCACTAGCAAGAAATTGCTCTAAAGCGGTTGCTATGGCAACTGAGTAAAAATTGCTCGAATTCGACGAAAAATTGCTTGAAATGTGTACGTGTGATACGTTTATCTACACATGTAAATCTCTCGATAAGCTTTTATATCATAAATTGTATAACGACTTTATAAGTTGATAGTAAAAAAATTTTAAAAGTTTATTTTATTTTTTATACCATTTAAATAAAAGCTTGTTTTTACAAAAGTTTTTTTACTGTTAATTTATTTTTTACTTTTTAGTTATCCGTGGACAGAGGATTCTCAGTCTGTTAATCTCATTCAACGCATCATTGTTGCAAGGTCGTTTGCCGGTTAATTTTGAACAGTCCAGCTAAGGGGTACTCAACCTTTTTACTCGCCAGGTCACATACATATGATAGATATTTCACTCGGGTCGCAACAAGAGGATAATGGGAAGGGGGGATAAGCACTGTTAGACGAAAACAACATTGGACAAAGCAAAATATATTAAAATATTAAAACTCATTCTTTTTTTGTTTGCTCTTACTGTAATAGTATATTAAAAACGAAAAATACATTTTTGAAGTGAAAACTTCTTTACGCGCGTTGAGCGTTTTGGTAGAGGGTAAAATCCTCGGTTCGCGTCACCGACATGCTAATGATCTCCAGACTAGCGCAAGCGCAGTAGCCTGTGTACACGTATACACTAATACATCGACTATTTCTGACTGTATTAAACGCTTTTTGGAAAGTATAATTTTGTGAGTCACGTCACCAATACGTTATAGTAGCAGTACATCTGTATTGTAAATGTGACGCGTTGTACATTAAGTATTAGAGTGTAGTTATATACATAAGTAAAGTTAAATTGACCACGTGGGAAGTTCAACTTGTGTGTACTGGATTTTGTTTATTTAAGTGAATTTTTAATTTGACTATTATTGTAATTATTTAATTGAAGTATGACTGTTTATTTATTGAATTTAAATTCATTGACTTCAGTATAAAAGTGAGTATGAAACATATTAATATTTTTATACAGATAAATGAATAATGAAAACAACGAATATATTTTTAAACATTTTTAATATTTGTACGAATATTTGTATTTAAAATTTAGCATTATTCATTTTAATTATGTTTTTAATATTTAACCTCTTCATCATGAAATGAGTATTATTACGGTATAAGATTTTTCTTACTAGCGTGGTAAAATAGATTTCTAGTTATTTGATAATATTTTTCGTGGATTTTAAAAAAAAAATTAAAAAAATGTTATAATAATTTTAGATTTTATGAAATATGTTCATTTATTGTAAAATTCAATTTACGTCGTTATTGTTTGTTTGTGTAATTTGTTAGATATAAAATACGTGCTTTGTTATTTTTTTGCCAAATAATTATTTATGAACTTATATAATTTAATTCCATTATTAGAAAAAATATTGTTACATAATTAAAATCTCTAAATTTCTATTTTTTATACTTGTTTAGATCCTTAATCCCACGAGAAAAAAACTTGAAGATGTCAACAGATAGAACAATTTTTATTCGAAAATTTAATGATTTACACAAAAGAAGGTTCTGAATTACTCGAAAAAAGATTTGGCGAAAAATTTGACGACATACCTATGATATTAAGCGGAGACTTTAATATTAACTTCGCAGATGACAAAAATTTATCATTAATTGAATTTTTGAATGAAACATTAGGTTTGACTATGTCTAATGATCGAAAAGTCAGTACAACAAAGTATAAAACGACTATCGATGCTGTTTTTATACGATATTTAGATAAATTTCAATCAAACATTTTTATTTCTTATTTCAGTTACCATAAACCTATTGTATCTTTTTTAGAATACAATGAAATGATTGAACGAACAGATAATCTAAGTATTGTCGAAATTAATGATGACAATGATGTAAATAATGAAAATAATGTTCAAACTTGAATTCATTGAAATTCGTGTAAATATAAATACTATGTATAATTAAGATAATTGTATATTAATTATTTTTTCAACCACTTTGTATTTATATTTTGTTCATGATTTGTTTAACCCATCATATGTAACTAATAAATAAAACATAAAAAATTTCATATAATTTTTGCATATAGTTTTAATTACTCTCAACTTAATAGTTCCGTTTTCACTTCTATCGGCAGTCCCACGACTGCTACTGTTTTTTTTTTTAATTTCGTAATTTTAAACCAATTCTTTCAATTTTTGTACAGAATTTGGATAATACTATTCTTAAAACGAGAAAATATTTTCGTTTGATTATATTTAAAATGACGAATTTTTTTTAAATGTTTTATTAAAATTTGATTATTTGTTGAAAAATCGTAAAAAAAATTTTAGGAATTTTATTTTTTAAATGATCGATTCTAAAAGAGAAAACCCTGAACTTTCTTAGTCAAAAATAGCGATTCAATAACACGAAAAAAGAAAATTAAATTCTTACGGAACGATTTAGAATTCATTTTCATGAAAGCTCATCCATTTTGACTCATTTTAGAAAAAATTGTAATAAATAGAAAATATCATTATTTTTTTTAAAAAAAATTATACCGCGCGTATCGTGGTGAAAAAATGATCTTTCCCATTAGGTTATTATTTTATGTCTCAGTTTGAAAGAAAGAATAAGATGGTTTTTTAAAAAAGGTAGAAAAATCGGATCATTAAGATTAATCCGATAAGCTGCTGGGCAGAATAAAAAGCTAATAGAGGTAAAAGGTTCTCAATTAATATCTTTTTATATAATTGCGATATCGTAATATAAATCATCAAAACATGCATTGTCATCCAAACTAAACATGTATACAAAATTTCAGCTCAATCAGTTGAAGACATCAGCTTCAAAACTGAGTGTCAAGATATTCCACCCGAACAAATTAATTTAGTTAATATCTTTCTAACTAATTGCGATATCGGAATATAAAGGGTCAAAACATGCATTGTCATCCAAACAAAGCGTGTATACAAAACTTCTGCTCAATCGGTTGAAGACATCAGCTTCAAAATTGAGTGGCAAGATTCCACTCGAACATTTAACATTGCAAGTTAAATAAAAGCTTGTAAAATTATAAAAGAGAGGATTTCAAAAATAAGTATAAGTTCATTCAACTCTTTATGTAAACCAAAGCTTCAAAACTATTTAAATTTCGTTTTTCTTTTCTTTTTAAATTGAAGTAGTATGAATCTCAAGACATGGAGAAAGAATTTTGTCCTTACAGAAGTATAAATTTTTCATTCATTTTACATGTTTCTTGGATGAAGATGTCCTCTTTCCTCAAAATCCTATGATTCCAACGGATGTACAATTTCAAATTAAGGCATAACAGTACCCTAAAAATAACAAAAATATCGATTTTTTTCCTATGGCTCATATATTTGGAATGCTTGCACCAAAATTTCAGCCGTAAAAATTAAATAGCTTGTAAGATACTTGAAGTTTTCTAATTCTTAATTTTAGTTTCGGTTTCATTTTAAAGCATTTTTGCATTTGTAAATCGAATTAATTAAAAATAGTTTTTAGCCCGACCATTTTTCAGTGTGAAATGGCTATTAACTACAAGTGTTTCATCTTATTTAACTACATTTGTCACTGCCCTTTTGGTCAAATATTTTTATAGACGTGTAGTTTTGTTTTGCTTATGTCTCTACTTTCCCTAGATTTATCACCTGCGCTTTCAGTAGCCTCGTCCCGTTTCTTTAATTGGCTTTTCAGTTAACACACAGACCCTACTCACTAGTCTAGTCTAATAAATAAAAGGGACAAATAAGGCCGGACGTGGAATGCTCGATTTCGTTGGAGGGATCTATTCCTATTATTTGTGGAGTTGGAATTCGAATTCCTCTGTTTCGGGGTTGCTATATTTGGCTGTTTATACATTATTGGCTACATTCAAAATAATTATAATAAAAAAGGGCAATAAATTATATTTTCACGATATGCTTAGATGTTTCAATATGTGTGAATCTAATAACTTATTATAAATATTGTGCGTTTATTGTTTATAACCTCTACTGAACAATTTAAATGTTTTTTCAATATTTCTTTGAATTTTAAGATATAAACATTTTCATTATTAATTTGTTGTATACAAATTCATTAGAAATATGGTATGTTTATAAAATAAAAATTAAGATTTAATTTTGAAAAACCGTAACCACTTAAGGTTACGGTTAAGTGATTACTATTTAGTAAAAATAGTAACCACTTAATATATAAAGAGAAAAATAAAACAATTCAATAAAAAAAGTAAGATTAATACAAAATTTCAATATGGTAACAATATTAACCACTTAATATAAAAAGAGTAAAATAAAACAATTCAATAAATAATGAAAGATTAATACAATATAAAACTAGGAACAAAAATATTCACTATCGTAAAATATTCATTATCAAGCGGCTTGATAATGAAGCAACCTCACGGCACGAGAGCTATTGGAGAATGATATTGTGGGTTCATTGAGGCCAAACGATACACTTGACGATTTTCGAAAATAGGCCAAAAATTTAACAGTTACCCATCTGGTTTGTAGATTATAAACATAAGTGCCTCCTACGAAATTGAGCATTACACGTCCGGTCTTAAGGGTTCCTTTTATCTGTTAGTATCATATCTATAAATTTAAATAAAAAGCCCATGTTTGATGAATTTCGTGGCCTCAGCTTTTTCTAAGTGCATTTAAAAGTATACAACAACAATTTAAATAAAAACAAGTGTTTAAAATTTGAAATTAACAGCTTTTACTAAGTGCATTTAAAAGTATATACGGTACTTATATGAAAAAATCAATTTTAAAATTTTGTCTGTCTGTCTGTACCAGCTATTCCTACGTAAAGAGCACTTTTTGCAAGTTCCTCACACCCTCGGGCATTCCTCTTCGGCACGGTCAAAGGAAAAGAGGTTGCTTGTCATTGGTAGATGTGCAATGACGTCATTTTTCTGGGTTGCCTGGTTTGGCGTTAAAGCATTTTTCTATGCCCTAGTGGTTCATTGAAATATAAAAGTTTTGTCCCCATTTGGGAGATTGTTTTTCAGGCAGTTTTTTCTTCCGTGTCTTGAGTATAATAGCTAAATTCCCTTGCGTATGAAATTTTCACTGTAAAAATAACAATCGATTCTTTTTTTCATTCACGTAAATCAAAATATTTTTAATGGATTCAATTTTGTAGAAGAAATATATATTTGAGCTTAGTAAATGAGGAACTCAATTACAAATAAAAAAATTGTTATAAAATTTTTAATAATCCATTTACTGTGATTAATAATACTTTGAAAATGAATTACATGTTTCGAGTTTTATCCTTATGTAAGTAAAAAGAAGTCACTTAAAAATAAAGAAAATTTATGTTTTTTTTTATAATATATATTTATTGGTAATATTAATGTACATTTTAAAGGTAAATGAATTCGTTCTTATATCAAAATGAATTTGTACAGGCAAGTGACATTTTAAATTATTAGCTTAATTTCATTTTTGTAATTAGTGATTTGTTTTTTTTTGTATATATATATATAATATATATATATGTGTGAAAAGATCATGAAAGACTCATTTTTCACATTTCTAAAAAAATTCGTCTAATACTCTGTTTCCTTTTAAATTTTAGAATTAAATTTACTGCAAAAATTTTATCTATTATAAACTTAACTATATAAATAAACTTATACATAAATTTTTATTTTCTATCTTTAGTAAAATACTATAAATAAAGTGATTCGTGGCTATTGTATAAGAAACACCTCACTGTTCTAACTTCCACATCACATCCATATTATTCGTTTAAGTTATCATCAACACATTTATTCACATAATTCTCAATTTTTGCAATTATTTTAGAGGTTTCCTCTTCTAACATGCTCACACATACAAATCTTCATTCAGGGTTTAAATCAAAAGTCCTGAAATAGAGTACCACTTGAATCCCTCCATCAGGGGTTTGTTATAGAGAATAGTTTGTTTTCATAACAGGCAAGTATAATGAAGATATAGTCATTAATGGAATTTAGATTCATCTTAAGAAGCATTTACTAATCGATGTTGTGTCACTCGAAGCACATCAATTTTCTCCTTTCCTAAAAAGTACGTTTCCTCCTGTAAAGCTATTGCTCAAGAATTAATACGAAAATATGACATAAAATAATACGTTTTCGAGCAAAAATAAAAATTAGCCATTAAATTATAATTTCCAAAAACTTAGATTTTGCATATTATTTTACAAGAATTTTTACACACTAATTATTGACTTTCTTATAGTTACAATTAGAGATAATCAAGAAAGTATAAAACGTAGCAGAAATTATTTAACGAAATCATTTAGAAAAATTTCTTTTTCCAACATTTTCATTCTTAGAATATATATATATATATAGTAGTAATTTAAAGTTTATTTTAAAATATCCAGAAATGGGCTTAATTTTCGAGAAATATATATCTTCATATTCACGTGTGTTCTGGTATCGTTTTAAAATGTATTTGTACTTTCTTTCCATTTTATTTCGTTATTTATGAGCACAATAGCGTTGGAAGTATAAAGTACGCACTCAGTAAATTTTCGAAACACCACTAATATTATACGAAAATGTAAGAATTTTTTTAAAAAATTATTATTTGTCAGTTAACCCAACAAACTAAACATATATGTCTGAAATAAAATAACCGTAACAGTTATAGAAACAATTAATTACCGTAAAAGCCGGCGTATAACGCACTATTTGAACACAGAAAATAAGATCGAAATTCATGAGTGCGCATTATACTCTGGGGAAAAAATGTTAACTTTAAAAATAAGAAAAAAGCTCCTGGGAAAAAAAATTAGACTTCTACATATATCGAAATATTGTTCAGTTCAGAAATCAAATTCTTTATCAAATGTAGATCTGAAAGAGTACACTATTTTTTTTCTAATTCTTTTTCTTGGAATAATACTTTGAATAAGTGATTTCTAAACATATAGAGCCAGGACTTCGAACCGTAATTTTTTTGTTCCAGTTCAACTATTAAAAAAAATATATCGTTTCTCTTCCGGTTTCCGTTCTGCCAAAAATAATGGTTTTCGGTTCACATCTGAATGAATAATTTTACTTTACTTATATTTTTATTTGTACTACAAATATAATTCTATCGTAAACAAAAATTAAATTCTATCAAAATTTGGAAGACTTTATTTTTTCTTAAAAAGTCATCAGCAAGTTCATTCAACTGAAGTAAATTTGATTTCTACAAGTAGTTGCATCAAGAACTGAATCAGAAAGTACTAGTGAACACAGTGGCGTACCTACCAATGGGCTAAGCGGTGCCATGCACCACAGCCTTCAACCTCAAGCGGGGCCCTCGCACCCTGACCAGCAATTCGAACTTGCGATAATTTCTCCCATATTTAATATATAAATATAAAAGGTTACAACATAACTGTAATCAGGCCAACTCAGTTAAAATTGCACAGTAGTGAATAAGTTCACACAAGCTAATCAATCACTTAAAAAACGGCAGATACCTGTGGAGGCATTTTTCACGTTTTGAGTGTAAATTATTGGAAGAGGGGATTGATCTTGCATTGATTTTCAAATGTAATGGTTTTTATTGCTATGTTAATAAAGAAAATTCGATTATTGTGAATTTTTCGATTTATTTTTGGACTGGGGCTAATTTTTTTTTCTGAGCTGCACATTTGGAAACTATTGTATTACCATACGTCCTAAAAGGGAAGATTGTGCTTAGAATTAGAATGACGCGTGCATTATATTTCTTAAAATATTTTAGAAGTTATTTATTTTCATCACACAGAGATCAGAGCATTTATCTTAGAATTTCAGCAATGTTATACTAACTGATATATCAAAAGAATCATAATTTATTGTAATTTAAAAATAAGAACCTAACAAACTTCTATCCATAAAACTAATAAAATAACCTTTTTATATAAAAGATGAAAAAGTAAGAAATAAATGTATCGTAATTAGTCATAAAAGAACAATTAAACACGAATAAGAATAGTTTTTTCCTTATATAAATAAGTTTATCAAGATACATGAATGATTTGCTCCTTGCTGACTTAAAGATATGTGTAGTCATAATTTTGTCTTATGTCAACTAATTGTTTGCGTTTTACTAATCAAGAATTTTTCTAAAAATTCGAAGGATTTGATATTTTATGCTAACGATAGCAGTATATTACAGTTGGAAAAAATTTTAATTTTACATTTATTAACTTGTGTATTTAAAGGATTTATTTTTAAGAACATGCAAATAAATCGATAGTTTATTAATGTCTCATTCAGAGGAAACATGAGGGATATCGCAATGAGATGGACCTCATTATTTGAATAACAATCAAGTAACGAGGATGATATCCGACCTGGAACCCAGTCGATTATGTTATGACGACAATGAAAGTACTTTAAGCATTTAGAAAGTTAACGTGTATTAGAGCCCTGCTAGATGATGGAATCCTCAATTGTGATCACTCGGCTAACACAGCTGTAAAAACATGTGGAATCTACAATGTGATACTGTTTAACAAGTAACATTTATTTATGATTTTGAGATAAAGTATTAAGTTAACGCCACATTCCTGCCATTTATCACATTTACCTGTCATTGTTAATCGATTATCATAATTTTCAGCATGCATAGGAACAATTAGATCAAAGATGAACATTATCATATAATTTTAATCCTTGAAAAATGCTTGGTGTAAAAATCTAAACTTAATCTTAAGATTCAATAATTATTATGAAATCTAATGCATCAAAACAGAATGAATTATCCAGGCAATAAAAAAATGACATTTATCAATGTTTTAATTCGTTTAAGAAAGTATACAAAAATTCTTAACAGAGTGTTATATAAATAACTGATTAATTCTCAGAGAAGCAATTATAGATTGATTAACCACAATATAGCTTAGTTGAATATTAACATGTCTATTGGTATACAGATGTTCAATAGTTAAAAAATCTTATAACTCACATATAGTTAATGTAATTTTGTTATTTGTTAAAGAATTATATATGTGTCTTAAAGCAAATATTTTCCGCTATAAAAAGATAGAGAGCTTCAGAGTACTATATGATTATAAAATAGCCCATTATCGATTTGAGATTTTACATTATTACATATAGATACAGGCAGAAATTTTGCTTTTTCTTTCCATTTTTTAAATTCATTGTATGTATCTAAGTGTTCAAATAATTATACTATTATTTGTTTTTCAAAATTAATTAATTTAAGAGTTAACACGATAATTTGAGTTTGTATGTACCAAATTATTGCGTTTAACAGAATAAAAATAAATCTATAACATTTTCAACATTTTAAAACATTTACTGAAAATCAAAATATAAATAAAGTTTACCCTGAGATAAATTAATTTAAATTTGCTTTATGTTATTATACCTTTGACTGAAATGAAATAAGCGTTTCCTTTTTTGTGCAATAATTTACATTGTGATTAGTGTTTTATATAGTAATCAATGTTTTATACTATTTCATTCAATGCCTTTAATAATATTGAAAAAGAAATTTTGGTGGAATGTGGTTTAAATTCGTAGGAAATGTCTCCTTTAAAAGGAAAAGAAATATTTTGAACTGAAATCAGTAGTAATTATCACACGCGATTTTCAAACACAAGTTTCTCTAAGAAAAGGAAAACGAGGAGGAGTGTCACGAGTTTAAATAATATGACGGACCGACTAAAATTTTAATAAAACCAAAAAGGTAACATAAGTTATTGTGGGTTTCGATGTAAACAAGTTATTACCCACGTCAGCAATACCGAAATCTTTCAGCTTCTCCGACCATATATAGTCCGGTTGGCAGGTGCACACGCAGGCATCTTCACACATACGTCATACTCGCAGTCATCATTACGCAGGCGTCAACATCGCGCCCGGCCTTGCTATGTCCACATGCAAGAACTTAACAATTTGTATCTTAACAAAAAATAAGCAATAAATTTTAAACATGAATTAATACTAGTAAATATTAAGTGAATATCAAATTTCAGCAGAGAGAGAGAGAATTAGCTTACGTTCTCAAATAATAAAATACATAATAATACATAGTAAGTAAATTGATACACAAAATACCAAAAATTCTAACAATAAATTCCAAGTTAATATCATAAATAACTATACACATTTAATTTTCAATAGTCAGTATTAAAGCTTGCGAAGTTAAGTCACTGATTATCTCTAAGTGAATGACCTTTGTTACAAGGCAAATAAATATACAAACGTAAACTTTAATTTCAGGACCTTTCCTCTGATATTTATTTTTGATAAAGAAGGGTCCACACACAAATCAATTCCAGTTGAATTAAAGACCTTATCGGGAGTTGTTGCAAAATGAAGTGAAATAAAAGTGCCGCTAGGCGGCGTTGTTTTTGTGACGTCAGTCTGCGAGCTGACGAATATATTCAGAGTACTGGTTGGACGCTCGGCGGTTGCCGAACGTTTATTTTTTATGTATTTTAATGTGCCGTCCTCAGTAGAATAAAAGAATTATCTTGAAACACGTCTAGTCTTATTTTGACCAAAGTTACTCAGCATCTGGTAGATGCACCTGCAACTGAATTTCTAGAACATAGTGGCGTCCACGACAGGACTCGAGTACTTTGGATTTGAATATTTTAGTTGAACTCTGAGTTTTTGATATCGAAAATGAATTTAAATGCTTTAAAAGCACAACGAAAAGGACTGAGGACGGCTTTTTCTAATTGTTTGAAGAAAATCGAATCTGAATTAGCACAGGAACTCTGCAATTTTGAGACACTTTCGGTTTTGAAAATTCAATTCAACGATAAATTTGCGAGAATGGACTCTTGCCAGAACGCGATTTCAGAAACATTGTTGTTGTCTGATGATGGTGAGCATTTATTCGCTGAAGATTTGGAAGATGCTGAAATCTACCGAGAAAAGTTCTGGGAGCTTACTACGAAAATAGAACTGAAGTCGCGACAGTGTACTGTTCCGAGCGATAAAGAATCAAGGAAATTTAAACTCCCAAAAATCGAACTAAAAAAGTTCAATGGAGAGGCGAAAGAGTATTTGACCTTTTGGAGCCAATTTCAAAAGATACACGAAGATAGAGGAATTGCGGCAGAGGATAATATGCAGTATTTGTTACAATCGATGGAGCCAGGGTCCAAAGCAGACAGATTAGTACTAAGTTTCCCTGCTACTGCTGCAAATTACCCAAAGGCGATAGATCAACTGAAAGAAAGATTTGGACGAGAAGATTTATTAGTACAAATCTATGTTCGAGACTTGTTAACTTTGGTTATGAAAAATGCTGCTACCGGAAGAGCGAAGGCAGATTTACCCTTACTTTATGATGAACTTGAAAGTAAATTGAGATCCTTGGAGAGCTTGGGGAAGACTCAAGATAAATACGGAGATTTTCTGACGCCCTTAGTGGAGAGCTGCCTGCCTGAGGAAGTGTTGGTCGCCTGGGAAAGAAGCAGAAATCATCAAACAGAATCCGAGGGATCCCGTTCTTTAGAACAGTTGATGAACTTTCTTCGGCAAGAGGTGAAAGGAGAGGAGATGGTTCTTTTGGCACGGACCGGCCTCACCTTCCACCAGTATCCACGAAAAAAGGATTATCATGCAACACAGATAAATAAGGTAGAAACGACGACAGCAGCAGCTTTAGTAAATATGGACAACCCAGGTAAGAGAATTTTAAACTGTAATTTTTGTAATAAGTCGCATCCAAGTGAAAAATGTTACTCAGCAAAGAAAATGACAATAGCTGTTAAGCAAAATTTATTGTTAAAAAAGGGGCATGCTTTTCTTGTCTCAAAACTGGTCATTTAAGTAAATTCTGTAATATTAAAAATCAATTAAATTGTTCTCATTGTAATAACCATCACTTTGAAATAATGTGTTCTGAAAAAGAAATGAAAACGAAATCTATTCCAAAATCGGAAAGTTCTCTCTCTAACTCCAGTAAAAGCAAAACTGTATTTTTGCAAACGCTTTGCGTTATTATTCGGTGTCAAGGTCAGGAAAAGTTAATCCGTGCTGTGATTGATAGTGGATCTCAAAGTACTTACGTTAGCGAAAATGTAATAACTCATCTAAAAGCACTTCCGCTTAGAAGCGAAACAGTGATTCATGCACTCTTTGGGGGGAGTGAAACAAAACCAAAAAAACATGATATATTTCCGGTAGAGGTTAGTAATTTAAATAAGACGTATACTTGTAGTTTTGAAGCTCTTTCTGAAAAAATGATTTGCGGATATATTCCGAAGATTGAAGATAAACAGGTCTTGAATGAATTAAAAAGAAAGAAAATAAAATTTACTGATTCTTTTCGAGGCGAAACGGAAATCAATCTTTCAATCGGTGCAGATGTCTTAGGAAAATTATTAACAGGAAATTCTGTAGAATTAAAGTCCGGCGTAACTGTCGTAGAAACCAAACTAGGTTGGACAGTATTTGGAAAGGATTCATGTGTAAAGGATAATATTTTAACAACATTATCGATGCATTCTATGAACATATACCACTTAATAAACTTTGGAAACTTGAGGTTTTAGGAATATCCAGTCCTACTGAAATTGAAAAACAGAAAACTGAACTTTTTAGCTTAAATGATTTTAATAACAAAATGAAAATTCTTCCTGACCGAAGGTATGAAGTAGAACTCCCTTGGAAGTATGACTCATTGAAGTTACCAAGTAACAAAGAATTGGTCTGGAAACGGCATGAAGGAATGATAAACGATTTAGATATGATAAATTTTTTATGGATTATCAAAAAGTATTTCAGGATTGGGAAAAATTGAACATTATTGAACGCGTACCAGATTTAGAATTGAATAAAGAATGCCATTATTTGGCTCACAGGCCCGTTATTAAATTAGATAGTGAAATGACCAAAATTCGCCCCGTTTTTGACGCCTCGGCCTCCGAAAAAAAGGGAAACCTTCTTCAAATGAATGTTTATTAAAGGGAACTAATTTTATAGAGCTAATACCTGATATTCTCGATCGATTTAGAGTGTATCCAATCGGTATTAGTGCGGATATAGAGAAGGCTTTCTTAATGCTGTCTGTAGCACCGAAAGACAGAGATTTTCATAGAATTTATCCCGTGTAGTGAAGGGTGGATCGTGTATAAACACTACAGAGTTGTGTTGGGGGTTTCTTCTATCCCTTTTCTGTTGAATGCATTTATTATGCATCTTTTAGAAAATTGTCAACCTCAACATGAAGAGGTTGCTCAGAAACTGAAAAGTTCATTCTATGTGGACAATTGTGTATCTGGTGTGTTTAATACTGACGAGCAGGGACGTTTCATTGAACATGCGAAATTGATCATGTTGAATGGATGTTTCAACCTGCGTGGGTTTGAAAGCAATGTGGCTGGCAAAAATATTGATAGAAGCTCAGGAGATACTTCCGTTTTGGGAGTAATTTGGAATTTAGAAACTGATACCTTGAAGTGCTGCACAGATATGGATACTTTGACCTGTGAAACAAAAATCACAAAAAGATTAATTTTGGCAATTGTGCAGAAAATTTTTGATCCTATTGGCTTATTAACTCCAGCTACATTGCTTCCGAAACTATTAATACAACATTTGTGGAAAATGAAAATTGCTTGGGACAGTGAATTGTCTCCTAAGGATGTAAATGTATTTTTAAAATGGTTTAGAGATTTGTATGTATTGAAAGATGTTACTTTGTCAAGATGTATGATAATTAATTCCACTTCTGAATTACATGTTTTTGTTGACGCTTCCAAGGAGGCGTATGCAGCGTGCGTCTTTGTGAGATCAATGTTTAAATCAGATGTAAAGGTAACTCTCGTTCGAGCCAAGGCCAGAGTAGCCCCTTTTAAAGCCTTTGAGTATACCTCGTTTGAAGCTTATGGCTTGTTGCATCGGTTCTAGACTTGCGAATTCTATTGTCAATGCGCTTAATTTACCGAACTTAAGAATTACATTTTGGTCCGATTCTACTACAGCCCTTTGGTGGATAAAGGAAAAAGGGAGTTGGTCCGTTTTTGTAGAAAATAGGGTTAAAGAAATTCGTCAACTAACTCGAGGTCATTTATGGAAGCATGTACCCGGAAATCTTAACATTGCAGACTTATTATCGCGTGGTTGTTCTCCTCAGCAAATGCTTATCTCTAGGTGGTGGGAAGGACCTTTGTGGTTGCGAGAAAGCCCTGAATATTGGCCTCTTGGAGAAACTCCTGGCGATTCGGAAGTAGAATTGGAAAGGAAAAAATTAAAAGTGGTAAATATTGATCTCTCAAGAGACGCACCTCCTTGGCATTTGTATACTATATCTGATTATAATAAAATGATTAGTCTTTTCATGGATTTTAAAGTTTGTGAATAATTGTACTTTGTTGAATGGAAAATGTAAGGATTCTGAACTTTCACAATCAGAAATTGAAAATTCTGAAAAGAAATTAATTCGTTTAGTTCAGAGCTATTACCTTCCTGATGCGAAATCTTCAAATTATATTGAGACTTACATAGATGATGAAGGTATTTTACGGGTGAAAACTAAAATACTTAATCGAGAAGATGAAAGATCCTTTTTGTACCCAATATTGTTACCAGAAAAATGTGAACTTACTAAGCTATTAATTAGATGTACATAAGAAAAATTGTTACGCGGGAATTCAAATGATGCAATGTTTGTTAAGAGAAAGATATTGGATAATTAGAGCTAGGAAAGCTATAAAAAATGTTCTGTATAATTGTATATTCTTAAACGCTTTAAAGTTAAATCCCTGTCAAGCGAACCAACGCCTTTACCACCAGACCGAGTAACAGACTGTGTACCTTTTGAAATCGTAGGAATAGATTTGGCGGGGCCTTTATTTTTGAAAGATGGAAGAAAAGTGTGGATAACTTTGTTTACTTGCGCGGTATACCGTGCTATTCATCTTGAACTTGTTAATTCCCTAACTTCTGATGCTTTTCTTTTGGCCCTTAGATGCTTTTTTGCTAGGCGTGGTCGGCCACGAACAATCTATTGCGATAACGGAACTAACTTTCGAGGCGCTTTTAATGATCTATCAAAATTGAATTGGAGCAAAATAGTGGAAGAAACTAGAACTCCAAAAATATTATGGAAATTTATCCCACCTACTGCAGCTTGGTGGGGAGGCTGTGGGAAAGGCTGGTCCGCACTGTAAAAGAATTGTTTTAAAGCGTACTTCGGGTAGATCAGTGTTAAAATATGATGAATTGTATACTGTGCTTTGTGATTGTGAATCCAGTATAAATTGTAGACCATTAACATATGTGTCAGAAAATCCGGAAGAATTGATTCCTCTTACACCTAGCATGTTTCTTATCAGTAATAAAAACTCAAACATTGAGGATATTGAAGAATTAAATTCGAACAGCCTTAACAAAGAATCAAATATCGGAGTAAGCTGTTAAAAGATCTACGCCAACGCTTTAGGAATGAATACCTTAGTCAACTTATACAGAAACATAATGAAAAGGAATCGCGTGATCCTCAGATTGAGAAGTAGTTTTAGCTGGAGATGATAACAAAAACGATTGTTCTGGGCATTAGCCAAAATTATTGAATTAATTCCAGGGCGAGATGGCAAAAATTCGAACGGTTAGACTTAAAAACTCAACACGGAAAAATGTTGCGACCAATGCAGCGTATCTACCCTTTAGAGATACGCTCAAATGAAAATCTTCAAAGGGGTCTGGAGGAATCAATTCCACTGTATCTGAAACTCTGTCACCCGATGAGGTAATATTTAAAAATATACTTCATCCGGGAGATGTGTGAAGAAACCAAAGAGACTGGATTTATTTAATAGAATTTGTTATGTGCTTGAGACTCTTTGCGAGTCTCAAGGGGGGGAGGATGTTGCAAAATGAAGTGAAATAAAAGTGCCGCTAGGCGGCGTTGTTTTTGTGACGTCAGTCTGCGAGCTGACGAATATATTCAGAGTACTGGTTGGACGCTCGGCGGTTGCCGAACGTTTATTTTTATGTATTTTAATGTGCCGTCCTCAGTAGAATAAAAGAATTATCTTGAAAGACGTCTAGTCTTATTTTGACCAAAGTTACTCAGCATCTGGTAGATGCACCTGCAACTGAATTTCTAGAACAGGAGTTATTCTTTCTTTTGGCAAATCGTCCATTTTTTGAGAACAAATTTTAGGATTAAATTTAAAGCAAATTACACAGTTATGCACAACTTTTCTGCAAATATTTCGCCCGTGAATTGGCCAATATTTAGGTCTAACCTGATAAAGTAAATGTTGGGGCCCAAGATGAAAATATTTCTCATGGTAGTATTTAACAATAATTATAGTTAGTTTACTTTTCGCAGGAAGCAATATAGGATGTTTACTCAAATAAGGAAGTCTAGAGTGTTTCAGTCGTCCACCTACTCGAATGATTCCCTTATCTAAAATGGGGATAAATTTAAAATCTTACTTTTATTACAAATGTCATCACCATTTTGCATAGCTCTAATTTCCTTATAGATGAGCTAAGCTGAACTTGTTTCATTAAATAAATTTCTGCTTCCTCCATCTCATCTGAAGTAAGAGGTCCCGTTTTCTTGTTAGTTGGATTTCTAATGTTAAATAGAAACCTGTAAAGAAAACTTAACACTCGAACGATAGTTAGAAACCTATTACTACGAGAAAGTAAATGATCAAAAGATGTTTGATTAAAGTTTAAAGTCAATACAGTATGTTCTTTAGAGTCCTTTGATTTTAGTTCAGGCAAATAATCTACTTCATTCAGTTCCGGGCACTCAGAGACAGTTTTGGGGAGTTCGTCAGTTCTTAGGAAGGCTGGACCAGTCCACCACTTGTTGTTGGAAATAAGTGTATCAACACTAAGTCCCCTAGACAAGAAATCTGAGGGATTGTCTTGTCCTGAGCAATGAAACCAAGAATCAGGATCAGTTAGCTTGGAGATCTCCTGCACTCTGTTAGCCACGAATTGTTTCCATCTTTTAGAAGAGCCTTTAATCCAGAATAGGACTATTTTGGAGTCTGTCCAGTGGAACACTTTGCACTCCTTTTTATTGCGGACGATTTCTTGAACCCTTGAACTCAATCGAGCTGCTACTAAAGCACCCAGGAGCTCAAGTCGAGGCAAAGTAACTGCTTTCAGGGGTGCCACCCTCGATTTTGAAGTGATTAGATTTACGAGCACTTCATTTTGTTTTCTTACTTTCACGTAAGCTGCTGCACCATAAGCGAGTTTAGAGGCATCGCAGAATATGTGAATTTCAATGAGGTCACTTACCTCATCATTCGTTGAATCAAGAACTAACCCTGGAATTCTAAGATTATCTAATAGGGGCAGTTCTTTACACCAAATTAACCACTTTTCCTTTAACTTTGGGGGTAAAATTTCATCCCAAGTTATTTTTTTTATCCAAAGTTCTTGTATGAGACATTTTATTCTTATAGTAAAGGGTGAGAGCAATCCCAGAGGATCAAATATCTTCCCTATTGTTTGTAACATAAATCCTTTAGTATTTTCGTTTATCGAAACGAATTCCAGCAAACCTTTAGTATCCAACGTCAGACAGTCATCTAGAGTTTGCCAAGCCATGCCTAACACTTTTGTTTTGTTTGTTCCTAACCTGATGGATGCATCCATAGGATGTGTGTCGAAACCTTCAGCCGCCCACTGAGCCATTAAAACGGTATCATTGCTGATCCATTTTCGCATCTCCATTCCTGCTTCTTTCTTAATATTCTTAGCGTGGCGAGACATGAAAAGAGCTTCCTCTCGAGTATCCTGTCCCGTAATCCAATCATCCACATACATGAAAGAATCTAAATTTTGTACAGTTATGGGATGAATTTCGTTATATTTCTCAATGTGATATTTGATTGTTGCTGCTAGTAGAAATGGACTAGAATTAACTCCAAATATATATCACCCTGTTAAATCTATAAACTTGCAAAGTGAGCTTTCCCCAATACGTGGATTACTATCTGTCCATAAAAACCGTACAAAATCTTTATGTTTATCCGCCAAGCAAATTTGAAGAAAAGCCTGACGAATATCCGATGATATTGCAACTCGATTTAGCCTGAAATTAATTAAAACATCTAAAAGATTAGGATTCAAATTAGGTCCAGGCCACAAGCAATCGTTCAGTGATAGTTCGTTAGCTTGGTGTGAAAAGCTGCATCAAAAACAATACGAGTAGAAGTAGTAACACGACCCTCCTTTTTATCGCTTGGTGTGGTAAGTAATACATTGGTTTGTGTACATTAATTTCAGTATCATTGACTTTTTCTATGATTCCTTGATTCAAATAATCTTGAATCGTTTCTTTGTATTGAGTGTAAAGGGTTTTCTCTTCGTAACCTTCGCCATAAACTCTGGAAACGTTGCTTTGCCACAGAAATGTTATTCGACAATTCGTTCCAATGTTTACGAAAAGGTAATTCAACCACATACCGATTATTATTATATTGTACAGTTTCTTAAAAATATTCATAGCTTGGTCATCTTTTATGCCAAGGGATTCGAGCTCAAAAAACAGCTTTAATGTATCATCAACCGAATCATTATCTTTAAGAAAGTAACATGAGAAGTTATTAGTATTGGTTCCCTGGAGTCGTCCTCCAGCAATCCATCAAATTCAGTTTTCCCTAAACAACAATTCTTTATTTACTTTATATACGTTATCTTTAATTATTCTAAAGAAAATATCCGCATTCAGTAAAGCGTGAATTTCCTTAGCTTCGTAAAAATAGGGATCTGATAATTCTAAAAATTCAGGAATTTTTTTATTTCGAAACATCTAACGTAACACTTGGTGTCAACCCGGTAATTTTTCAGTCACAAAAAATTCTACGTTTTCTCTAAAAGTACCACTTTTATTAGAAATTAAAGTATTAGTTTTTCCCTTTAAGTTTTGTTTTAATGAATTGAGTCCTGAAACTGAGGAATTTATCTTTTCTATTGCAATACCAAGAAAATCACACATTTTTTGGATATAATATTAATGTTAGACGCTGAGTCAAAAATGACGGGACATTTTAGTTCTCGGCCTTCATTATTTCGTAAAGAAAACGCTACCAGTCGATATTAACACGTTCTTTCTATGTTGAGAAGCAGTGCTACTCAAAACTGTGTTCTGTGTGGAAGAATCCACCACATTCGATTCCCGGTCCTCCGGGTTAGTTAGTACTGGAAGTTCGGCAGAGGGAATAACCCATTTTTTCGGTCATCTATTGCCGCAGTACAGAGGAGCGAGAATGTTTTTGCCACATGGGCACACATACGTCGAAGTACATTGTATCCTTTTGTGGTTTTTCGCAAACACAGTTCACATAACTTATGCAGACGGACTAAATCTAATCGTTTTCGGGGTTCAATTCTAGAAACTTTTTGCATCGAAATATCGGATGTAAAGTTTTATCCTTACAAACTATGCAACTCTTGTTTTTCAACAGATCGATTCATTAAAGGTTGGTTTTTGTCTTAAAGGATAAGTTAGTTTTTCTTAATATCGTTTTTGTTTCGACAATACAATTTTTATCTACGGATAAAAGAATGGTTTCGCGTTGTTCTAAAAATGCAATAAATTCATCAAATGTGGGAACATCTTTTGCTTTTAAACTCAGTTCGAAATTTTTCGTGATTCATTATCAATTTCTTTAGCATAATATTTAATAAAAATACATTAAATAAATTATTTTGCTCATAGTTTAGTAATTTTAGAGCCCGTAAGTTTTTTTTAATGCAATCAATCATTTCACGAATTTCTTTCGGATTCTCACGTTCTATCTTATTAAAATTTAATATTTGTTGCACATGAATATCGACAATCAATCTTTTGTTAACATATCGGGATTCGAGTGCTTCATACAATGAAGAAAATGTATCAAAAGTGGAGGCAAATTCTTTAACTTCATTTGATAGACAGGAATTCAAATAATACAATTTCTGTGACTGAGTCAGTTGTTCGCTTGTTGCAATTAAATCGTCAAATTGGGATTTAAAGTTACTAAATTGTTCATATTTTCCTAAAAGATGGGAAGTATCATAGGTGGAATTTTTGTTTGAGCAAAAGTTCCGTTTTCGTATTTGTTTTTTTCAACTGCAGTCACAGACAATGATACATTAATTGAGTTAATCAATTTTTTTAACTCTTACCTCCAAATCGTCCAGACGTGTTTCACATTTGTATAAATCTTTTTGAATTCCGCTTCTTCTGTTGGTTTTGCGGTTTCTAATCCAAAAAGTAGCTCCTTCAATTCTTCAATTTTCCTCTGGAGTTGGTCAATTTTCTTGAGTTTGACCTCCAGCTCGGTGATGTCAACATGCTCGGACACGTTGTCCATGAAGGTCGCAATTCTAGTAATACTTCCTTTTAAGGAAGTTTTAGCTTTGTTTAATTTTAAAATATCCATCGCGCTTTAGTTCGTGACTTCGGCTCGGCGGACCAAAAAATGCTCGTGAGTGTCACGAGTTTAAATAATATGACGGACCGACTAAAATTTTAATAAAACCAAAAAGGTAACAGAAGTTATTGTGGGTTTCGATGTAAACAAGTTATTACCCACGTCAGCAATACCGAAATCTTTCAGCTTCTCCGACCATATATAGTCCGGTTGGCAGGTGCGCACGCAGGCATCTTCACACATACGTCATACTCGCAGTCATCATTACGCAGGCGTCAACAGGGACTTTCAAACTTAGAAAGTTCTACAGTATTGGATAATTTTTTTTATAAAAAAAATTATCCAATCCAAAATATCTGAAAAAAATAAATATAATCAGGACGTAGTCTAACAGATATAGTTACATCTAAATTAAAATAATATGTTCGTTCTCTTTTTTTTCGCCTATTTATTCGTGAGTCACACATTTTATGTACAATAGTATAAAGAAAGGAATATTCGGGGGCGCTCTAAGGCTATTGAACGTTTGAAACTGAATACAGAATAAGATGGTTCTTGTAAATGAATATGGAAAGCAAGTCGTAAAATCTTTTATATCAACAAAAAATTATTCTCCCCGTTGATTCTTCAGTTTTTGGTCATTGTGGATTATCATATGCCTATTTGGTGTAAGAAAACCTAGACATGCACATCTGCCTTCTTGTAAATCTTCTAAGGTTACTTTCAAATAGCCGGAAAACTATTCTTCCTCTTATTGCCGTAATAAATCTTTGGAAAGGGCATTTCCTTTTCTGTTAAATTGTCGGGCATAGGATAATGCCGACAAAGCCCTCAAAAAGGCCCCTCTTCTACTTACCCGGTCACTTTGGGGACTGTTCAAACGAAGAGGAGGGGGTGATATTTGAAGCTAAAGTCTTTCTACGTTTTGAAAAAAGTAAAGAAAAATTGTTGTCACAGTTATCTGCAACTCGATTGAGGAGTCAGTGCGTTGAGAGGGAAATGTTTTGTAATTGGTTTGAATGTTGATCGAAGGAGTTGTCTTCGTAGGAATGTTTTGGCTCTACCTTACGCACAAAATCAGTTCATCATCGCACAAAAATCAGAGCAGTAATCTTAGAATTTAGGCATTATATATGCAATTCTTTTGAAATTTTAAATAAAAAGTAAGGATTATCCAAAGGCTAAGAATATAACTCTTTTTGTACAAAAGTCGAAACAAATTAAGAATCCCAGTATTTTGTCATTACTCGCAAAAGAAACAATTCAGTACAAAGAATAATAATATAATCATTTTATGTAAACAAGTTTACCGAGATACATGAAGCTCCTTGGTAAATTAAAAATGTTTGTAGTCATAATATTTTGTCTTTGATACCAGCTTATTGTTTGTACTTTACTATCAAATATTCTAACATTCAAAAGCATGTCCTCTTTTTTTACAAATGAAAACAATTTATTACTGTTGAAAAAAATATAATCTTAAATTTCTTATGTGTATTTGAAGATTTTATTTTTAGGAACCCGTAGGTAAATTGAAAAATCTAACATATATTATAAATGTGAAAGTTTGTGAGAATGTTTGTGGGTCTTTCACGCAAAAACAACTGAATGGATTTTAATGAAACTTTACAGTAATATAGCTTATAAATCAGAATAACACATAGGCTATAATTTATAAAAATTTGTAAAAAGTGTCCAAAATATAACGAAATTTGTCAAGTAAGTAGGAAAAAATTCTGGCATCTGCAAGCAAATCTGGCTTGCGCTGCAAAAAAAGCCCACAACAGCATATATCAATCTTTTGTTTGTGAAAAACTCTTTTTGTTTTGGCTACGCAAGGGGCCCGCTTCTAATTATTTCCTGTGATCAGAATAATGCCTATTTTTTTATTTCAGAATAAAAATAAGTTTTGAAGGAAGAGGTTGTTATAAATCTATCTTTATTTTAATGTTTTTTTTCTTTTTTATGATTTTATTATGCACATTTAGTAGTAAGAAATTGATCTTTTTTCAAAATAAATGCTTTTATCAGTTCTGGTACTTAAAGTAAATAAACTTTCTCTTTCCCACTGCATCATTTGGACAAATTTTCAAAATTTGTTTGTGGTTAGTAGTTAATTATAACGCTATAATTTTAATTGAATAGGAAGATATTGCGTTTTTAAGTATAAAAATAATTATAACTACTGTACTGTATTTTTTGGAGTGTGTGAATATTAACATCGCACTGTTCAGCTACACAAGGGCTTTTGGAAACGTATTACGTAATTTTAAACCATGGTCAAGTGACGTGGACGACACCTGAGCTGGCACCCCTTCTCCTAACTACCACACCACACCAACTTAGAAGAAATATTCTACCAATACTTAGCAGGAATATTCTTTGAAATCCACTCTTCCAAGATATATGGCAGCACGGGTTCTATGATGAGTATTTTAGCGGGGAAGCCGAATAGTTTTGTAGCAGATATTGCGTTTTCAGCGGATTGCAAAGATTATTATTTTTGTCCCGAAAAAATAGTTTATGTTAAAACTTAAGTGTTTTATGTTTTCGTATGTTAGTGAAGACCTTGGAAAATGATTTGACTACTTATTTTAAGTGTACGGTGTATATAATTAATTTTACAGTGGAATATCTTTAATTAATTTATTAGCTCTAACGGATTAAATTTCCCAAAGTGGAGTATTTCGTTTATGTATATCCCTTAATTTTCAACGTAGTGATAAAAAAAAAAATATTGTATGAAAAAAACTGCAGTAAATCATAATGCGGTGGATAAAATATTAACGTGCATTTTACCCCTACACGGCGGGTCTTACAAAGCTCTAGCTACGAAAGTAGTTAGGCATTTGCCAACTTAACACTATCGCTAACATTTCGCTATGTTTTTCATTGAATCGCCATTATAATTTAAGAAACGGCGTTGCTTGCGAATATTACAATTTTAAAATAAAATAAATACAACAGAAAATAATATTTATGTATTACACTTTCAGATATAAATTATTTACACTACTTTAAGCGTTCATTACGCAAAACTTTTAACAATGTGTTACTTTTGCTGAGCAGAGATCAACTTAGGGAGGTATTTTGAAAAATCGACCCTCAAGAGTGTTACGAGGAATGATAAATAAAAAAAAAAAAATCCCTTTTATCAGCTATTAGATCTACATACTTAAAATTTAACAAAAGTGTTTTTTTTTTTTTTGTTTTGTTTAGCTGAGATATGCAAAAAACTTTTTTTGTTTAATTTGCAATTCACATAAAATTAACTCATTAAAAAATTCTTTTTCCTTCAATCTGTGTTGTTTAATTCTTCAATTCACCCGTGCGAAGAACGGGTATACCAGCTAGTTATTAATATTTCATTTACGAGTTCCATTAGGAACAAAGTAATAAGACGGACCTCGTAATTATAATGACGATCAAGTAACGAGAACGATAGCCGAGCTAGAGCCCCCACTTCTAATTTCCACACCATTACAACGTAAGGATTTTGACTTAATGCGTATCAGCTCTGTTACATGATGGAGCCCCTAATCGTGATTATTTTTCAATAAAAAAACATGAAGGGACTATACAATGTGGCACTATTTAACATGTGCCAACATTTATAGCCTTAGAATATTCACATTTTATAGCATAATGCGAAATACCTACCTACTTTTCATCTCATTTATTTGCCACAGTAAATGTTTTATCATAATTTTCAGTATATAAGGGAAGAATTAGGTCAAAGGAAAATATAATTTTAATTTTTGAAAAATACTTGTAAATATAAAATTTAGACTTATTCTAAGGATTCGTTAAGTATTATGAATTCTAATACAGAGTGTTTTTTTTTTCCAGGTATAGTTTTCCAGGTCAAGTTTAAGTTGGCATTACTTTCCAAGATGGCGACCGATTTAACAGCTGACAAGTGATTTATTCTCAGTTTGGTTTTACAATTCATCATGAATAGACTCACGCCTGAACAACGCTTTCAAATTGTGCAATTTTATTTCGAAAATAATAGTTGATTTTCATAAGCGAATTTTGTTTAGCGATGAAGCGCACTTCTGGTTGAATGGCTACGTCAACAAACAAAACTGCCGCATTTGGAGTGAAGCTAATCCACAAGTGTATGTCGAAATACCGTTAAATCCAGAAAAACTGACTGTTTGGTGCGCTTTATGGGCTGGTGGAATCCTTCTTCAAAAACGATCAAAGCCACAACGTTACAGTCAATGGTGATTGGTATAGAGCCATGATTACTTTTTCATTCCTGAATTGAACAATCATGATGTCCAGGAGCTGTGGTTCCAACAAGACGGCGCAACATGTCACACAGCTCGTGCCACAATCGATTTATTGAAAGACACGTTTGGTGACCGCCTAATTTCCCGTTTTGGACCTGTGAATTGGCGTCCAAGATCTTGTGATTTAACACCGCTAGACTATTTTTTGGGGGCTATGTAAAGTCATTGGTCTATGCGGGAAAGCCACAAACGCTTGACCATTTGGAAGACAACATTCGCCGTGTTATTATACGGCCACAAGTGTTGGAAAAAGTCATCGAAAATTGGACGTCCAGATTGGACTACATCCGAGCCAGCCGTGGCAGTCCTATGCCAGAAATCATATTTAAAATGTAATGCCATAAGATTATCTTTCGAATAAAAAAAATTCATGTCAATCGAATAATACATCGTTATTTTATTGCAATTTAAAGTTCTATACCTCTCAAAAAAACACCCTTTATATCAAAACAGAATGGATTAAGAGTACCCTGTATTCTGCAAATATATTCTAAAAGGAAAAAACAATTATAAAATCATTAACAGTGCAGTTTCCTAAGAATCATAGTTGATTTTTGACGATGTCCATTGATGTTGCAAATACGTACAACTTTTAAACAAAACACATATTTCACGTAATTTTCTTCTTGATTGAAGCCGTATGCAAGTGTCTCTAGGTAGATATTTAGAATAATTCTTTAACGATCTAAGAAAATCTAAATTTTACATTATGACATAAAGCAAGCACATATTCTCCATTTTCTTTTATTTGATATTATTGATTATACATTATTATAATTAATTAAAAATTACATTATTTTTGACACCTACGTAAATCAAGTTTGTGTAACAAATTCCTGCATTTAATAGAATGAAAAATGAATTTATAATAATTTACATATTTTAATGCATTTACTGAAAATCAAAATACAAATAAGTTTTACTTAACAAAATTTAATTAATTTTATCTCTAAGTTTATTGTACCTTTAATTAAAATTAAATAAGTGCTTCTTTTTCTTTTATTTTTTTTTTTTTTTTTTGTCCAATTACACCATTTTTTAAAAATTTAAATGGATAGGCTGGTTAAAGAAATGTATAGAACAAAATACTCAAAGACTATTACATTTTTTGAAAACCTTTTTTTTCTTAAATAATGAATAATTTTGTATTTGTGTCAGAAAATATTTAAAAAAAAGATTTATCATGTAATTATGAAAAAATTTAAAAATTAATTACTGAATCTAATTGTAAAGATGGAACTATATTTATTGAAAATTCGGTAGAGAGTTTTCTCAACCGGTATAGAAACTAAATGTGATTATAGTTGGAAATAGATTCCAAAAGTAAAAGAATATTCGATATTTATCATCTAGTTATTAGCCGTCATGCAGAAGTATTGATACACGTTAAATCTATTGAGGCTCAAACGTCTTCTCATTGGTGTGGTGTGGAAGTTAAGATAGGGGTGCCAGCTCAGGTGTCGTCTTCGTCACTTGATCATGGTTCAAAATTACGAGGTCCGTCGCCAAAAGTCCTCGTGTAGCTGAACAGAGCGACATTATTTGTCACTCTCTCTCTCTCCTCCGGCTATTGAGATTTTCAATTCTATAAACGATTTTAGAATATCTCTATGTAAAGCTAATAATTTATCATATAATAATGGTATCTGTTTGCATTATAATCATTTGCTCATATTAAAGGGGAAAAAATGTTTATTCCTCAATATGTGTTCTTTGTACATTAAATTCTGTACTTTCAACTGCTTTTTCAAATTTGATCATTTATATTTTGTAATCAAATATTATTCCTTAAATCAGTAGCGCAACAGCCCATGAGAGCCAAGACCTGCTGTGCCCATCTCAGTATACGTGACCTTGGGCGCTGAGTTGCGTGAGCAGATGCTTCGGTCATGTGGTCAATATGACGCGAAACTCCCAGTGTTTAGTTCCCAAGCAAGCATGGCACTTATTTATCGACCCACAGAAAGGATGAAAGGCTGAGTCAACCATGCCCAGCCCGGGTTTGAAACTCGCACCTGTGGTGTGGAAGCGTGATGCACTACTACTCAGCTTCAATATTGTTCCTAAAATAATATATTTTCTAAGTGTATGTGTGATCAGCTTATTCTTTTTATCAACATTGTAACATCTTTAAAATGTTTTACTTTGAGTGAGATTCAACGAGTTTGAAAACTAACATTTTATTCAAAATCTGTATGTCATCTATAAAATTTATAAAGTTTTGACTACATTTTATAGCATCAAAATCAATGTTTCTTTGTATAAAAAATTTCTCTTAATATTACCTTTTTCTATTACAAAGTGGTAAATGTTTACACAGTCTTTAAATTCTTAAGAATAAGTAAAGTGTTTATTATCAGTTATAATTTCTTTTTTTTTTGTCATGTAAAGAAATTTTCGCATCTTTAAACACATTTTAATTTTTAAAAGCAAGAAACTCAATGTCAGCATCTCTTTTGTTTTCCAATTAGGTTGTATTAAGATGACTTAAAGCCAAGAAATAACTTTCGCATTTGAAATAATCCAAGCATTCCGTACAAACTCACCCGCCCCTCCAAAAAAAATTTATTACTACAGTTAATAATAAAACTTAATGTACATTCCATGATCATACTATAATTTCAAATATTTTTCCTCAGTTCATTATGTATATAAAAATAAGCTAATTTTTAAAAAATAGCGCTTAAAATCCCATTCACGTTTGAGCAAGGAAATTATCTGAAAAGAGAAAAATACAAGTGCAGCTCTGTAAAAGAGCCGCGGTTCATTGCCCCCACAGGCGGGGGAAGGGAGAGCCACCCTCTGAAGAGGGGAGATGCTTGAACTCGTTTTCGACCACGTTTCAAACGAATGACCTTGAACTGAGTGGGGAAGAAGCAAAGCGAAACAGATGTCTCTTCTTTTATGGCACCTAAATTTCTATGAAAAATCAGAGGAAGGGAGGTTTTAGGTTATATTCGTAGTGTTATTGAATATACGTCACACAGGCTATAAAGATTTGTTTTTACTTTTTTTTTTTTCTTATAAAGTTTGAACTGATCAAGTTTTCCGATGAGAATTTATTTTATTATGAGTCAATACCTTGATATACCCCTTACAATTATAACTAATTAAATGGGGATCCAGGTTTATCGTCGTCATGCTTTATCAAATACATTCTTCTATACATTTGAAACAAATTTTGTTACATAATGCTGTATTTTTTCTTTAATTAAATTATCACAAAAATAAATCTCAGCCAATAATACAGCTGCTTGCAGATATGATTCAACATTAAAATACAGAGAATAGAATAATATGAAAGTTAAAATAAAAGCAAAATAAACTTCGGTTTTTTCGGTCAAATTATTGAAAATGGTGTCTTACCAGATTTAATGCAGACGCATACTATTGAAATTGAGGCACCACAAATCTAATGTTTCCGTGTTATTTAGCAACCAATATCACAATTAATCAACAATGTATTATATTCTAATTTTAAACTATGTTTTAGATTGTCTCATTTCAGAACTATTTATCAAAATAACAAATGTACTCGTGTATGTGATCAGTTGTATCAAAAGTGTTTTAAAAAAATAATGTAGTTTTTGCATTGAATTTACCAAATTTGTTAAAAGTCATGTGTTTTACCAGACCCCAATTTCATTTAGGTTATCCTCTCTTTGTATGATATTTGGTTATTTACACGCTTCTTTAAAAGTTATCCTTCAAACTAGTTTAACCCCACTTATTTGGTTTGTGACTCGATAGGTTCTTCTTTTTTGTAGTTCTTTTATTTCTCTTATTCATGTTCATCTTTCATATTTTTATTGCGCTATTTCTTGTTATGTTCTTTGTCTATTATTTCTTGTTTTTGAAATAATACATATTTCTTTTATAATATATATATATATATATATATATATATATATATATATATATATATATATATATATATATATATATATATATATATATGCAATATATATATATATAATGCAATTATTTATGAAATCAAATGGCCTTTTATTTCAGCAAAAAGTGCTACAGTTGCAATTTGATAAAAATTATCTGTGTCATCACCCATTTTAAGCGATATTCAATGCTTAAACATAATCTCACTCACTTTGCGTGATTAAATATTCATGCGTCATGAGCTAGGATTGGCACAATTTACGGTATTTAACATTAAATGAAAAGTAATTGATTTACACTAGAGGACTGTGAATATTATCTTTGACTCAAAAGTAATTTTTTCCAACTTCAGAATTTATTAAAAAGAACACGGAAGAGAGAATAACAAATAGAAGTAATACTATTATATGGTTGAATAAATAAACTATTTTCAGAGTATATGCATGTTTTGAAGATTTAAGAAGCAGAAAAAATAAGATTATCACCCTTATCCCCCCACACACTAATCAATAAGAATCACGCTTTTATGACTGTCTAAAAAGTTTGAGAGGAGGGTTGGAACTCAATAATTAAATTAAACAGGAATTTAAGTATGATGTCCATTATATATGTAAACGTGTCTTAAAATTTTAGGGACATTCTTAGAAATAAAATTTTACTTTTATAATTAGATACATTTTTATGGATAAACTCTATTTAAATTATTTAAAATTAGCAAGGATATAAAATTACGGCCAGAAAATCTCGTAAAAAATTTTAATAACTTTTTCTTAAAAAAAATTAAATCATGCTTTGTATACTTAAATTAATATAAATTTAGAAGTGCTCTTAGTAATTTGTAAATAATTGACCGTATGATTTTTAACATAGTAGAGAAATGCATCCCTTATTTAAAATAATTTGCTGTAAAGAAATAATTGTGTGAAATTGTGGTTTCTATTGTTGCTAAGGTAAAAATATTTCAATAAACCTTTTCGTTCATTTTGTAGGCATTTAAATAAGGGAATTTATTTTTAATTCGGCGTTTAATATAGTTATTTTAGAAGAGGAAACCATAAGATAGAGTATCCTATGTTTTCTTATGGAACGAGAATTCTTACATTTTAAATCTGCGAATTTTTAACTTTCTCTTTATAAGACAACTTATTGCGTGTAAATTACGTATACCATGTATAAATTCAACTTTTCGTTCCATTTAATTAAAAAGGAAGTACGTAATTAAATTTTTGTCTTGTTCGAACTCGAATTTCATTAGGTACAAAAAAAAAGAATTGCTTGCACAAATATGTATTTATATATGAATAATTACATTTAGCAGTAACATGTAATTGAAATCCACTTTTTCATTATTTTATTTGGCATTAATTTAGTAACAAATTGAGTCGAGTTCATACATTATATGTGTAGATATGATTATACTATGGAAGGATATATACTAATTTCCGTTTGAAAATGAGTTGAATTTATAATCTGATCAAGCTTTCAAGTTTGAGAAAAAAATTGTTTCTAGTTAATTTTGGAAGTCTGCTTTTTTATTTTTACAGAGGGAGAGTTTGTTATAAAGTGATAAAATATTAAGCTTTTAAAAATTTTTCGTTTATGTTAAACAAAACTATCAGAGAAACTCGATTCATTGCCAGAGTGAAAACCATAGCTTCCGGTCAATCCGTCATTCGACTTATATCATTATGAATATATATACATATTAAATTGCTATTAATAAAACAAGTATTTATACGATTAAAATGTAATTTGATGACCCACAGAATGAGCGAAACAAATAACCGATTAAATACAAATCTATCAATGAATATTCAGTGCACAAGCTATCTAAAATTATAAATAAACATTATATTTTGTAGAATAGAAAACTAAATACGAAAATAAGCTTTTCAAATCACTTTAGTAAACGCTTTTTATTCTGTATCAAAAAACTTACCCTTTCGATTTATAGTAATAACATTTGTAAAAAATCCGACTAAATCACTTATTGGTACTTATATTTAAAATACTTATTCGTATCATCTACAAAATGTATAACAGAGGAGCTGCTTCTTTTTTGAATTTCCGTGCCATGAGTAATCGTATTATCTAAATTAATCCAGTATCGTTTCGTTAAAAACCCGGAGCTTCAAAAAACAATAATGTAAGCGCTTTCTGCTCGTACTACTTACCACCGCAATTACATAATTCAACTTTTTATTCAAAAAATAATGAAGAAATAAATTATTTAATTTCATTTAAAATAAATTTGTTCCATGTATTTAAACTTGCTATTTCGAAAGATGGTTATATATTTTTTTTATGCTTCCGATAAGAATACAGCTTTCACCATGTGAACAGGTCTAGCTGGGATATTTTACTAGAGCACTTAGCCCTTTTGGGGCTTTGATCTCTTGTCTGATGAAAAATATTTGTGACTTGATACTTTGAAACATTGCCCTTTTTATTTTAGAGATTTAAAATAAATATTTAAGAGTATGATAAAAAAGAAGTTAAAAAATTTAAAATTTAAAGACTATATGTAAAATCAAGAAAATTTAATTTTAAGAATCTGAATACAATTTAAGAAGTTACATTTGCTGAATTTTGAAATTTTAAAGTTAAAATTCCTTCGGCCAATGGGGGCCTCAGGATGGCTGATTGCTTGTCCAATGGGGAGGCAGCTTTTCGTGTTTGTGTTGGGTGTGAGATGTGAGTATGATTACTCTCTCCCGCGTTGCGAGAGGGAGCTTTCTTATTGGTCGATTGTGAACAGGTCCACGTCTAATGCGAAAATAAATGATTGGCATCGTATTCAAAGCAAGCGCCGATATTGGCGAGAAATTTGCTCAGTTCTGTAACCCTGCAGACTGTCATGTCGAATCCGGCACTTATCGCGCCAAGTGTTTTCTTGCCAAATCGATAAATGCGCCAAATCTGGTAACCCTTTTGAATTCGTTTTTCAGTGAAGTCGTTTTTTTTTTTGGCGAAATGCGGCGCATGCGCAGTAGATGTTTTTAATTTTAACAGTTTTAACGAAGTTAGCGCATTCGTAATTGTTTTTTTTATTTTAACAGTTTAATTCTCCAACGGTTTTCTCGCGCATGAGCAGAAAGCTTTTTTTTCTTCAAAAAATCTGTTACACAGCAAACGATTACTTCTTTCGCTCGGTTGTGTCAGCTGTTTGGCTTCGTTTTCTTCGATTTGGGAATTAATTTTTACAGGTAATTTTTTTTTCTTTATTTCTTTCTTCACATAAATTTCAAAAGATTGCCATGATGTCCAGCGATGCTCTTAGGATTAATTTGAATGAATGCATGAAAAATTACGATTACTATTGTTAAAGGTTTTTTGCTATGTTGCCTGTGCTTGGAAAGAAAGCTGTTTTAGAATGGTGCATGGAAGAAGGTTTGATTGGATCATCGTATGTGTGTCGAAATGTGGAAAAAGTATGGGAAAGAAAGAACGGGTAAGAAAGTGAATGATTATTTTTGAATGGTACTGCAAAATTCAGTCCAGTGTGAAAAAGGATACCCATCATGTGTTTAGGAGTGTAAAGAAATTGGTTTTGGTTTGAATTGAGTAATATGGATTCGTGCACGTTTTGTTAGCGATGCAAAAATAAAAATGTTTTGGAAGGTGCTCTCAGAAATATGCAGTAGCACACTGGTATAATTTCAGTAGGCAACTCATGGTCATCATAAATGTCGGGAAAAGCAGCATTTCTTTAAGGTAAGTGAAACTATTTCCATTTTTAAATGCCTAATTTTTGCAGCGATTTTCAGTTTCTGAACTTTAAAATGCTATTTTTAATGATTTTCCTTCCGCCGTTGCGTGTTGTGGTAGGGTTGTAACTCCAAAACACAACACGCAAAAACACGCCAAATTGGCGATTTTTCAAAATTTGGCGGAGAAGTGCCGGATTCGACAATTTCACCCCTTCCCCTCTCCTCTTCTAAAAAAGTGCTCTTTATTTAACGACTTCCATAAAATTGGGGTTCAACCGTCGAAACTGGTAAGTGGATTTTTTCAAAGCCATTTTAGAATATGCAAGTATTTTTTCTTTCTTGAACTGTATTTTAGTTGATAAAAGACCGTAATTTACCTTATTGGAGCGGTATTCAATAGCTTAAAAAAATTTAATTAGAAAAGGTTTGAAATTCCTTTGTTTCTCAAATTTAAAATTTTTTACTTGAATATTTAAGAGTAAATTTTACTTACAGACTTTAACTTATACGTATGTGTATTTTATAAATTTTTTGTACTTTTCACTATTGCATGATTTATTCTGTTTGATTTGATGTGTTATTTTTGTAGGTTTGATTTAATTCTTATATTGTCTACATTTCTCATATTTTCACTGCCAACTGTTTCATCCTTGGAAACTCTTTTTAAGAAAGGTAGGACTATAATTTTCCTTTGGTTTTGGTGGTACTTTGAGATTTTTCCAACTATGTCTCTATTCAACTGTCTAGACTCTAGCCATGTTTTCAGTGATTTAGTATCTGGCGGTGATGGGGATTTGAGTATTCTGAGGTCCAGTAGAAAAACTTATTCTAAGGTTAAGGAAAGTTGCGATAGTGGAAATGAGAAATATTTTTGTAAAAGTACTACAAATACAAAAAATATTGCATCCTCTTCTCTTTCCTGTGAAAATGATTTTATTGATAAAAACATCGGTGAAATTGTCGAATCCGGCACTTCTCCGCCAAATTTTGAAAAATCGCCAATTTGGCGTGTTTTTGCGTGTTGTGTTTTGGAGTTGCAACCCTACCACAACACGCAACGGAGAGCGCGAAATTCAAGATTTCGGAAGGAAAATCATTAAAAAACAGCATTTTAATGTTTAGAAACTGAAAATCGCTACAAAAATGAGGCATTTAAAAAATGAAAATGTATTGACTTACCGTAAATAACGACGTTTATGAAGAGGATGTCCCCGGCTGAGCATCTTGCTGAATTATTTCGTGCTCCGGCGGGACGTCCTGTTGCAAAGGAGGAAAAACACTCGCCACATCCGCTAAGAACGTTTTGAAGACTTCGTTTTCAACGGAATGGGAATTTTTCCTTCGCCACATAAATTCATGCAGATATGAATCAAACATGTCCTCGGTGCGATGAGTCGTATTTCCAAGGAAACGTTTGATTCCACTCCACGAGCCCTCAATGCTGTTAGTATGCGCACCTGTTACCGGACACACAAACGTCAGACTGTGGTTTACCTTCAAATGCTGAAAACCTTCACCTTTCAAGCAATTGTAGGAAGCCCAACAGTCGAAATGATTGTGGTACCAGGCAACACCCATTCTTTAATGACAGCAAGCAAACATTCTTTCGTTCGACATGGAACCACTCTGAAAAAACATTTGTTCGAATTCCTTTCAGTACCTCCAAACACCCATTTTCCATTCACGGGTCTTCCTTTACCATACTTCATTTTTCCAAATTTACTCTCATCCACCTCAACAATCGCATCCACTCCTCCAATCTTGCAACTATCTCTAATTAAAACATGTATGCATACTTCCCTACAGAAATTATACCAATCGACAGCCGTGTGTGAACCAACACCCAAGTCTGCGACCGCATATTTCTGAGGGCACCTTCCCGAACCATTTACGCATCACTAACAAAACCGTACACATATCCATGTTGCTCAGTTGAAACCAAGACCCTTTCCTTACACCCGAGAAACATAATGATTCTCCTCTTTCACACTAGACTGATTTCTACACATCCATTCAAAACCATCATTCACACTTTTGCCTGTTCTTTCTCTCAATTCCATAGGTTTCCCACATTTCGGGCAAACATATGAAGACGCAATCAAACCATCTTTCATACACCATTCTAAAACCGCTTTCTTTCCAAACACAGGCAACAAGGCAAAAACCTTTCAGAATACTCATCATACTTCTGCATGCATTCATTTAAATTAATTCTAACAGCATCGCTGGACATCATGGTAATCTGTTGTAATTTATGAGGAGAAAGAAAGAAAGAAAAATTACCTGTAAAAAGTAATTCCCAAATCGAAGAAAACGAAGCCGAACAGCTGACCCAACCAGAGCGAAAGAAATAACCGTTTGCTGTGTAACGGATTTTTCGAAGAAAAAAAAAGCTTTCTGCTCATGCGCGAGAAAAACCGTTGGAGAATTAAACTGTTAAAAAAAAAAACCAATTACGAATGCGCTAACTTCGTTAAAACTGTTAAAATTAAAAACATCTACTGCGCATGCCCCGCATTTCGCCAAAAAAAAAAACGACTTCACTGAAAACGAATTCAGAAGGGTTACCAGATTTGGCGCATTTATCGATTTTGGCGAGAAAACACTTGGCGCGATAAGTGCCGGATTCGACAAACCAGAATTGATAAAAACACATGAAAATAAAATAATAAACCAGGATCCACTTATTTCTCGCTTTGATAATGAAGAGGACGAATGTTCTGCTTCTAGATGTGATTTTATAGATGAATTATTTTCAACTTTTCCTTATAAAACATATCAGCAAAATGATACCAAAGTTAACGTACAACACTCTCCTTCTCTTCGTGAAGGCAATAAGAAGCGTACGATTGTCAAAAAATGAAAAGAGATGCAAGTTACGAAAGACACCTTGCTGAGACTTCAAGTTATGATATAGATATGGTCGATTTTGCTCACAGATATTCTTTAGAACGAAAGCTGGAGTATGGTAATAGTAGAAAATCCGAAGTAAGCAAAACACCTGAACGATCTAATAAATCAAATACAAAAAATTAACCCGTAGACCTAAAAGTTCTATTCAAAAGATAGCTCCTAAATCAACTGGAAAAAAAAGGTTGCAATGAAAGTAAAGAATGCCAAAACAGTAACAATACAGTTATTGAAATATCACCCACTATACACAAATCCAATCATGGTAATTTTTAAACAAATTAAAAGACCTGATATTGATAAACATTCAATGCAAAAATCATTATGGAGAAGTCATGATGAATGAAATTCTGGATCATCTGTACAGCATTCATCTTCTCTGCCATCATTCGTTACTCAATCAACTGAAATTCATTCCACAGAATGTGTTGAAGTTGCTCAAAGCAACACAATCAGGGCAAGTAATTTGTTAAACAAGTTGAAAGATATATCAGATGACTTAGAATGTAATCGTGGTTTTGATAATGCAATCGATTATTTAACCATTTTAAGGCATAATTCAATGTTGCATTCTACTGTGAAAGATTTTTTTACTCATCCTGTCACATGTGGTGTTCTCTCAAAACTCTGCATTAAACATGGTGAACATTCTTCATTCTATAAGAAAAAGTATCCTGAAATGAATTTTGATGATAACTTTGAAAATTTTTCAAGATGTTCCCTTCTTGGTATTCTTCGAGAATATGTTAGTGATATCATTCATGATATATTTCAGAAATGTAAAAACTTAGAAACCGAAAGGATTTCAACTAATGACATTTTGAGTTATGCTTATGAAACATGTGATCATAATGAAGTTCTTTATTTTATGCAATTCTTTTGTCCAGATGAACTTTTAAACCTGGATACAGTTTTATCAAAATTATCTACTATTGGTATACTAGTGATTTGTGATGATTTTATTAAAAGGGGAAATAAAAACTGAAGTTATGTGTTTTCTCACTGCAATGTATACATATCTGTAGTTTTTATATGTACAATGGTAAGAAAAGGCAAATAAAACTGAATTCTGGTGAATTATTAATAATCATATCAAAATATTGTTTAAAAAACTTTTAAGTTTATCTTACATAGTTTACTTCTTTGTTAACCAGAGATACGAAGTACATAAAACATGATGCTATTATTAAATATGGAAAAATGTTGTGTATTGTAATTAATTCTGCGAAATATTCTTGTAACTAAGTATATTTTATAAATAATGCTGCAGTATAAATGTGAAATATGTTATCTTTAATAAAGGTTATATTATTTTATATTTTTCATCTGCTTTTTTTTTAAAAGAATGTAAACTTTGAATGGTACATGCTTTTTATTGCAACAATGCCAACATTTAAGATAATTCGCCAAGTTGGCAACCCCTATTTCACATATGTCATGCACACTGAGTTGGTAACCATGTGCTTCGTCTCGTACAACGTTACCAATACGGCTGCGATAATACGGAAGTACCCATTGAATCTTTAGTTTGTAAATATGTACTTTTTTTTTTTTTCCTCAATTATTCTGGATATAAGGATTATCCTGAAAAACGAGTGCAAATGCAATATTTGCCAATGATGTTTAATGAAGGCTTTTGCAAAATTATTTTTGGATACTTTGTTTTGGGAGCCATTGGCAACAGTTAATTTTATTTTAAACACCAAGCTCAGAATAAGGTGCTTTTTTTTTTTTACTTATTTTCCTCCACATGTATCTTAAGCACTGAAACTTGGGGATTTTTATGTAAATTTACTACAATAAAAAATTTTTACTGCCATTTGTCAATTTTTGTTTTGTTTTGTTGTTGTTGTTGCATTGTTATGACCCCCAAAATGGAAAAGTACCTTTTTGTGTTTGTGAAAATCTTCAACAAAACTCTTAAGAATTTGAATATTATTATAAACTTTGTTAATTGAAATGTGTAGTCTAATGTAACTTGAATAGTAGAGGAACTAAGGCTCGTTTTAATTAGCCAGTAATAAGTGTGAAATATTTGATCTTATATATAGCAGTACTTCTCAACCTTTTAATCATTGTGAACTGATCAAAGTAAGAGACTCGTGGATGGTATGTCGTTAGTTCAATCCTTGTACTGCTGAAATCCCGCCATGAAGTGGGGGCCAATGCACAAGAAATATGTCAAGGCTCAAAATTCCTCCCGTTGGTGTGGAAATAAAAAGAGGAAGTTACGAGTTCAGGTGTCGTCCTCGTCAACCATAGTTAAAAATCACAAGGTCCATCAGTAAAAGCCCTCAAGTAGCTGAATGGTGCGATGTTAATATTCATTCACTGAAGTGGGAGGGTATAGATTGGGTTGAAAGTTGACCATTCTTGTATCATACCTCAATACGAGGCCCCAAACGTATTCTTTTGATTTTGTCGATTTGGGGAACAAAAGAAAGTAAAAAATAAATTATGGAATTAATAACCTTTTATTTTATAAATTAATGCTAATTACTTATAATTAAATTTCAAATACTATATATTATAGGATTATCATCATTAAAAAAATTAAGGGCTTTGGGGACCCCTTCCCTTGTGTGCACCGCTGATTTACTTAAAAATTATGTTATATTGTAATATTGCTGTAACCATTTTCAAGAATCTTTTTTAATTAATATTAATATTAAATGCCATTAAACAAAAAAATATCTTTACTGATTGAATGAAGAAATCTTATTCTAATTACATTAAGTGAATATGAATTTTAAATCCTAAATACAGATAACATTTAAATGAATGTCAGTAATTGGTTTTGTCTTAAGCTAATGCTGTATTATTATTGAGCAAATATGAAAATGAAAGAAATGTTAATTGAGTTTGAATTAACAAACAAAAAAAATACTTGTTCTTGATCTTTACATTAGATCTGTTATGTTAAACTTGCAGACCAGATGTATCTCCCTAACTAAACTCGCAAACATCTCTAACAGCATTTCTTAAACTTTCAATCACCATGCCCCTTCTTTTTGGATCACCCTGACAATAAAGAAGAGCCAAAAAAGTTTTTTCACATAAATAAGTGATTTGGATAGGTATTGGAGTTTTCATGTATAATTCTGAAATATTTTCCTGTAAGTGACCCAAAAAGTTTTGAAGGAACTTATTGTACTCCAATATCAAAGATCCATCTGTGAAAATTTCTATTAGTTGTTCTACTGATGTGAAACCATCCTGTCCTCACACATCTATTTGAAATGGATGTCTAATCCAATTATTTTTTCATTTAGAGACAAGAAAATAATTACGTAAACTCCGCTTTAAATTTTGTGTAATAAGCATCATGTCTTCTTCAGAGATCTCATTAGAATGGAGAAAATCTTTCAGATAGGGAGAAATGCATCGAAATTAAAATCTTTCTTCGAAGTGAAGCGGTGGTGTCACAATTCTGACTCTTACTAATTGCTTTGATTTTGTCTTCGACTTGAAAACAGTAACATGCTCTCTGAATTCACCATATTTAAGGGACAAAAATGTATAGGTTCCTATAGGAGTCTGCAGACCACAGTTTAAAAGCTGCTGATTTGTAATGTTAACACATAGCATGTGAAAAAAGTACTTTTTTTACAGTCCTGCTCTAGTGTGTGGGATATGTATTTAGTACTTTTGTGCTGACTAAGGAATATTGTATAAATGTTTTATTAAGATAAAAGTTGTAGTTATTGAATAATAGATATTTGAGTTATGTCTTAATGAGAATTATTTGTAATGAGAGAGAAAACTTTCCCATTCTGACTTATATTCTTTTGTATTTAAATATTAGAAACTTTTTATTTTGTTCTACTTTTTCTGCTCTGGTTATGTAAATAAATGCTTTACATAGGATAATTAACTTTTGTATAGGTATTTTGAATTAAATACCATTTAAATAGATGTTTTCTTTTTTCGGAGCTTTGAATGAATTTTTAATCATTTCAAAAAAATGTTTGTTCGAATGAAGATTATATGAGAATCAATAATTATGCCACATTATAGTATTATGCTAGAAATTTTTCTGTGCTCTGATATTATATACCCTACATGCGTACTTATTTGTTTTGTTTCTCATTTATTATTGATCTTAATTATAGTATTTATTTTGAATTAAATTCCATTTAAATAGAAGTTTTCTTTTTCAAAGCTTAAAATCAATTTCTATTTAATCAGTTTTTAATCATTTCAAAAATTCTTCTGTGAAAAAAGTATTTGTAGTAATGAAGATTTTATGAGAATCAATAATTGTGTTACATTACAGTGCAGTAGAACCTGTTTTTGTGCGACCGCAAAAAAAAAAAAAAAAAAAAAATCTGCAGTATTTCGATGAATTTGCTTGTTATATGTATTAATTCATGAAATATTCAAATATTTTTTTTGTGATGTTATTTTAAGCAGTTCCTATCAACCGCACAAAAACATGTTCAACTATATTATGCTGGAAATTTTTCTACATTCTGATATTATAAATTTAAAAAAAATTACATGTGTACTTATTTGTTTTGTTTCTCATTTGTTATTGATCTTAATTTTGGTATGTATATAAATGTAAATACAATATGAATCTAATGTAATATGTATATTTTAATCTTCATTTTTATTTGAAACTAAAAAAAAAATATACCTACTCTAACCAGAGGATTTTTATTTCTTTGTGGATAATGAATGTGTTTGTGACATTTTTAAAAAACTTCTTTATTAAATAATTTAAGTGGTCAATTTAAATTTGTGGGTGTATGTGTTTTGATTTTATGATTTTTCTTTCACATTATAAGCAGTTATCATTACTAAAATGGGATTAACAACATTCTTCTAGAATAAACCTTTATATTTTAATACAGTTTGTATTTCCACTCAATCCTGTTAATTCTCCTTTATATTAAAATATATTCATTTGTATTAGTAAGTTTCATTTTGTGTTGTAAAAACTAGTATTGATGGATGAAGAAAGGCAGATGAGCTTGGGTATGTTGTTCCTCTTTCAATGAGAACTTAGTTGAGAGTAGTATATTTAATGGTATTTGTCAGAGAAATAATTTAAGCCTATATTTGTAATTCCAGATTAGTAGCCCTTCATTCTGTAGTATCTGGCAATGAAAAGGTCAGATGATGGATTTAATGAGTTGCCTTAGCAACGGTAGAAAGCTTGTTGAAATAAAATAACAACTAAAGATGTTGAATATTTTCGCCTTCTAAAATGGATGTAAAATTATTTCTTTTTTAATAAATATTAATGATGGTAAATAACTACAATCATAGTGTTGAGTCATCCCATTTAACAAAATCAAGTTTCTTTACAATGATTTGCTTTTAATTTTTGAATTATTACCTTTGGTAGAACCCCTCTCAGTATAGAGGGCGCTGCTTGTAAAAACATACGTTGACATCAAAGAACTTGTGTACGTGACCGAGTGCAGATGCACTCCATATTCCATTAAACTTATTTAATCTTACACTTGTCTTCGATGATTTAATTGAGTCTAATGATGATATGAGCGTTGATTGATATAAAAGCATTCTACCACTGATTAACTGAACCACCGATGATCGTAACATTGGTGCAACGGCCTGAAATTGATGAAAGAATCATTTTTGATAGCCTCGACCAAGAAGTTGAAACATCATCGTCGACAGTGAATTCAGGTAAGCCGAATTTTTTATTGAAACTGAATTATACCTGAATAGAAGATTAAAATGTCAGAAGATCTCTCAAAATTCAAAAAAGAAGCGTACTGCGGTACGTTCTTCGTTGACAAAATTGATAAATAAAATTGAAGGAAAGATCAACAATGAAAATGAACCTGTTGATCAATTTGAAGCTTTTATAGAGCAATTAAATGACAAAGAAAGTAACTTAAGTTTATTAAATACACTAATTGAAGATCGTTTGTCTGTTGACACTATTACTGAAGATATGGAAGCTTCGGAAGAAATTAAAGAGAAGATTATATTTTGGAAAAACGAAGCTTTCTTCTAAAATTAGGAGAATAAATTCTGACTCTATCCAGGTTGATACAGTTTCTCGAAATATCCAAGTTATTGATTCCAATAGTTTTGAATGTATGAACATAAATTTACCTAAATTGCATATAAATAAGTATTCTGGAAATTATTCTGAATGGTTAGATTTTTATAATTTATTTGAAAGCTCTATTCATAATAACAATAGCTTAAGCAAAGTTGATAAATTTAATTATTTAAAATCATATTTGTGTGGTAATGCGCTTGCTTGCATTAATGGATTTCAATTTCTGATAATTATGATAGAGCTCTTGATTTATTAAAAGATAGATTTGGAAATAAAAACATGTTAATTAACGCTCATTTGAGCAATTTATTAAATTTAACACCTGTTAGAAACCCTACTGATATTGTGGGCTTAAGACTACAGTGGACAGTTAAAATGTGGAAAATTGACTAAAACATCGAAAAAAAAAATTTTTTGGCTTATTTTAATATTATATTAGCTTCTCTATCAAACGCAAAAAAAATTTTTTTGGTTTCATGCATTTTTACTGAGTTATGGGGGTAGTTCCGATTCAGTCATTCATGACCACGCCCCTTTATTTACATTCTGATGTCATGCTGACAAAGCTGTCATGTACTTTGACAGTACGAATTTTATTTACTGTAGACATAGCCTCTCTAATTTTTATTTTTAAATGTTAATTTATCAAGGTCTGGATGGCAACAATTTGTTTTTAACTGTATCTGAGACCTAAATCGGCATTATTTGTTTACAATTCGTTCGAACTTGCGTTTGCATTTTTCGTTCAATTTTATTCAAACTTTATATTGATTTTACCAAAACAAAAAGTTCTTTTCAGAACTAAAAGTTCATTTTAAATTGCTTTTGTTATTTAAAATTTTTATAATGGATCTTATATCATCGAGATATAGAAAACCTAAAGGTCGTCCTACCAAATGGAGAAAGATGTTGGCTGAAAATAGCAAGAAGCGATGGCAGAAATCTTCTAAAACTGTTGATGAAAAAACAGTAATAGTATGGTATTGCAGAGAGATACATTGTCTCTGAACCGAGTACATCTTCCCAACCTGAGGCAAGCTATATTTTCACCCACAAGGCTGTGTTTTCTGAATTATTGCAGAAAGTTCCTTTTAAATATTGTACAAACTGTACCCTTATTATAAAACAACACCATTCCATGGGGTATTCTACAAAGATGGAACTTTTATGCGAATCATGTCATGAAAGCTATGGAAGTGTTTTTCAAGTTTCCAAGAAGAGGCCAAAAATTCACATGATATAAACAGCAAACTGGTGAGTGCCTTCCCTATCCATAGGCAGAGGGCATGCTGCTTTGGAAACGTTTTCATCTGTGCTCAACATGCCAACAATGGACCGAAAAACATTTGCCAAATGCATGCACAACTTATCCGTGAAAAACAAAGAGGTGAAGAAAAAAATGCTCGAAATGTCACGTCAAGCTGCTAGAGAAGCTCACGTAAAAGTTGATGCTTCTCTAAAAAATCAGGAAATAATTGATGTGAGTGTATCATATGACGGTACTTGGCAAAAGCGAGGACATACATCTAACCTAGGATTAGGAATAATCATCGATATCCTTAGTGGACTTGTCCTTGACTTTGAAATATTGTCGAAATACTGTCATAATTGTGTAGTTGCTGGTCGAGATATGGAGTCGATAGTGCGGAGTTCCACATATGGCAAAAAAGGACATGCGGATGAGTGTGACAAAAATTTCGATGGAACTTCTCGAGCCATGGAGATGCACGCTGCACTAATTATGTGGAGGCGATCAATTAGTGATTGCCAAATGAGATTCGTTTCCATGCTGAGTGATGGTGACTCAAAAACTTTTCAATTTTGGTCGGACAATAAAATATATGGTTCTGATATAAAAATTGAAAAGGAAGAGTGCCTGAATCATATTGCAAAGAGGCTAGGCACATCGTTACGTAACAAAGTGAAAGAATGGAAGGTGAAAATGTGACTCTTGGTGGGCGTAAGCAGGGAAGCCTTACAGATAAAAACATCACAAAGTTGCAAAATTACTATAGAAAGGCAATAAAAGATAATGTCCCTGATACCGATAAAATGAAAACTGCTATATATGCCAGCCTGATGCATTGCTCGTCAACTGACAAAAAGCCTATGCATGGTAAGTGTCCTGAAGGGGAATCATCATGGTGTTTCTATAAAAGAGCTATAGCCAAAGGTGAGACCCCAGGGTCACACAGTTCCATGAAAACTTACTTGTCGCCACAAGTAGTGGAGAAAATTATGCCTGTTTATCAACGTTTAGCTTCAGACACCATTCTTGAAAGATGCGTAGCAGGCAAGACGCAAAATTCGAATGAAAGTTTGCATAGCTGCATTTGGCGAAAATGCCCAAAGAGGTATTCGTCTACAAAAGGAGGCTGGAAATAGCACTAACGGATGCCATTGAAAAGCACAATTTGGGCTATGTAAAATCTCTTGAAGCGAAAGAGGACTCATGTCTAAATGACAGTTTTTCTTTGACTATTGCAGAAAGACAAGATAAACGACGCATTTCTCAGAATATTTCTACAAAAAAAAAAAAAAGGAAAAGAAATGCCACGAATACAAATGCAGCCTATAGTGCCGGTGCTTTTTAAATTTTTTATCAGACTTAGCAAACAGTTTTCTTGTTATGTGTAATTAGATTTGTTATTTTTTGAATTTTTGTAATTTAATTGTATTGAAATACTTTATTTTTGCTCATTGTGATTAATGAAATATATAATATATTATCTGGTTGATGAAATAATGAAATACATTCTGTTAATTTACTTTAGATTTTATTGGAATGTTCTTGCTTACTTCAATTTTTATCATTATATATATTACATGTCAATGTGACTGTTACAATAAATATTGCAGAATCTTATACATATATTCTATGTTTATCTTATCTTTATGATATTAGTGTTTTTCAAATTTATATGAATGTCTTTAATTGTTTTTAAAAAAACTAAGTTTTTTCCTTTAGAATAATAATAGCTGTTGTTCTAAAAAATGAAACCTTCCTCGAAAGCATTGAATTTTTGTAATTTAATCTCTTTGAAATACTTTATTTTTACTCATCATGATTAATGAAATATATAATATACTATCTGGTTGAGATAAAACAATGAAATACATTCTGCTAATTTACTTCAGATATTATAAGAAAGTTCTAGCTTACTTCAATTTTTATCACTGTATATACCACGTGTCAATGTGACTGTTACAATAAATATTGCAGAACCTTATGTATATATATTCTGCATCTATCTTATATTTGTATGATATTAGTGTTTTTCAAATTCATATTTATATCTTTAATTTTTTTTAAAAAAAATAAGTTAATTTCCTTTAAAATAAAAAAAACTGTTTTTTTTTTTTCTCAGAATCAAAAATTTGCCTCGAAACCAAAACTCAAAATGTTCCATGCGTTGCAATTTTTTTCGAATTATAACAAAACTTTCCAAAAGTATTCATCTAATGTATACTTATAAATTCTTGGATGCATTGTAGTAATAGTGGTAGGGTGAAAGAAGAAATTAAAGTTTTTTTATGTAGGAAATCATTAAAATTCTTGAAATTTTTATATAAAAATTTGCGTTTACCCATATTTTGTAAATTATCATATAAAACATTACATTGTATGCATACATTTGTAAAGAATTGCTTAAAGAAGTTAAATCAGGTGAAAACATGAAATTTAAAAAAAATCAAAACGCTTGGAACGTTTTGAAATTTTCGTTAAATTTTTTTTTTAAATTTTAAATTTCTTAAAAACTAATCATTTTTTTCTCACCAAATTTTTTATATGGTTTTAGTTCTAAGTTACATACAGCCAGTAAAAATTTGGGGCATTTTGTAAAAAATTAAAAATTTTTTTTTTACTGTCCACTGTAGCCTTAAGAAATTTGTACGATAGAGCAGAAACGCAAATAAGGAGTCTTGAAAGTTTAGGAGTTAAAGGAGAATCCTACTCAAACTTATTAACACCCATCCTGTTGAAACAGGAACCTCCTCGTCCTCGGAACTCGTTTTGGAATTCAATCGTTCTCAAAAGGACGAAGGGTTTGACCTGAGCGCTCTTTTGCGGTTCCTGCACTTTGAAATCCGTAGTAGGGAGCGAGCTTCTCAAATAAACAGTCATAAACTATGTCATTATTCCCCTCCACCGCAAGACAGAACAAAAAATAAAGGCTCCTATTTCCCCGGACAACGTATGAAGCCACCCCCGAATAGAGTACATTTACGGCCACAATCATTTCCCACCCCCTGGGAGAAAGTAGAACCTAGAAACCGAAAATGTTTATACTGCAACAAAGGTCATGAACTCGACGCTTGCCGTTCTTTTAGTGCTAACGAAAAGCGAGAAATTTTAAGGAAAAAGGGCTGTTGTTATTTATGTTTGTCGCCCGGTCATAGAGCAATGGAATGTGTAAAAAAGGAGTCGTGTCCGATTTGTAATGGGTCCCACCATTTCTCAATATGTTTTCGAAATCGACATGATGCCGATTTGTCTCCGAAAAGGACACTGATAATATAGTTTCAGCAGTAATCGAAACAGATTCTGAGGACATTTTAACAATGAGTGTTATTGTTAATGAATCCAATATTTCTAAACAGCTTAGCGAATTTTGGAATTTAGAGAACTTAGGAATAGAAGCAGAGAGGTGTGTCCGATGAGGAAAATATTGATAATGATATGTCTGAATTTGAAGCGGGAATTTCATACCAAAATAAGCGGTATAAAGTTAAATTCCCTTGGAAAAACCTAACATGAAAACTTTGTTAGAAAATAATGAAGAAATTGCTAGGAAAAGATTTCTAAAAATAAGATCACGTTTTAAAAATGACAGTTCCTTATTTGAGGATTACAAATTAGTTGTAAATAATTATCTTTCTGAGAAAATCATAGAACGTGTTCCATTTGAAGAAGAAAATCTAAAGCATAATATTTTTTATCTACCACATAGAGCAGTAATACGTACTGATAAAACTACAAGCAAATTGCGAATCGTATTTGATGCGTCATCACAGCTATCTTTGAACAATTGTTTACACACAGGGCTAAATTTTATACCTAACCTATTTTTTCTATTAATCAAATTTAGAGTGAATCCAATTGCATTTGTAGCTGACATAAAAATGGCATTTTTGATGATTGAGATAGACGAAAGTGAAAGGGATTTTACAAGATTTTTCTGGGATGAAAATCCAGGAATTGATTTAGAAAACAAACGGCTTGATATTTTCCGAATGACTAGGGTTTTATTTGGAGTAAAATCAAGTCCATTTCTTCCCACAGCTACGATAAAGCATCATCTTAAAAAATATGTGGATATTTTTCCTGATACTTTTAACCATCTTAACCAGTCATTGTATGTTGATGATTTTCTGTGTGGAAATGTCAGTGTCCAAGCAGCCTTGACGACCTGCATAGAAAGTAAACAAATTTTGGAAGATGCAAGTATGGATCTTCGGAAATGGAGAACCAACTCTTCCGAGCTAAATCAAAGGTTAAAAAAATTAAATTTTGAAGTAGATGAACATAAAGAGTCATTGAACACGTTGATAGCTTCAAAGGTCTTAGGAGTTGGTTGGAATGAAAAATCTGATACATTCTATTTTGATTCCAGCGATTTAGGAACATTTCTTTCTAAAAGAATTAATACAAAAAGATATTTGTTACAAGCCGCAGGTCGATTATTTGACCCAGTAGGTTTCATAGGTCCTTATACGATCCGAATAAAATGTTTAATTCAGAAAATTTGGTGTTTAGGATTGGATTGGGATGACAAATTGCCGAAACAATTAGAAGTTTCATGGAACAAATGGTGTAATGAGATTCATTATTTAAGTGAAATAAAAATTCCTCGATATTACTTTCAAAACTTTTTGCCTTCAAATGCAACCACCATTCAGTTGCATTGCTTTTCAGATGCTTCCAAAAGGGCATATGGAACTGTCGCTTATTTACGCATAGAACTGAACGATGAAAATATTATTTCTAGTTTTGTAGCATCAAAAGGTCGGGTAGCTCCATTAAAAACTCTTTCGATCCCTAGATTGGAGCTTATGGGAGCACTTTTATCTGCAAGGTTAAGTGACAAAATTGCAACTGCACTCATACTGCCTGTGAGTCGTTTTTATTGGACTGATTCGTCTACAACATATTACTGGATAAAGGGGGATTTTAATAGACATAAAGTGTTTGTAAAGAATAGAATTAAAGAAATACAAAAACTGAGTGATCCCAAGGAATGGCGCTACTGTAAAGGAAAGGATAATCCCGCTGATTTAATTAGTCGGGGTTTGCCTTTAAATGATCTTAAAAATAACAAAATATGGTGGCATGGTCCCAAGTGATTGACAATGAAACAAACATAATGACCATTATTTTCAGAACCTATAATTGAAACCGAAATAAACAACGATAAATTAGAATTGAAGAAATCAATTAATGTAAATACAGCGGTTGAAAAGAGGCAAATTGAAAATAATTTAATCTCTAGATATACCTCTTTTAGTAAATTAATTAGAATAAGCGCTCTATGTTTAAGATTTATTTATAACTGTAAAGTGAACCCAGTATCAAGAAAATAGATTGTATAAGTGCTTCTGAATTTGATCATGTTACGAAAGTTTTAGTAAAACAAGTACAATTAAATGAATTTCTAACGGAAATAAAGTGTCTCAAAACGGACAACCGATTCCAAAGGGCAGCAAAATATCATCTTTAAACGTTTTTTGGACGAAGATGAAATACTGAGAGTGGGAGGTAGATTGAAACATTCGACCGTATTTGAATTCCAAAACATCAAATGATGTTGCCAAAGGCTCATCATTTAACTGGTTTAATAATTGAACACTATCACAAGAAATCATTACATTCTGGCTTGCAAACCACATTATATTTAATAAGACAGTTTTATTGGATCCCATCGGTTCAGAACCGTGTAAGAAGAATATTAAATAAATGTATTACGTGTTTTCGCACGAAAACCCAGACAATAAACCAGATGATGGGAGATTTACCACGATACAGAATTGTGCCTTCTAGACCCTTCGAAAAAGTTGGATTGGATTACGCTGGTCCTATAATCACGAAACCAAATTTAAAAAGATCAAGATTGACTTTAAAATCGTATATTGCCATTTTCATCTGTTTCAGTACAAAAGCCACTGATTTAGAAGTTGTTTCCGACTTGATCACAGAAGCCTTCCTAGCATGTCTCCGACGATTTATAGCAAGGAGATCCAAGCCATCCGTCATTTGGAGTGACAATGCAACGAACTTCAAGGGAGCAAGAAACATTCTTAGTGAATGGAACGAAATTTGCAAGTCCAACAGAATTCAGCTATTCAGCGCGGAAGAGGGAATCGAATGGAACTTCATTCCACCCGCTTCTCCCCATTTCGGTGGATTGTGGGAAGCAAACATTAAGTCCATGAGACGCATTTTATTGAGGGTAGCGAAATCAGCTATCATGAACTTCGAAGAGTTAACTACGTTGATGGCACAAATCGAAGCAGTTCTGAATTCACGTCCCTTGTCTCAACTTTCTTCGGACCCCAATGATCTTAACCCTTTGACCCCGGGGCATTTCTTGACGAACTGTGCAATTTCATCCTTTCCTGAACCATATACTGCTTCGGATTCTTTGTCCTATCAATCCAGGTGGAAACTCGTTCAATCTCTGAGACAAATTTTGGAACCGTTGGAGCACCGAATATCTGACCCATCTGCAGACCCGTGCTAAATGGAGTGAACAGAATCCTAACTTGATGGAGAATCAGCTAGTTCTTTTAAAGGATCCCAACACCAAGCCCCTGGACTGGCCTATGGGGCGCATTCTTGAAGTATTTCCCGGTAGTGATGGTCTTGTAAGAGTAGTTAATGTGAAAACCTCAACAGGTATTTTAAAACGAGCCATCACAAAGGTAGTGCCTTTACCTATTCCAGTTGATCCTGCATCTGTAGAAAAGAACATTTGAACATTTTACAATTTCTTGAACTTTAACCGTTACATTATTCTATTTGCATAATTGCTAATTTGATTTTTCAGTATTATTGTTAACTCATGTGATTTAAGAATTGCTAATTTTATTTCAGAATTATTGATAATGCATGTGATTTAAGAATTGCTAATTTTATTTCAGAATTATTGATAATGCATGTAATTTAAGAATTGCTAATTTTATTTCAGAATTATTGATGATGCATGTGATTTGAGAATTGAATTTATAGGATTTTATTTGTATTATTTCACATTGCATGAATTTTATTTGTATTATTTCATTTTGCATAAATTTTACTTGAATTACCTTAGAATTTTAATTATCTTAATGTAAACTCCGCAGGAGTTTAAGTGGGGAGTAATGGTAGAACCCCTCTCCGTATAGAGGGCGCTGCTTGTAAACACATGCGTTGTTGACATCAGAGATCTTGTGTACGTGACCGAGTGCAGACGCACTTCATATTCCATTAAACTTATTATTTAATCTTACACTTGTCTTCGATGATTTATTGAATTTAATTGAGTCTAATGATGATATGAGCGTTGATTGATATAAAAGCATTCTACCTCTGATTAACTGAACCACCGATGATCGTAACAACCTTCTTAAATTAAATACATAAATATTCCGTGGGTATTTTCTTATAAAAGTTTTCATAGCCTATAATGGCAGGCATTTTTCTTAAACACTTTAAGAATTGCCACTTCAAAATAGTTATAATATCAAATATTTGATTCCAAAAATTGATTATATAAGAAATTATTAAATATAATACCCTGCAAACAGAATATTCACTTTTTTTATTTTTATTCTAGAACTGAATTCAGATTTTTGTTACTCAAAAAACTTTGATGTTTCATTGCCACCAGGGCCGGCCCTTGCAGTTTTGGCGCTCCAGACAAAAACAGAAAATGCTGCCCTCTCTTCAAAAAAAAATTTCACACACCTTTAAAACTTGAATAAAAGGCAGCATAACAATATTATATTTGTATACATACGTATAATTTTAAGTCAAGTACAAAATAATTCGAAATTAAGGACATAATTACCTGAATCACCCATTTTGTCATATGGGTAGAAAGGAATGTCTGTAATGACCCCACTTCGGTTGATGGGGAGAAAGTTACTAGTGAAAGATGTGTAAACTTATCCAATGAGGTTGATTCATGTGACGTCACGATCACGTGAATATGTTTTGGTTTGTTTCCTGCTTAACTCTAGCCTAACACTTCTTTTGTGTACTATTTTGCTCTTGCTCTTTTACATTATAACTCAATTACAGTAAAAGATCAGATGATTGTATAGGAAAAAAAATTTTTTTTAATATCCTGGTAAAAAAAATTCGAGTGTTCAGTTAACATGATGAAGCGTAAGGACTTATTATGCTCTGACCACTTTGAATAAGCTTGTTTTCAATACCAAACATTTAGAAATCGTCGCCAGCTCCATTCCTACTATTTTTGTGTTCACAAAAGAAACTTCAGCTAAAAGGAATTTGGATAGATATCTACAGGAATGTAAATATTTTGTTTATTTTAAATTAAATTATATAGAGAACATACATAAAAAGATAATATATTTAGTTAACTTAAATTTTAATTATTTTACACATCTTCAGAGTAGTTAATAGATATTTCTGTATTAAATTACGTAAAATAAAAACACAAGAATCTGATATGTAACCCTACTTGTCATATATTAAAGCTAGTTTTTGTCTCTCTATATATACTATATAATATTATTCTTTTGGGAAAAAAAATTTCGAAAGGCATTCACTATAGAAATGAAAAAATATCTTAATTTACTACAGGTTCATTAATGTTTATACTTGAGGATAAATGGAATACCCCCCATTTTCATACATTGGAAATGCAAATTACCATTTACCTTTTGTAAAATTATAAGTAAAAAAAAATATGCAAAATTTTTAAAGCCTTTATTCGCAGCACCATTTTAATAAAAAGATATTATTTATCAAAAATTTCATTCTGAATGTGGTAAAAAATTAAGACATTAAAATTTTTTAATTAAATTGTGTATGTTATAGAAGATAAATCTGTGTGTATATATTGAATATAAAAGTCCTGTTCTCTCCTGCATGGTCAAAATAATAAGTCATTTTTGAATCCATAATTCTTTTACACACAAAAAAATTAAAATATTTGTGTGGTTTATCTATTTATTATGAAGTATAGGGATTTCTTAACACATCTGTTTTTCAGAATTCGACTGGTATAAATTTGTCACACGGATGTACAATTTTTTTTACTATGGATAACATTTATTGATATTTGCACAAGGGTTAGCAAAATGTAAAATTCATTAATTTTGGTGATAAGTAGGGCCAGGTTAGTCACATATAGACTATACACATATTGTTGAAGTATAACACAGTGTATTAAAGAAATCTATGCAACCCCAGCTGAAATGTATTAAGCATAAGAATACTCTGGATTTTAATTTTTACATAAGTATAAAAGGTTCATCTGTATTGATACTATCCTGCTTAAGTCCTGAATAAATTTGTTGTATTGAGTTATTTACAAATATTGACCCAAGCAGTGTACTTAGATCAGTTCTATGATATTTATCGGTAATTAAGATCATGAAACCAAATATGTGCAGCGACCTTACAGCTCAACATAACGACTCCAAAACTGAACTGAATTGATCTGTTATTCTTGTAGCGTGCCTGATTCACCATGTGTTGTAGTTTTTAGAAGTTTACCTCTTAATTGCTCATTTAATCTTTAAAGTTAATAAATGTTTATTGTTATTTAATTCAACCGTGTTGTAGTGAAGAATGCCTAACCACGCAACGCGGCAGTGGTGACCCCTTTTGGACTTAAAAACACGTAAGCCATTCTGTTCTACTGGCGAATGCAATACAAATTTTTCTACTACGGATGATCAGTACGTAGTGAAAGATTTTTTTCTCCTTCTCCTCAAGGACCGATTCTATCTATTTATTTGAAGCATCTGCTCGAGATTCGTTTCGCTTCCTGCTTATTCAACAATATGACATATTGTTGAAACCGTTGAAGTCGCTCGTATTGCGTTGCGGCTGCCGCCGTTTTGGAAATCCAACGTTTGTCTATGGATTGCGCAATGCGACCATGCATTCACATTCAGTGGTATCTCCAGTGATGATACTAAGTATTCTGCTTTGGTTGCGAACCTGGATGCTGAAACTCTCCTACGTGTCGGACATTGTGTTAAGCCCTCCGAACAGTGACAAATATCACACTCTCTCGCAGCGGCTCATCACCCAATTTAGCGACTCGGAGACTCAAAAAATTAAGAAACTGCTTACTGACCTTCAGCTAGGAGATGAGAAGCCCAGCCACCTGTTGCGAAAAATGAAAGGGCTGTCTAATAACCATCTCCAGGATGACTTTCTGCAAAGTTTGTGGTTTCAAAGAATGCCACCACATATCCATACTGTTTTGTCTACATCCTCAGAGTCTTTGGATAAACTGGCTATCATCGCTGATAAGGTTTCTGAGGTTGTTGGTGCGTCCTCGACTATCTGTGCGGCCAAAACTGTTCCTCCACCATCCCAGTCATCTTCATGCAGTGCTCAGCCAACCATGGACTCTCTCGCCAGGCAGATCCAAGAGCTGTCTCTACAAGTTGCTGAACTGACAAGAGAGCGCAATTCCTCTCGCCACCAACGATATAGTTCTGACCGCCGGAGATCACATTCACGCTCTAGGAGTGTCAATAAAGGAAGTGGCATCTGCTACTATCATCGCCGTTATAAAGAGCAGGCCCTCAAGTGTGTTTCACCTTGTGCATTTGTGCAAAAAAAAGAGTAAGCTCTGTCATAGCTGGAATGGCAGAGCCCTCGAAACATACCAGCCGGTTATTTTTATTAGACCGCAAGTCTGGCCAGAAATTCCTCATAGACTCTGGAAGTGAAATCTGTGTCATCCCACCTTCTCCAACTATGAATAAATCACCTCAGTCTAACTTCTCCTTATTTGCTGCTAATAATACCAAAATTCCAGCCTATGGTATGGTCCGTAAAGAACTGAACCTGGGTCTGAGGCGACCTTTTATCTGGACTTTCATAATTGCTGATGTATTATCTCCTATAATTGGTGCTGATTTTCTAAAGCACTTCAACCTTTTAATCGACCTTAAGAAAAAAAGGTTGGTGGATGTGGAAACTTCTCTTTTCACTTCTTGTGTTTTTTCAAATATTGTACAGCCCTCAATCCTCACTGTAGATGCAAACATTAGTTTTAAAAACATCTTATCGGAATATCCAGACCTCAGCAACCCTTCTTTAATTTCCAAATCAGCATCACATGGCACAGTCCACCATATTATTACTACTGGACCACCAGTCACTGCCAGGTCTAGAAGGCTACACCCTAAACTGTATGATGCAGTGAAGGTAGAATTTGAATTTCTTCTTGCTCAAAGCATTATTAGACCTTTCAAAAGTCCCTGGAGTTCTCCTCTTCATGTTGTGCCCAAATCTGACTCTACAGTTAGACCTGTTGGGGATTACAGGCAGCTGAATTCTGTTACTGAGTTCGACAGCTACCCCCATGCCTTATTTGAATGACTTTGCTCATGCACTACATGGCAAGAAGATATTTTCCAAATTAGACATTTTTAAGGCATTCCACCAAATCCCTATAGCTGAGTGTGATATTCCTAAGACAGCTGTAACAACTCCATGGGTCTTTACGAATATACCCATTTGTGTTTTGGCCTTGTGAATGCACCACAAACCTTTATGCGATTCATGCATGAAGTACTAAGAGGACTTCTTTTTGTTTTGTCTATTTGGATGATATTTTTGTGTTACTCAGAAAATGCTGAGGAGCTTCGTTTTCACTTAAGAACTATATTCCAAAGACAGCTCATATGGTTTAAAACTAAATATCTCTAAATGTGTATTTGGTGTAACTGAACTCATTTTCCTTGGCCACCTTATCACTCCTGATGGCATTAAGCCATTGCCTAACAAAGTTCAAGCAGTTCTTGATTACAAACAACCAGAGACTGTTGGCTCTCTGAGAAAATTTTTAGGACTGTTAAATTTTTATAGACGTTTCTTGCCCAAAGCAGCTGAACAACAGTATCTTTTAAGTGAATTTTTAAAAGGTTCTAAAAGTAAGAAGGACTCAAAGCCTTTAAACTGGTCTTCTGAGGCAATTACAGCATTTCAGAGGTGTAAACAAGCTCTTGCTGATGCTGCACTTCTTGCTCATCCTTCACCTTCTGCCCCGCTTGCTCTTCATGTGGACGCCTCTGATTATGCCATAGGAGGTGCACTTAACCAAGTTGTGGACTCTGAGCTACAGCCATTGGCTTTCTTTTCCAGAAAACTTACTTCATCTGAAAAGTCTTACAGTGCCTACGACCGTGAACTCCTTACTATCTACTCGGCTATCCGACACTTTCGGTATATGCTGGAAGCTAGAGATTTCACAGTGTTTACTGACCACAAGCCCTCACTTATGCTTTTAGGCAAAAAAGTGACAAGTGTTCTCCACGGCAGATCCGTCAGCTGGATTTCATCTCTCAGTTCACCACAAATATTGTACACATTCCAGGATCTGACAATATTGCTGTTGATGTTCTCTCTCGTGTTTCTGCAATCACCTTCCCAAGTCAAATTGACTATGACTGTATTGCTGAGACACAACAGACTGATCAGGAGCTTCACACCCTAATAGCATCTGGAACTTCCTTGGAACTCAAAAAAGGTAACTTTTCCCAAATCGTCTACTGAAATTATGTGTGATCTATCAACGGGCACAGCCAGACCCTACCTCCCAAAACAGCATCGCCAAGATGTTTTCTCTGCTATGCATAATTTATCCCATCCTGGCATACGTCGATCAGTGCATTTGATGAAGCAGCGTTTTGTTTGGCCATCAATCTCATCAGATGTAGCTAAGTGGGCAAGACACTGCCTAGCTTGCCAAAAATCCAAAATTCATCGTCATACTAGATCACCTCTTTCATCATTTCAAGAACCTTCCCAACGTTTTGATCATGTTCATCTGGATCTCATTGGACCTCTACCTCCATCAAATGGCCACACCTATTGCCTGACAATGATTGACCGTTTTTCGAAATGGCCAGAGGCCCAACCTCTCAAAGACATAACTGCTGAGACTGTGGCTGAGGCCTTCTTTTTCCTCTTGGGTGTCTCGCTTTGGAACTCCTGCAATTCTCACAACCGACAGGGCAGGCAGTTTGAGTCCTCGCTCTTCAAAGCTCTTAGCAAACTACTTGGTGTTCAGAAGTGTCGTACAACTGGATACCACCCTCAAGCTAATGGGATGATCGAAGATTTGCACCGCCCATTGAAAAGTGCAATCAAATGCCATGCTACTGAGCGTTTAGACAGAAGTACTCCCTATCATCTTACTAGGTCTACGAGCTTCTCTTAAAGAAGATATTCTGTGTACCCCACCTGAATTAGTTTTTGGGACCACTATTCGACTGCCAGGGGAGATGTTTGACTCTTCCAAGCCAGACGATGATGTTGTGAATTTTGTTTCGAAACTTAGTCTCACATGCAATCACTTCACCCTAAACCATCAAAACACCATGGCAAACGTCCAGTTTTTATCCATCCAGGACTGTTGGAAGCAACACATGTTTTTCTTCGCCGAGACATGTTACGTCGTCCACTTCAACAACCCTATGATGGCCCTTTCAAAGTCTTACAAATGAAGGATAAAGTGTTTTTCCTTGACATCAATGGTAAACGGGTATCTGTATCTATTGATAGATGCAAACCTGCCTTCTTTTTCTTAACACTGAGGACTTGCAACTACCTCAAGCCAAGAATGAAACACCTGCTACTGTGGAACCTAATGCAACAACTTCAACACCTGCTACTGTGGAATCTGATCCAACAGCTTCAACGCCTACCCAGCCATCTACACGTTCTGGTCGCAAAGTTCATCTTCCAACTAGGTATCGTTGACACTGGAAGGGGAGTATTCAGCGACCTTACAGCTCAACATAACGACTCCAAAACTGAACTGAATTGATCTGTTATTCTTGTAGCGTGCCTGATTCACCATGTGTTGTAGTTTTTAGAAGTTTACCTCTTAATTGCTCATTTAATCTTTAAAGTTAATAAATGTTTATTGTTATTTAATTCAACCGTGTTGTAGTGAAGAATGCCTAACCACGCAACGCGGCATATGATTTTACATATAAACATTTTATTATGTACGATATTTACTTTCTAAAAGCAATGGAAATATTTGAAATTTTAATATAACCTTTTTCAATTCTCTATTTACCCTTAAATGAATAACTTGACAAATTGCTGTTTGCAATAATCTATATTAATGCAAAATTCAGTAAAAAAAAAAGGTAATTTCAGTAAAAATTTCAAAATTATTTTTAATGAGTTAATTGTCCACAATCACTGATATTTTTATGTGACGTGTGTTGAAAGGACAAATTTGGAGCACTTGTATATTATAATATCGACTAATTTCTTCAAATCATAAAACCGCCAAATGCTATAATATACAACCAATAGTGGAAACTGTTCATGTTTGAACACAGTAATTATAGTGATATAATTTTTTTAAAAATTCAGATGTCTTTTTGCTTGGCGAAATTAGTTGGCAGTTTAATATGTATGTTCCAAATTTTGGAATGGTATGAGTACTGTTTTAACATTTCTTAGACGAACTTTGAAGTTAATATATTTTCAAGCTTCAGAGAGCAAGAATTCTGAATCTACTTTCTTAATGTTGTTTCATTTTCTATATTTTTAGTATAAATATAATTATGTATAAAAGGATACGTTAGATGCATAATCAGTGATAACGAAATAACATGTCAATACATTAAGGGGACATGGTACGATTTACACTAAAATTTTTAATTTAAGAATTTTCAAAATTTTTTTGGTTGCCTCCAATGTGCGTATATTATGTAAAATAGGTTTTATACTCAAAATTTCGTAAAAGGCTAACCATTTAATTTTTTTAAGGAAAAAACTTAAATTTTGGGAAGTGATTTTAAAATGCTACTCCTCCTACAAAAATTTACATACACGCATGAAATTTAGTTAACAAGTACATCAAACCATGTGTAACAAAAGTTGGTATGGGTTTTACAATAACATGATTGGTATTCATGCAATACTTCTTTTTATGAAGGCTTATTGAAAATTCCTTAGAAAAAGTATGAATTCTGAGTTCAATTATTTTTTAAAAAATAAGCATTGCTTTGATTCAAAAATGCATACCAACTTTTGTTACATGTACTATTAGCAATAGGTAAAAAAAATTCAAAGCATTAGGCACAATAGAAAAAAAGCCTTAGCATTTTAAATGAAGACAAACCAGTTATTTTATCTTTCTGAGATAAGACCGTTTAAAGTTTTGATTTCCCATAGGAATGTGAATAAAAATTAACATAAAAGTTATAATAATTCTGCGTTTTTTAAGTTTAGAGATTTCAAATTTTCTGAGTTTAAAGAAATATCTATAACGAATAATTTAGGCTAAAAAAATTAGATTTGATTTTTTGACCGATTTTTGTCAATTGAATCGTACCGTGTCCCCTTAATCCAAATAAGTTTGGATGAACTGAAGTATGTTTAACACTATATATATATATATATATATATATATATATATATATATATATATATATATATATATATATATATATATATATATATATATATATATATATATATATATATATATATATATATATATATATATATATATATATATATATATATATATATATATATATATATATATATATATATATATATATATATATGCATACAATAACTGGTAGAAATAGGTATGCATTAAGTGTTAAAAAAATCAAATATTTCCATTAAAACAGAAGATAATGCTTTGTATATTTTAGAGGAATAGATTGTAGAAATTTTGCAATTAGTGTGAAATTCAAAAGAAAATCCTTTGTCAATTTTATTTTGATGTAGTATATGCAATGTAAAGATTTATTAATAAAAACATTGCCATTTTATGTGGTTTTTTTTTATTATTCAAAACTTTATAAGTTGCATGATTTAGGTATTTTAATTTCTTTTATGTCAATTCAGAAAATTGATTGTATAGATTTAAGATTTTAAAATTTTTAGGATATTTCATTTAATCTGGATCCATACCATGTACAATTTCTCAAAAATACTATGAAAAGTTTTGTTGACAACCTACAAATATAATGCAGTCTCCTGTTTTTCTTTTTAGTTCCTACGTCGCATAGCTGGTTGTTTTTCTTGAAGATTTAATTTTAAGGAACAGACAACCCAATTACTTGTTTGTTTACTATTAATTGCCCATGGTGGGGTTTAAAAATTTAAGTTTTTATGTCATAAACCTAATGAGATAAATAAAGCGAGAGAAAATTTCAGAAATTCTGCATAATTTGACCTTTTTTTAGCTATTTAATCTGATTTAGGAGAGGATTTTCTAATTTTTTTACAGTATCATTTTATTTGTTTGGGTTGATGATATTTAATACTTTTTTCTTGTAAATAAATTGAAAAAGACATGTATAAGGTTTCCAGATAATTTTGTTAGATATTATCAATAAGATAAAAATTGAGATATAATAACAAAATATTAGGCACGTTAAATATTGGCAGTTAGATCATCTATTTGTCCTTATGGTATAGTGTTACATTCATAGAATCTGCTTTATTTACTTATAGTGTATTCATGTATTGTTAAAATTAAGTGTCAATAAATAATGTATATTAAAATGAGCATGATTATTGAATAAAACTGACCGATATAGGGGAATTTTCTGCTTCATTATACAAGAAATTTTCATGAAAACAATTCTACTATAAAAATAATTTTATTAAAAATCTTATTTCTTTAAGCATGTTTCTTAATTTATTTTTAAAAAGTTCATTTCTTTCTGAATGTTGGAGACAGGCATTTCTAAAAATATTCAAACCTTTTGAAGGGTAATAATTACAAAGGAAGTCAAACAATAAAACATATCAAATGTTTGTTTATAATTAGATTATTTCAGATATCCCAAACTTTTAAATGATGTTAAAAACAATTTCATTTCAATCACAGAAGAATTCCTAATTATAAATCAAAAACTTTCATTATTAACCAACTATTATTTTATACACTTTGCTCTCAAAAAGTGTAAATCTCTTAAACATTAGAAATAGGTATGAACATTTTTAAATAAACAAAAATATATCCATGTCATTGACAGATCTTAGTATAAATTCATTTCCAAAATTATATTTACTTGCATTTCATGTTTCTGAATGTTCCATACTCTTCTATGAGAAATTATAGAGATAATATTTCTAAAAACATTAAATATTTGTAGCTGGTAATTACTAAGGGAATCAGACAATGAAAGGTATTAACATTTCAAAATGGGACGATTTCATATCTACATGTTTCTTATAAATTACAATATTTTATGAATTTATGTGGAGTGATAGACTATGTACCAATAAGTAATTGTACACATATGAGGAGTTTTTCCAAATTCAATGGTCTCAATTCTATATTGTAAATCATTCTCGTGCGTAAACATAAACTACATGAAAACAAAGAACTTATTATAAGGATGTTAAAAATAATCTGGAACTATTAATAAATATATAAACAAACTCTGCAAGAAGCTACCGGCTTCGCACACTAACACCAAATGACAAATATACTAAACAAGCAAAAAGTATGCTTAAAAAATTACGAAAAATACTTCATATCTAATTATTAAACAAGGATAATGCAAAAATATAATAAAAATAAATAAAATTTCTGAAATAAGCTTCACACACAAGAAGTAAACATATCAAGCATACGAAATTTACACACTGATTCAAAACGTGGGGAAATGTTGGTATCCTCGTCACGTGATTTCGACTCGGCATCTCATTGTCATGAATCAACCTCATTACCCGAATGATCATATAATCCCGCCTCGAACTCTTAATTTTTAATATAAAAGAAAACTGATATTAAGCATACACAGAGTACAAAAAAAGGAAGTAGGATTTAATAAATGAAATACCAAATTCACACACACCCAATAGTATTTCAGAAAATATATCAAATTTTTTTGTAATAAAAAAAATATAGTTTTCAAATGCCGGGCAGGGGTCTGGCCCTAGAGCCGCTCCTCTTGCCACTTATTAAACTTGAGTGAATAAAATCATTGATAAGAATACAAAACATAATAAATTTTAAAATAAAAGTATTAGTTGGACAAGACATTATGGCAGAGATTATATAGCTTGTACTAATTGATAAAAGGTATGTTCTCATTTTATGACATGTTTAAGGGTAAATGGGGGAAAGTGCCTCTGAAGGGGAAAAATTATCACACACACACATTTTTTGTAGCAAATAAGTGGAAATTTGATTTTGTAAATATTTATTTATCTTAGATGAGACAAAAATTAAAGAATCTTCTTTTCCAAACGATCTAACCCATTCTAGACCAAGATCGCATCCCATGATAACTGTAACTATGAATGTCTTAACTGTGTATTGTTACTGGGATTTTGTGGAGTTATGTTGGTAAATTGTGGTGTGTGTTTGACTTAAGAGTGTGCTAAAAATATTGGATAGTTTTGACTTTTCAAGTGAGTTCGAGCGGGTGAGATCGTTTTGAATTTTTATTTTGTATTGAAAATTAGTTCATTTAACTTTTATTCTATCTCCGAAAAAGTGTTTTTAATTTAAGTATTTACACCAGATAGTGTATTTATACAAATTGAAGTGTTGGAGTAGGGAAGACAAAATGGGTGACTACCCTCACACAGATAATAATATGCAGGTAGAAAATACTAACTTTTCATTCAATAAATAGAGGTGTAATTTAACAGATATAGAACTATTGTGACCAAGTTTGCGGAAAAACAAATTTAAATTCGAGTTCAAATATTACAATTTTCTTAAAATCAGAAAATAACTTTCAGAATAGCAATCCACTTAAACTAAAAGAAAGTATAATGAAGGCGTTTACAATAAAAAAAAGTATTTTGAGTATAAGCAAAACAAGAAACGGCGAGATTATGATTAAAACAAATAATTGCGAGACCGCCAAAGAAGCTTTAAAAATTAAAGAAATTAATGATGTAAAAATAAGTACAAGATTGTCCTTTACTGGCCTAACCAGTAGTTATATATTACAAGGAATAGACACAGAATATAAAATAGACGACATAAAATCGGAATTAGAAAATTACTATGATGCAATTTTTGATATCCAACGTTTTACCAAAAAACCAGAATGTGGATTCAAACCTATCAAAACAATTAAAGTTACCCAAATTGGATGTAGTATTCCCGAAAGAGTTCCAAAAGGATTTGAAATGTTTAAAACTACTCTCTACTATGAAAAACCTAGGCAATGCACAAACTGTTGGAAATTTAGACACATTCAAAAATTTTGTAGAAGCTCAATAAAATGCCGAATTTGCTCCCTAAATCACTTTGAAAACGATTGCAAAGAAATAAAAAAAATATAGCTCTTGTGGAGAGGGGCATGAAGCTAATGATAAAGCTTGCAAAAAATATCAAGAAGAAATTGAAATCTTAAAAATTAAAGTACAGCAACAAATCTCGAGAAATGAAGCAATTAAAAAATTCCAAACGGGAAAAAAAACATCATAATTGGCCAAACCATATAATGATCAAACAGAGAAGGTAGAAAATCTTGAAAAAAAGTTTGCGAAATTAGAGTTGAAATTTGAAGAAAACAATAACATTTTCGAAACGAAATTAGAACAAATAGTACAACGCTTCACGACAGAACTAAATACCGTGGTAGCACAATTAAATTTAAGATTTTCTTCCCTAATGAATACAATGGAATCCACCCTAAAAAAGTAGCATCCAATATAACAATTTCCAAAGATGACGACTACCAAATAAATAGAAAACTAAATGAAGAAACAAAAAGAGAGAGAGACTAAGGAAATAATCAGAACAGAGAGGAAATATATTAGAAAGTATAGTGGAACAAAATAACAAAATATAGATAAATATTAAATTTTTCTTATATTTTCGCTATTAAACTGCTTTCTCTTTTTTTAAACATTTAAACTGATTCGTAGTATGGTACTTTTTCCCCTTTAATTCATGAATATAATCCAATGAAACGCACGTGGAGTTGAAAACAAGAGGTCAGATATTATTTTCGCGTCAATTTTTCAATAAGCAAGCATTTTAATAATTCAAGAAACTTAGTTACATTCAAATCATACTCTCACAATTCCCAATAAGAATATATTTCGAATTCATTCAGAAATCAGAAGAGGAGAAAGGGTAGTGATAGTTTTAAACAAAGATGTTATCGCCATAAAAATATTCTCAGAAATTGATGAAGACATAGAAATTTTAATAGTCAGAGTTCAGATAGAATTAGTTCCTATCACAATTTTTAATATATACATACTTCCCACCGGGTAACTTTAAAGACATCAATTTATCTAAGATAGCATCATATATTGACAATCTCAGTTTGATATTGGGAGATTTCAACGCATCTCATGAAATATGGGGATCAAAAAATTCCAGTGCTTCTGGAAAAAAGATTTTTGACTGGATCATTGAAAATGACTTAATATTATTAAACGATAAAAGTCCAACTTATCTCCATTCATCGGGAATTTTTACATCTATAGATCTTTCTTTAGCAACTATAGATTTAAATTATGATTTATCCTGGTCCACAAATACCGATAATTTTGGAAGTGACCACTTCCCTATAATCATTAATTACAAAAGAACAAACAGCTCAGCAACTAATAATTTTAAACAAAAAACAAATTGGAACAAATTTATCAATATTATTCAACAAAATTTAAATGAAAATATAAATATAAATATTATAAAAGAAATTAAAAAAGCTCAAATCTTATCTCAAGAACCAGAAAAAAAACAGATCAGTTCAAGAACTCCATGATGGACAGCAGCCTGCGGGCATTTAAGAGCAAAAAAAAAAAGAAAACTCCTTAATAAAGCAAGGAAAAATTTTAAAAAAGAAGACTGGATAAAATATAAGCGCAAAACATAAGCGAACAATCAAAGCCTGTAAAAAAAATTTTGGCACAAGACCTGCGAAAAAATATCTTCTCCTAAAGTTCTTTTTAAAATAATCCGAATAATCAAAGATAGAACAAATCCTAACTATTCGTCATTTAATATTATAGAAAATAACGGAACCATATTAACAAACGAACAATCCCAAGCAAACTGTTTTTTACAATATTACACAAAACAAAACAACGATAATATTTCAAATATTTCTATTCCGGACAACAGCCAGGATATTAATAAATCTTTTTCTTTAAAAGAATTAGAAATAGCAATATCTCATCAAAAGAACAGCAGTCCAGGGCATGATAAAATTTCTCTCTAATCAATAAACCATCTTCCCATCAAAGCAATAAATCTCCTTCTGAAATCATTTAATGACATTTGATCTTCAAGTCAAATTCCAAAAGATTGGACTCACGCAATTATCCTACCTTTCATAAAACCTCACAAAAATCCCAAGGAAGTTTCGTCATACCGTCCTATTTCTCTTACTTCAGTAATTGCCAAATTATTCGAAAGAATGATTCTACATAGAATGCTAGATTTCAGTTTTGAAAACAAAATTTTTCATGTTAATCATCATAGTTTTTACCCTCAAAGAAGCAGCATTAATACATTACTTCAATTACAACATGACATTATACTGGCTAGAGAACGCAAAGAATATATTATTTTGGTAGCGTTGGATATTAAAGCAGCATATGACTCCGTGTGGCCAAATGGCCTTATTTCTAAATTAAACAAAGTTGGATACTATGGTAGATTACTACGATGGATTCAAAAATTCGTACATCAGAGAACAATTCAAATCAAATGGAGGAATAATTTTTCAAAAATCGTTATAAACAATTATGATGTACCCCAGGGTTGTATCTTAAGTCCTTTCCTTTTTATGATATATATGTCAGATATTTTTGAAATTCAACACGACAGCCATCTTCTGATTTATGCTGATGATTTTTATATAATAGTGGTACAAATTGGAATAAAAGAATAGGCGAAATGCCAGAATCTTTAAATAAAATTTCAGTCTGGTGTAAAAATTGGAAATTTGCCACCTCTCCAGAAAAAAGCAGTCTAATCAACATTTCCAGAAAAAGAAGCACAATACCTCCATTGCTTAAAATATGTGACAAACCTATTCCCGAAGTGAAGAGTCTGAAAATCCTGGGTATCATCTTCGACCCCAACATCACCTGGAAAAATCATATTAATTACCTACGTCAAAAAGGATTCAAATATTTAAATGCTATTAAAGCCTTATCTTCTCCGAAAATAGGAACAAGATCTGATCATCTTTTAAAAATTATTAATGTCACAATCCGTTCTATCTTTGACTATGGAAGTCAACTTTCTTCCTTTTCTAGCAATAGCAACAGACAGAAATTAGAACCGATTTACAATGCTGCCTTACCTTTAGCCGTAGGTCTCCCAAGAAATACCCCGTTGGTTTTATTAAGAGCAGAGTCTATGAATGGAAGTATTAATACTCGCCATAAGTTCCTTTGCCAAAAATTTATAACCAAGCAAATAGCATTAAAAGACTGTTCACCGAACGCATGGTTATTTTGGAATATAAATAGTATTTTTTATAAATATAGAGAAAAAGAGATCAGTATTTTTCAAAAGACGATCAACCTGCTCCAAGAATTATGTATCTCTAAAGTAGATATTCTTCAATGGATCCCTCCTCTTCCAATCTACGAAAATCGCAAAATAAACATCTATACTCATGAACTACCATTTCAAAACAAGGATTTTCCAGACGACATAGTACAAAATATGTTTAATGGTTACATTCAGTCAAAATTTAATAACAATATCATAATAGCAACAGATGGTTCAAAAAATACTAATCAAACATCAATAGGAATTTTGATCCCTAAGAAAAAAATTTGACAAAATTTCATAGTGAAAGAAATGATTTCAATATTCACAGCTGAAGCTATAGCCATATGGACTGCGTTAAAAAATTGGGTTTCTGAAACAGAAAATTATATCATCTTGACGGACAGCTTATCAGTCCTAAAAAGCATCCAAAATATTAATAGAAAATCCAATACGATAATATTAAATTTAAGTTCAACTTTACATCAGTGCCTCCAAGTAACTCAAACAAATACATTCATTTGGGTACCAGCTCACAAGGGAATAGGAATTAATGAAGAAGTTGATAAATCAGCTAAAGCCTCTCCAGAGCCATGGAATATTATTTCTTGGATAACTTGGGAAGATCTACATACACATTTCAAAAAACAACACAAAAATAAAAGTGAAGAAATATGAAAAAAGAGCAAAAGACATAAAAATTATCTTTATATTTCTCATCTTGAAAAATGGAACAGACAGGCAGCAAAAAATAGAAATACAGAAGTTTTAATCAATAAGTTGCGAGCTAAAAAATTACCATTAAATGAAATATATTTCCTTTTTAACCCTCCAAGCGGACAGCACGGATTTTTCTGCCCTACTAGAGAGGCTTCGAAAACGGACCACACTGAATTTTTCGTAAGGCCGGGGACTCACCAAAAATGAACCAAACTGATTTTTTCCTCCTCAAGTAATGTGTTCAAAAACGGTAAAGTCGTGTTTTTCCGAATTCTTTTCCCCCCTTTAAAGGTTTAGTATCTTGAAAGATAATTAGAGACGGTCGGGGAGACACAATGGGCATTGAGGGGAAGTTTTATGGCTCACGGAGAGACCGGTGCTTTCACTGTAGCAATCGTAAAAAACTGGGAAGAATTTCTTTAAACCGTAAAGTGTACGGAAATAATTGCAAGTCAACGAGTTGAGAATTCTCATTTTTTTCTTTATCTTAAAAATTCTCAAATGGAATTAAGTTTTTATAATGTATGTCTAAGTTTTTAAAAAAATATCTGTCGTATTTAAATTCAAATTATATATTAAAACATTGAGGATAATTTACTGTTTCATTTTTCTTATTTTAATCAATACTTTCAGGGATTTTTTTTTAAAAATGATTATTTTGTTATGTTTTAAAAAAAAAAAAAAAAAAGGTTCAAAATTTAAAATCTTTTAAAATTTCGGACACTTCTAAACATGAATAATTTTTAAGCTTCTGTATTACATTATTTGCAAAAAAATTTTATGCATTCTTAAAAAAAACCCTATTTTAATCTTTTAGTTTTTAATAATTTTAAAGCCAGGTATTCAGGGCATCTTACATAGAATCCCTTGTTTTGTATTGTTCAGTTAACAAATTATATTTGAAATTTGAATGTCTGAACATTAATTTCATTCAAAGAGAACTTTAACTACAAGCTTATATTTTTGAACTTGAATCTTCAAATAAAGAGTATTTAAAAGCATCTGGATAAATTTACAGTTAAATTTTGCGCATATAAATAAATATAAAGATCCTTTTTAATCTAAAGTTAAAAAAATATATATTTATGCATAATCCCTCATCATTCATGTTCCATTAGTGGTTGACTGAAGAAAAGGTTATTAAAAAATTTGGATATTTTTATAATCTTAACCATGCAAAACTAGGAATTTTGTATTAGATCCACTGAAATTCTGCATTGGAATTTCGAAAAAGATATTTATACGTGTCTCAAATACTCAGTTGAAAAACATATATTTGCCATAAATACTAATAATTCTTTGGATATTTAAAATTATCATTAGATTAAATTTTTAATATATATATATATATATTCGACTTCTAATATTTTTTCAAGTATTCCTTAAATTTCATATAATTTAATTAAGTGAGGGGATATTAAAGTCGCACTCTCTCTCTTTTCTGTACTCAACTACTTGAGGGCTTTTGGCGACGGACCTGTGGCCGGGGTACCAGGTGGTCAAGGTATCGAATCATGGTTGGCATGTCTCGAGTTCGAGCCCAGTGCCACAAAAGACTCTCCGTGTAGGGCAGCGATGCACGTAAAATCTATCGAGAGCTGAAATGTCCTCTCGTTGGTGCGGTGGGGTAGTTAGTAGAGGGGGTGCCAGCTGAACAGTGCGACGTTAATATTCACTCAGTTGGCGACGGACCTCGTAATTTTAAACCATGGTCAAGTGACGAGGATGACGTTTGAGCATCGCTCCCTTACACGGCGGATATTCATTGGTGCTGGGGTCGAACTCATGACACGCCAGCTACGAGTCCGTTACTTTGACCATTAGGCTACCGCGGCCTCACAATGTGGTTGAAAACTGCATGTTATGAATAAAAATATGCTGAAACATTTGAACTTATAATAGATTTTTGCATAGAAGGTAGATATGTGATATGCTAAAATGACAATCTGTAAAAGTTATGAGAATATCGATGACAATTTTTAAAAAATTCAATTTAAGTTTCAGTTTGAAACTTATTCGTTTTTTTTCGCATTTAATATTAAATAGTCGCGATAACAAATTAATAGTTTAACGCATTCATAGATTATAAAAAATAAAGGAATAAATGACATTGTTGGGAATAATAAGTTTTTATAGTTTTGAATTCAGATTTCTTTGCAGGAGTGTAGACTATTAAAAGGCTGATGTAAAAGTTAGAAAACTAATATTTAAAATATATGGAAAACAATATCTGCAATTCCATGATCTTGACGAGCAGAAGACGGCATTTTTACTTAGTAGGGCAGAGTAAGCATAAGGTAGGAGCTTGTGGAGTAAACAACCAGGCCTCTGCAGTTTTGCAGGTAATGAACTCCCATTTGTTTCTTTTCTCTCTCAGTAAGGAATATAAAAATAACAAATACAAAAATAAGTCATGTAAAATGTTATATATTTAATAACAATGAATTGTGAACTTAGTTTCCAATTCATTGTCACGAGTTGGTGTAACTACGGTACTCTATCGACCGTACTTCTTTTATATATATATATATATATATATATATATATATATATATATATATATATATATATATATATACTGCTGGACAATTGCTAAGGACGGATCACAAATTGCTATGTAGCATAACATTAAGCGAGACATGAGGCCTAGTAGGATAAAATATAGTTGCCACACTGTTCAGACATTAGAATAAAGAATATTTATTGTTCTGAAAGTACAAAAGCTGTGAAACATCTGAAAGAAAAATGTTCATTTGATCTGCGTACGGAGAAATGGAACAATGCATCTAAAAGTCAGCAGGCACCTTAAAGAAAGGTATCAGTACGGGATATGTCCACCGTGGAGTGTGATGCAACATTCCACACGTCGTACCATACTTTGCACAACATTATCCAGCAGCTGTTGAGGCAATTTATCCCATTCCTCTGTGAGTGCACGGATGAGGGTGTTATTGTTTGTCGGAGGATAGTTTCGACCAGCAACTTGCATCCCCAAAGCATCCCACACATTTTCAATGAGGTTTAGATCTAGAGAATGCGCTGGCCATACGAAACGTTGAATACCCTCGCTGTCTAGACAATTCTGAACAGAGAGTGTTCGATGACATGTTGCGTTGTCGTCCATAAAAACAAATTTATCACCAACAGCACCACGGAAAAGACGAACATGAGGAAGTAGATCTTCATCAATGTATCGTTGGCCCGTCATAGTCCCATTTGGAACCACATGTAGGCGCGTGCGGCCATTGATCATGATGCCGGCCCACACCATGATACTGCATGTCGGATATCGGTCCTTTTCCTGGATATTTTCTGGACGATAAGCAGTACCACTCTCGCGCCAGAACAATTGGCGTCTACAATCCGATGACAGACGGAACCTACTCTCATTTGAGAATAGTACGCATGCCCAGTCCTGTTCAGTCCCATTGTGATGCTCATGACACCATTGCAAATGGGCAGTACGGTGCTGTCTGGTCAATGGGACACACGCAACAGGTCTGCGTGCGTATAGTCCTCCTCCCCTCAAACGTCTATCAACAGTTTTTCTGGTGATCTGCTTTCGTGACGCAGCAAGAAACTGATTTGCCACCGGCTGAGCTGTGGTGCGCCTGTTCCTTTTTGCTGATAGGACAATATATCTGTCTTCTGCAGGCGTCGAACTTCTAACACGACCTCCCCTGTGCCATCTACTACACATTCCAGTAGTTTTAAATGACTTCCACAGCCGTGAAACAACGCTGTGAGCGATGTCGAACTCCCTGGCAACATCTGTTATTTTTCGCCCTTCTTCGATTGTTCCTATAATTCGGCCACGCATTAAATCATCTATGAGATGTCGGGAAGACATGCCAAAAATTTTAAGTTCGTCTGTTAAATCTTTCCTGTAAAACTTTGACTTGAAACAACAACTGTCCATACGCGTCAAAACATTTAAAGCTCTTATGAACGCTATCACGTGATGAACAGACGTGGAAAAAAAATTTGCATACTCATACTTCTTCTTACTAATATCCCGCACTTATTCTAATTTTCCACATTTTGCTTCCTTTTATTTTGTGGTTGCTATGGATTATAGTGTTATCCGTCCTTAGCAATTGTCCAGCAGTATATATATATAAAAAAGAAGTACGGATGATAGAGTACCAATAATTTTAACGCAATTTTATATTTCGTTCTCGTAAACTTTACTCCTTTTAAAACATGTATTGCCAAAATACTCTCCTTTTGTATATTTATAAAATTTTAAAAATATAATGGTTTTCTTACCCAACATTTTAAATCAGGGGCGGCAGCTGTGTAGCTAAGACGTGCGAAACCAATCTGTCAGTATCATTCAGCTTGCCACATAGTAGGAAATTTTTGAAATCCTTCGATTCTTACGGTAATATTTGCAGATTTAAAGAAAAGAGGTAAATAATTTAAATTACAGTTTTATATTTTATATTAATTATGGATCACTAAAATACATTTATTATCATAAAAATAACAATATAAAATGTTACTATTTCTTTAACAAAGGTAAAAAAAATTAAAAATTTATGTTTCCAACATATTTACTTAAATAAGAAATAGACAAAGAGAAATATAAATGATTCCCTCCATTACAGTTAAATAAAAATTGTAATGCGAATTAACTCTTTCACGACTGTTCTTTCATATCGCAAAACCAGGGGTATAATGCATGACACGATTCTGAGCATTCAGTTTTGTTAAACAATTTCTTTGTGGAGTCGAAATATTTTTCATATTAGGAAAGATTTTTTACTTTGATATGCCGAATCATAAGTGGAAAGCAGAGTACATGCAATTTTCTTTTTTCAACAATTAAATCCCCTAGCAATAACATTCAATTATTTACAAAATATCTGTAAATTTATCCTTAGATATATCTTTCAGATTATTTTGTAGTTAATGTCCATAACTCAGAAGATGTTTGTCAAATAAGGTCTATTATCAACTTCCATCCACTCAAGAATTGACAAATTTGTAGAGTAGTGCTAAGTGCCACTAAGAATTGTACCACTTGCCACAGGTCCATAGATTGCCGACACGTTTTAAATGTTCTTATTAACTAACCATCTCCTATTCAAACACAATTTATGAAAAAAGGGTTTTCATTCATTTTGTAAGGAATTGTATTAGATTCAACCATAAAAAATTTTGTGTATCAAAAATTACATTGTTTGGGATCCCCTTAGAGCAAAATGAAAGGAATTTGACATAATTATAGTAAGTTTCTCTAAAAGGGGAAACGTTCACTTTCAAAATACACTACATAAAGTGGTTTTAGGTGTACGAAGTTATATTCACTATTATTCCTAAATTAAATTTTGATATTTTGGTTTTTCGTTAAGTTTTGAAGTTATTTCTTTAAATATACTTCTCCATTACATTTCTTTCAAACTTGCTATTTTCTTTTGCGGCCACGGTAGCCTGATGGTCATGGTTATGAACTCGTGTCCAGTGTTAGAGCCCTGGTACACAAAAGTTTAGAGTTAAAGAGGAGCTGATGCACGTTAAACACGTCGAGGTCAAAAAGTCCTCACGTTGGTGTGATGTGGAAGTTTGGAAGGGGAGTTATCAGCTCAGGTATCATCTTCGTCACTTAACCGCGGTTCAAAATTACGTAGTCATTCGTCAGTAGCCACCGTGTTGACTTAGAATGCAATATAAACCCTTGACGTGTGCACTTGAGTTAATCCGAGTACGCTAAACAGTTCCAAATATGCACATTAGATATAATTCAAACGAGGTCGCATTTATGCTGCTGTAATTTTCTCACTCAAAAATATCAGTGAGCGCCGTCTGCACTCGTAAAAATTTGACTGTTGTTTCTTATATTTACGATTTAGTCGTGAAACATCAAAAACCTGGATAAAATATTTGTATAAAAAATTAAGGGAAAAAGAAATACTTAGATTTTAGAAGCAAAATTACTAGAAAATATGTTAGGGAATATTTACAAGATATTTCACGACTCTATCTTGAACAGGAAAAACGCCTAAGGGATTAGAATACACTCTTATCTTCAAAATTAAAAATCTGAGTAAAACACATTTAAAATTTGTAAAGGCATAAAAAATTCCAATGCCTGTAAAAGCTTTAATTTTTTAATATGTTACTATCCAACTTATGTTCTACATGAAAATTCTACTTGAAATATAAATATGACTGAAAATATCTTTTCTAATTCAAAATTTTGTTCGACATAATATTGATAACAATTGTTAATTTGATCAATTATTCCGTTTTATCAGAACCTTATATATTCTCAAGAGTTTTAAATGCAAAATATTTATACAGAAAAATAGTAGTGATACAAACGTAATCCAGAAATCACCAAGATTGTAAATAATATTTTTTTTTCTCAGTTCCCCATCTTGGCAGGTAAGCAAGTTTAAGTTTTTGTTGCATGACTTTTTAAAATACTGTAATGTAGTACTAATATATATTAATTATAATGTAGTTTGTGGTACGTCAGGGAAATATTTAGTTCATTCTGCAACATTTGCATTCTGTAGTCTAATTGTAATATCACCTGAAAGCTGGATTTTAGTTTTACCATTTTCAGTCATATTCCATCCCTTTCAACTATTATTTATCACAGTAGCCTTTGTACATTTTGGTCATGGCATTTTTCAAAAGGAAAAAAAAAATAATGAAAACAAATGAAAGAGCTTTTAAATTATATAAACTATGTGTCAAAAAATAAATTGGTCTTTAAATCAATCTTAATTAAGTAAATGTGAGAAAACTTAAAAACATAAGCAAACAGAAAGGATTTTAGAAATTAAATTTGTAGTTAATAGCCATTTCACACGAAATAATGGATTGTGCTAAAAAAATATTTTTAATTAATTCAATCTAGGAATTCAAAAATGCTTTAAAATGAAACCGAATTTAAAATCAAAACTCAGAAATTTAAAATTTCTTAAAACCTAATTGGTTTTTAGATCAGAATTTGAGCAAGTTTTACAAATATATGAAACATATATTTGCAATAAAATGGGAGAAGTTTCTGTTGGCCGTGAAGTGGAGAAAATGTCCATTTCACAATCTTCGTCCTAGGCCACAGCTGTGAATGAGAAACCTCCCCTTTCGAACAACACAGAAACCGAAAAGCAATAAAATCATCCCCTGCAAAACCATTTGAGGACCTCCCGCAGTTTTAAGGGGGGGAGGCATAAAACTGCGGTGCGCTTTCGAAGCAGTTCGCGAAATTCATCCGAAACATTTTCGCTACCACTAGCTTTGAAAAAGTAGATAGCTTTCGAAGTGAAATTCTGTTAGCGGGTCATCCACTCAGAGGGTTAAACTAACAGATTCTCCTTTGTGTACAGATTGTAAAGTACCAGAAACTAGTGAACATTTTATATTAAACTTTATCAAATACAAATCTCAGCGTGAAATTTTGAAAATTTTTATCTCCAACCACGCAGAATGGTCTTATTCCTCCATAGCGAAATGTAAAACAATAGAGCATGTTCAAAAAGTTGAAAAATTTCTAACATCATCCAATAGATTCTAAAATTCCAGTTACTATATACTCGACTTTCATCAATCTCAGGTGAAGCACAACGCGATAATTCAAATTACTAATGTACAGTGCAATCACGAACTGTGCGCTACAACTTGGATTACAATCTAATCAAAATTTTATCGGAGCATAAGGCGTTAGCCAGGTTCTCCACTATTACAGTGATTTCACAGAATTGAACTGAACTGAATTGTAACTGGATGGATCTTACAATGTCAATTAAACAGAGTGTATCATTAGTGAAGCGTCTGCATCGCGCGAATCCAAACAATAGGGAAGGGACTAGTCTACTAAAGAGAAGGTGGAAGGATATAGTTAGCAGGGAGATGTGAGCGTTAGCAGGGAGAAGTAGGGATTGTTGAATAACCGTTAACGTAGTTGATTTAGTTCGCCATTTTTCCGTTTGCTGATTTCGTTTTCAATTGAATTTTTAAAAAATAGCTGATAAGCATTTGAAAGAACAACAGCCCTTTTCAGGGGCACTAACGATGGATGAAGATTCAAATCATTTGAGGAGAGAAGAGAGAGAAGCAATTTTAAGAGAAAAGAAAAAGTCTTTTGTGTGTGAGGAACTTGCAGAGTTACTTTACGAACGAATAAGGAGACGTACGCAATTTAGAAACACTGCACAAAGTGTTGCAAGCACAGAAGAAATGAAACGTTTAGATCAATGTCTAGAAGACTCGATGAAGCATATGGGCTATCTCTACGAAGTATTGAAAATTTTCCAGCCTATAGGTATATCATTAAACAGCGGCAAAAGAAAAATTCCAGACCTTTAAACAAGCAGAAGCTAGCCAATGTTATGTAAGTAGACTTTATAAGCATTCACTCTTGCATCATTTCATGTCATTGTGGTTCTTGAATTGCATAGCTGAAAGATACGTGTATTTCGTGCAGAACTTGTCAAGATTAAAACTGCGAATGTAAAAATTTTCATCAATATTTTTACTTTATTTCAGGGTACAATGGAGTTTCAAAAGCAATTTTGTTTTAAATTGCCAATGAATTTTTTTCAAATTTAAAGGAAATATAAAATATTACAGATATCAACGTACAAAATTTAATGAAAATATCTAATGGTTTCTGTAATATTAAAATTTTTAATTGTACTGAATAACTTAATACATTTCAAAAAACTCCATATGCAACTAGATTCAGTCTATGCTCTCAACATTCTCACATAATGTTCATTTTATACATAAAAATACAACAGAAGTTTTTTTCATACTTCTTTTTTTTTAAATTAAAACATTATGAATGTTAAGCTTCAGTTTTTTTCCTTAAAAACTAACTTTATGTTGTCTGGTTTTATTATTCACATTCTTTATTATTTAAATAAAAAATGCATATATTTATACACCTTTTCACTGCAATAGAAAAAAATGTGTTGCATATGGAACATTTTAGTTATTGAAACGACAGAAATTATATTTAGTTTAAATAACGTTTTTAATGTATATGGTGATTATAAGTATTCAACCACATTTGATAAAGGTAATTATTATTATAATTAAGGGATACTATATTGTTTACAACTTATTTTCTTCATGTCATTGTAATAAATATACCTAAATTTCAGCAATAAACAAACTTTCAGTTGGAAATGAAAAATTTAATATTTTGATGTAATCATTGAAAATGACTGAAAATGTATTTTAAATTCAAACAAACCCTAGTACTTTATGTACAACATATCCAAATGTTAAATAATAAAACATGTCTGATTGATCACAGAATTACTACTTCTATTTATGAATAACTTACCATTGTAAGAGAACAAAGATTTCAAATTAAATTAAAAGAGAGAGAGAGAGTATCGGATCGTGGCTTGCCTTGTCACGAGTTCGAGCCCAGTACCACTAAAGACCCGCCGTGTAGGGCAGCGATGCACGTTAAATCTGTCGAGAGCTGAAACGTCCTCCCGTTGGTGTGGTGGGGTAGTTAGGAGAGGGGGTGCCAGCTCAGGTGTCGTCCACGTCACTTGACCATGGTTCAAAATTACGTGGTCCGTCGCCAAAAGCCCTCGTGTAGCTGAACAGTGCGACGTTAATATTCAATCATTCATTTAATATATTTCGAAGATTTCATACAATTCGGTTGAAAACCGCATGCTAAGAGCAAAAAATATGCTAAAAAAATTGATGAATTTACAATTACAATAAATTCTTACATAGAGAAGCAAAACTGAGATGCTAAAGCGTAGGAATAAAAAATTTTGAGTATGTCTGAAGTAGTTTTCGAAATATTTATTTTAAAGTTTAGAAAATTTGCGTGCGTTATGTTATACTTGATATCAATTAAATGGTTAAAATAATTTGTGTTAATATTAGTCATGTAATCGTTTGATGACACATTCATATACTAATAAAAATTATCATGGTCATTGATGCGAATGTCAAGAATTTTATCTAATTTTAAATTCAGACATTAAGATATTGATGTAGAAAATATAAAACGACCATCTAAAATACATGAAAAATGCAGTCTGCTATAAAATGATCTTGACAAACAAAATCCGGCATTTTCACTCCGGCTTAGGCAGGGGCGATCTGGAAAAACAGAGAGAGAACCGCGGTTTTTTCATGGATGCCGCTGTAGCTTTTAAAGCTCCCAGGAAAATATATATATATATATATATATAAATTACAAATGCAAAATAAATCTTGTAATTTTCCATACATTTTTATAACAACATTGTGGAATTGGCTTCCAATACATTGTTGTGTTTGACAATATCTAAGGTAACCAACCCTACTTTAGATAGATTTGTACTACTTTTTCGTAACCGTATTCCTTTTAAAATTAATTCGTGCAGCCGAAATACACGTTTTGTACCCTTAAAAATTTATGTTAACTATAACGGTTAATTTTAATTTATGCAACTTGTGAAATGTTCATAATTAACCATTTCCGTCTAAACAGTTTACATGAAACAAAAAGTTTGGACTTCTTCATTCATTAGGGATTTATATAAGATTCTAACATTAAATTTTATTTTTCACCGAATAGGATTGAGTGAATGTGTATAGTGCTTCCACACCACAGGTCTGGGGTTCTATTAAAGGCTGCGCAAGGTCGACTCTGCCTTTCATCCCCGCTACATTGGGTCGATAAATGAGTACCAAGCTTGCTTCGAGTCTTAAACACTGAAGGTGTCTCTTCAGACAGACCACCAAATCGGGACATCTGTTCATGCACCTTAGCGTCCAATGGCCACGTGTATTATGATGGGCACAGTAGTTCCTGGCCCTCATGGATTGTTGTGCTTCTGAGTTTGAGTCTTAAGTTTGAGGATTACCTCACTTTGGGGATACCCCTTAGATAAACATGTATTTCCACTCATTTGCAATTAAACATTTTTCTTTCAATTACGTTTATTTCAGAAGGAAGTTTGATTTTTCAAATGTATTTGCTTTATAACATGTATATTTGTGTATTATATTAAACATTTTATCAATCCAAAATTACATGTTTTTAGCTCCTCTAAAAGCTTTTAGGATTTTACGACTGATCTTAAAATCCATATACGTTTTATAGTAGTGTATTTAAAAATGATAAAGACATTTTTACGACTGTGTGAGCTTTTATGCCTCGTTTATAAATATAAAAAATTGCATTCAGCTACAGTTTTTAAAATGTACATAAATAAGTGGAGCAACAGGATACTTACATATTATGAATATTTTTAAATGCAGTAAGATATATTTATATTTCAGTTTCTTTACAATTTGAATAGAAGTTGTAAGCCATTTTGAGAATAGTTTGATATTGAGTATAAACCCATAGGCTGTTTAATATTGTAAAGTGTTTTACTTTGATACCAGCTCACATTAAAATAAGGCTCATTTGCAGTTATATGATCAGCTTCAGTGATATTTAAATTTTCAAAAATTGTCTACACGTACGAAAACATTCTTTCACAACCGCACACCACATCTCATACTATATCTTCCTACAGCAGGAAATATTTGTGTATACTGAAAAATTTAATACAGGATACATTTCCAAGTGTTAAATTTGTTTTAAAATTTGGTATGAATACATTGTGGAACTGTCGGTTGACTTCACTGAACAAAATTGTTTTAAGTGTACTGTTTTGAAAGACCAGATTAATTAGGAGAACTTTTCTCACAATAGAATTTGTAATGACTGAATTGTGTGAAAATGTAGTTATCGATGTGTGACATTTTCCTTGTAATAAAAGAAACAGAAAGATAAGAAATTTAACTTGAGTAGAAAATGGTTAGAAGTACTGTCATGCGCATTTGAAAAGTATATCCCCCATTAAAATTAAAAATTATTGACTGAATGTGTGTTATGTCCATCACAAATGCCGATGTAGAAAAGGAATTTTTATTTAATACAAGAAGTTCGAAAAAGAGAACACTAGGAAGGAAAATTTAAATTTTTTCCGAAAAATATTCAGTTAACATAAAAATATCTTTTATATGATTTTTAATTAAAATAAATTAAAAAGTATTGAAATCCTTTTTTATGCTATTTTAAATTAAAAATATATCTGAATAGAAAGATCGGTTTTATTTCATAAATATAATCATTGTATGTAATATTTATTGTGTTATTGTTTAAAAATGAGATAGGGCCTTTGCTCTTTTTAGCTCATTACTTTTTTTTTTAAAAAACTGGAGATGAGTAAACGCGTTTTCTTACGCTCATATTCAAAAATGAATACAGGATGCTTTTTTTTTTTTGGTTCAAATCGCAATACCAAATATATATATATATATATATATATATTTATTTAAAAAAAGACAGAAAAATAAATTTTCTTTGAAGAAAATATAATTATTTTTCAACTTCTAACATACTATTTATTTCATTTTTTCCTCTTTTTTTTACCTTTCATTTCGTTTTTAATTTTACTGTGACTGAACATATAGGAGAAAGAAACACCGTATCTTTTTCAAAGAGGATTGATCAAGAGAGGATATCTACGCTTTCAAAGAAGATTGCCCAAGGCAACTTAACAGCTAGCTGTAAACGATTGATCTCTTGGTTCTTACTTTTCAAAGCGACCGAATTGGATCGTAAAATTTTCCCCGTTCGACATCCCAAGTTCTAAAAGAGGGAAAGGAAAAACGTCTGTTGCATTTTTGAAGGGAATCGCAAAATAAGAGTTAAACGCTTTCGGAATAACTTTTCAGGAGGAAGGTGTCCAGTTTTAGAGGGTTAATTTACTCTAATATTTAATACACATTGGCATAAAAAGGTAAATTGTAAACATTTTCTGTAAGTTTTAGTTATATTTTAGAACCATCTATATTATATTGGTAAATCATACTCTGTAATTTTTCCATGTAATTCAATGAGAAAAGAAATATATGTATAACGAATAATTGACGTGAACTTCTAGAAATTAGTATGTCTTTTCTAATACATTCCCAGAAGATTGTATACTTTTAGAAAAAAAAATTAATATTCTGAAACAATAAAAATCAAAGAAAAATATACTTCTATTTTTTAAATGGTTTAGAATAAATAAATCACAGATTATTCAATTTGTATATAAATCAATAACTCAAAATAAAGGAAAATCAAATAAAATTTAATCATTAATATAATTCAATTCTTTAACTTATTGGTGAAAAGAGTATTTATTTTCTTTTTTAAACTTTGGAGACAGTCATTTCTAAAGAAAAATCAAACATTTGTAAATGATAATTACAAAGTGTCAAACATGTTGATTGTTATCTTATTACAAAATTTCTTCAAATACTTTCATATCAACTCTAGTATTTTATGTACAAAATTGCTTTAAAAAGCTTATGATTTTAAAGCAGATAAATCTGTAATATCCACAAATCATAAACTCATATTCATAATTATCTTTACATGCATAAAACTGAGTTTTCGGAAATTAAACTATTTTATGAATTATGCAAAATACCAAATACAGAAGAAAAAATTAAAAAGTTATATCATGGAAAAAATGGTACTTATTTGTTGAGTAGCCGATGTTGAATAATTAGCCACTGACATTAAATGCAATCGATAAAGAGACATTTTCATCAGAAAATTCTCTACATCAAAATTTTCATATTACACTGGCTTCAAGAAATAAATTTTGTTACAAGTTAAACATGTACTTAAAGAAAATAAGATCATAAAAAATAATCAAATTACAATTAATCATTTCTAAAAATTACCTTTTGCAATATCATTCCCCTTAAGAATTTTTAATTTAAAAAGAAACGACATTAATTTTTGCAGAGTAATATTGGAGATTGCAGCATGACCACAGACTGGTGAGGCGTAAACGATCACTGGTCTAATAATGAGAGTATAGATAGGCATATCTTGTTTTTTATAGATAGATTTGAGTTCCGAGAAATTAGGAGGTGAAGACTTCACAATACTTTTCGGAACTTGTCTTTAGTTTGAGTAATGTGTTGTCGGAATGTGAGGTTTTATATCTAAAATGACACCGAGGTATTTCGTGCTTTGAGACCAGGGCACTGTGTGAGTAAGAGAATAGTTATTTAAAAATCAATTTGCCAAAGGTAAAAATCAAAGAACAATGACAATAAAATTTCATAATTTTGTTCTTTTGTCCAGATCAGGATTAACTATTTCCAGATTTGGTGACTAATTTCATATACCAATTCAGGATTTGGCGACTGAAATATTTAAGTTACAACCCATTCATCATCTTTTTTTTAAAAAAATTCGAGTGGCTAAATGCTTTGAAACTAGCCATTCAACAAACATACCATTTTTACTAGTCTTGTAATTTATTCATTGCACATGATTGTGTAAGTATGAAAATATTTTGAATTTAGCTTTTATTTTGTTGAGAAAAATATGAGAATTTGGGTTGATTGATTGATTGATTGAATATTAACGTCGCACTGTTCAGCTACACGAGGGCTTTTTGGCGACGGACACGTAATTTTTGAACCATGGTCAGTGACGTGGAGACACCTGAGCTGGCACCCCCTCTCCCTAACTACCACACCACACCAACGGGAGGACGTTTCAGCTCTCGACAGATTTAACGTGCATCGCTGCCCTACACGGCGGGTCTTTAGTGGTACAGGGTTCGAACCCGTGACAAAGCAAGCCACAGTCGATACCTATACCACTCGGCTACCGCGGCCACATGAGAATTTGGGACATGTATCCTTAGGACTGATTAACACGATAGTGGAGTATTTTATTTTATTTTAATCACCATGGCAAGAAGAGTTAAATATTTAATTGAGATTTAAAATATTATGTATAGAACCAGATAGTAAAATACAGGAAATTAGTGTTTTAAATTTAATACTCTTAAATCTGACTAGGAAGCAAAATCAATAGGCAAACATTCCAGACACTTAGAAAAAAATTTGTCAAAAGCCCCGTAAAGAGGCTGTGACAAACTTCAAATAGGCCATGATTGCATGGCACATTGTCTTAATAAAATAAGCATCCTTCCATCTAGTATATGCCAAATTTTAAGTTTAACGTGATGAATGCAAAGCCATTTTGCCCAGAACTAGATAGTTACAAAAACATGGTATTATAAGCAAACTACTTGAATGCCAGAATTTTCATGAATACATCATGTTCCTATTTTTGTTTTGTTCCCATGTTAATTTGTCATAGTTCATTAAAGCTTTGTTCTTTTTAAAAAATCTTTGTTGTGTGAAATTTGAGCTGTTTTATATATTTGGCTGATCCTTTCAATAAAGCCATATGTAACAACAGTGTTTCAAATTTAAGCTTTAGCAAATCTTAGCCATCTTCTGATTTGGAAATGGGTCAATGGTATAATACACAACTACCAATTTCTGATATATACAAAGTTAAATAATTTGGTTAAGTTGAACACTGAAATAAAGGCATCTTTCAAAGGTTTAAGTAATTTAATTTTACAAATTATAATCTGAAGGATAACTATTTAACATGCACAAACAATCCATGTAAAAAAGAACAGAAATTTCAAGCTCTGTGTAATTGACAGCCCTGACATACAACATGTAATTAAACTATCTGATTTTTGAATCAAAATATTCATTGAAAAATAATTTATAACATTTAACAATAAAACTTTTGAATCTAAAGAATTTTTTTATTTTATGGGAAAAATGATAAAAAAATATTTTTAAAATAATTTTGCAATTATGGTGAAAAGTTATGGAACAGCAAAAAATAAACGTGTGTTCTGTGTTTAATGCACACACACACAAATATTCCCAGTCTCTACTGGAACATAACTGTCCATATTTTCAACAATTACCACTGAATTGGGGATCAAGAGTTCTACAAAATGCAAATTGTTAAATAATTTCATTTATTGTTTTCAGTTAGACTGAATATAAGAAAAGTTCTGATTGTCGTTATTATATGTTAAAATGGTGTAGGGCAAAAGAAAAAATTGTTTATTGAAACGTTATTAATTATAAGAAAAATACAAGCTTTACAATCCACTACTTCAATATATTAGTGGTAGTCCCATGTATATCTTAAGAGTATTTTATTTACTTCATTGTATACCCCTTCCAAATAATTTTGCTTCTACGAAGGAATGAATGGCTTACAGGAGTTATGCTATGTGCATTTCACAATTTACAAACCCATGTATATATATTATGTGGATTAATATTATCAATGCACCTTGAGTTAATATTCAAGGATCAACAGGTATTTCTTTGGACATATTGGCAGGGCTATATAATACTTTTTTGCTTTTCGCAAAATGTTTGGCGGGGTATTAAACATCTATATATTTTTTGCCATTGGTCTCCACCTTAATTCAATAGATGCTGCGGGAGAAGTGTATGTACTTCTCCAGCAGAGGTTAATTTGCCACAGTTTCACGTATCCAGGTATTTAACATACTAAAAACTTTGTTTTATAGGAAACAAAACAAATATCCTTATACTTATTATGACACTTCAAGACAACAAATATTTTTGCATTAAACGTTTCTGCAAATCTTTAATAACATTTATTTTGTAATTAATACCTAAAAGTGTGTTATTTATACTTTACACCACACTCACTCCATAAAAGTGTATAGCACAATGTTTTTCTTTTTTTGTTCTAATAGTAGAAAAACTTTAAATATATTATACAAATGTAATATATAATAAGCTGTTTTATAACTTATATGTAATCTGTATAAAGTAACTCCCTGTTCAAGTATATACATTATAAAATGTTAATTTATCTATATGTATATGTTTAGAGGGCATTTTGTACATGAATATTATTCATGGGTATTTTTCAATTTACATAGTAACTACATGATTATAGTTTAATTTTTGAATTCTCCTTAGATTGATCTTAGAATAAATTATTATCAAATAAATTTTTAACAAGTCAACATATCCCAAGATCCTAATTTAACTTTTGCTTAGTGGTAAAAAGAAAAGTGTTTCATCAGTTATACACAGAAGTATCTAACAATTGTACTGAACAATTTATTAATCTTACTCTTTAATTTCAATCAAGAATATTCTAAAATGCTTCTTGAAACAATATATTCATATTTCAAAAAGAAATTTATATATAATAAGTCATATATCATATATTAGAAATATTATTAATTGTACCTATATATTAGAAATTACGACCATGTTATGAAAGATGAAACATGTTTTATCCCTTTTACGTTAATGTTACAATAAAAAAATGGGAATTTTTACAACTACAACAACAAAAATTTGGTACTTGCATACTATTGCAATAACGCCGATGTTCAAGATAATTTGCCAACCAACCCTGATTTCACATGTGTTGTAAGCGCTCAGTTGGCAACCAAGTGCTGCGTTTCATATAATGTCCCCAATGCAGTTGCGATAATACACAAGCACCAAAATTGGTACTCCACTGAAGAGTCAATTCTTACACATTAATCTTAAAAATTACTTAGCATGGCATTAGTCATTGCCTCTGTTTTTGCTCAGCTAATAGCCAGCAAAACCCCCTTTTCTACTTTGGTGTTGACATGACTGGTAAAATGAAACTGCGTATTGAAAACATTTATTCACAATACTTGAAAAAGTTATTATATTTGCCGGACAAAGATAAAATTGATATTTTTACTGGCTCAGGTTAATCATTTCACTTTTCTATATATATGTACATAATATACATTAGTATTTACTGGATATACAGATAATGGGTTTATGACAGCTTTTCGCGCTGCTGATAACAGACTTTGGCAATATCCAAAAAGATACACTCACTACAAACATTGTATCAGAAGAGAACTTCACCTATTTTTATTCTGTTTGGCCTCATGGTCCCTATAAGCACTAAGTACCAATGCATATATAAACTTAAATAACATACATAAATCTGGAAACAAATTTATGAGAAGTATGACCAGTGGTGCAACGTAGAATATTAGGGCCTCCTGCAAAAGTAAGGCTTTGGGCCCCATCCCGCATTATAGGGGTGTACATTATGCCATTGAATATGACGCATATTGAAAATTTTCATTCAGTTTACATTTAAATATTTACTTCATAGTATCTAACCTAGGATTAATCCTGCTGCAAATAAGTTCATTTTATCTAAATGAGATAATATTTGTGACAATTAATGCAATATTTTAGGTTTAGCCTTCAAAACTTAGAAATTTTTTTTTTCCATTGAGTGTTGACATTTGTTTTCAAGTAAATAGAAATTCATAGATTCAATTTTAAATTACTTTCTTTTTTGGACATTTAAACTAATTCGTATTATCGCACCTTTTTTGTTTTAAATCATGAATATAATCCAATGGAATGCACGTGGAATTAAAAACAAGAGGTCAGATATTCTTTTCGCGCCAATTTTTCAAAAATTAAGTATTTTAATAATTCAAGAAACTTGGATACATCCAAATGAAATTTTTACAATTCCCAATAAGAATATATTCCGAATTGATAAAGAAATCAAAAGAGGAGGTGGATTAATTATAGTTTTAAATAAAGATATTAGCTCAATAAAAAAATATTCTCTGAAATTAGTGAAGACTAATAGTCAGAGTTCAGATAGATATTGTTCCTATTAATATATACATCCCACCGGGTAACTTTAAAGCAGTGCTTCACAAACTTTCAATACTGCGCCCTCCTTTTGAATCACAATTTTTATCGCTCCCCCCTTATACATTAATAATGTTCTGAATGCAATAATAATGCATTTTGAAGCTAAAGCAACTATCTTTAGTATAAACCGTACAAATTCATGATATAAGTATTAAATTTTAAATATATTACTTTTAAGCAAAAAATAATAATAATCATCATAATTATGTAATAGGATAATTATTATGTTATTTTTCTTTTCTCTAATTTTTAATTTGGAACATTAGTGGTGGTTGCTTAGAAGACAAAATATAGATATCAGCTAAATATAGAAAAATAACTCAGAGAGTCAATTTTTAATCATAAGCATTCCTTTGAAAAACTTTTTTCTGTAAGATAAGCCCATGGAAGTCGCTGATACTTATTGAACTTGTTCTTATTTTAGTATTAATTAATTAGTTATAAAATACCCTGTGCAGCACTGATATATTAAAAATTTACCGCCTGAGGAAAATAAAACACTATTGATATAATAGCTGAATTGTCAGGAGAGTTAAGCCAAGTGAGCGACAATGTTTACAAAAATGTAAAATGATTTTCTTTAAATGATTGCTCAAATTATAATTAGTTTTAAGCGAACTGTAATTTTAAGCCTCACAGAATTAGCATTTAGCATTGATGTTGAATAATGAACAATAAAAAAAATTCTGATGAAGAATAATTGTATTGTTTTTAATTCTTAAAGCGAAAAGACTTCAACATGTTTTAACCCTTGAGCAGGCGCACAGTCGATACTAATGGTCAGGCGGGGTTATTGCGTTACCCCAATCCTTTTTTATAATTATTTTTACAGTACACAATAAAAATCGTAATTCCAGTGAATAATTTAATTAAGAGAAAATATACTCACCCCTTTTTTCAAGGTCACAGAAAATATTTCGGAAAAAAAGTTATCACACCGGGAACTCAGACAAAACAAGTACCTTAAGATTGTAAAAATAACGTTGGTCATTCCCAAAAAAAGAGGGAGATATGAAACAAATATATTTTAGTTCACGTTAAGACTATCAAACAGGAGGATAGTGTCAGGGCCATTGGTAACAATTAAACAGTTTTGCCAGAAATACCGATTTCGTGCACTGTGTGCTCGGCGTGACCGCTCCTGGATTAAAAGTGTATTTATTACAATACTAGCTGGTATACCCGTTCTTCGCACGGGTGAACTGAAAAATTAAACAACACAGATTGAAGGATAAAGAAGTTTTTAATGAGTTAATTTTACGTGAATTGCAAATTAAACACAAAAAGCTTTTGACGTAACTCAGGTAACAAAAAAAAGAGAGAAATAAAACACCTTTGTTAAATTTTAAGTATGTAGGTCTAATAGCTGATAAAAAGGATTTTTCTTTTAATTTATAACTCCCCGTAACACTCTTGAGGGTTGGTTTTTGAAAATACCTTCCTAAGCTGATCTCTACTCAGCAAAAGTAACACATTGTTAAAAGTTTTGTGTAATGAACGCTTAAAATAGTGTAAATAATTTTTATCTGAAAGTATAATACATTAATATTACTTTCTGTAGCATTTTTTTTATGTTAAAATTGTAATATTCGCAAGCAACGCCGTTTCTTAAATTATAATGACGATCCAATGAAAAACATAACGAAATGTTAACGATAGAGTCAAGTTGGCAAATGCCTAGCTACTTTCATAACTCGAGCTTTATTAGAGCTTTGTAAGACCCACCGAGTAGGGAAGAAATGCACTTTAATACTTTATCCAACCGTATTATGATTTACTGCAGTTTTTTTCATACAATATTTTTTTGGATCGCTACATTTAAAATTAAGGGATATACATAAACAAAATACTCCAGTTTGGAAAATTTAATCCGTTAGAGCTAATAAATTAAATAAAGATATTCCACTGTAAAATTAATTATATATACCGTTTACTTAAAATAAGTAGTCAAATCATTTTCTAAGGTCTTCATTAACATACAAAAACATAAGACACTTAAATTTTGACAAACTATTTTTTCCGCTAAAATACTCCTCATGGAACCGGTGCTGCCATATATCTTGGAAGAGTGGATTTCAAAGAATATTCCTGCTAATTAGTGGAAGAATATTCCTTCTAAGTTGGTGTGGTGTGGTAGTTAGGAGAAAGGGGTGCCAGCTCAGATGTCGTCCACGTTACTTGACTAAGGTTCAAAATTACGTGATCCGTTGCCAAAGGCCCTCGTGTAGCTGAACAGTGCAACATTAATATTCACTCACTCACTCCAAAAAATACAGTACTGTAATAATTATTTTTATACTTAAAAATGCAATATCCGCCTATTCAATTAAAATTATAGCGTTATAATTAACTACTAACCACAAATAAATTTTGAAAGTTTGTCCAAATGATGCAGTGTGAAAGAGAAAGCTTATTTACTTTAAGTATCAGAACTGATAAAAGCATTTATTTGGAAAAAAGACCAATTTCTTACTACCAAATATGCATAATAAGAAATTAAAAAACATTAAAATAAAGAGAGATTTATAACAACCTCTCCCTTCAAAACTTAGTTTGATTCTGAAATAAAAAAATAGGCATTATATCAGAGGAATTAATTAGAAGCGAGCACCTTGCGTAGCCAAAACAAAAAAAGGTTTTTCACAAACAAAAGATAGATATATGCAGACGTGGTTTTTTTTTGCAGCGTATGCCAGAATTGCTAGCAGAAGACATAATTTTTTCCTACTTACTTGACAAATATCGTTATATTTTTGACACTTTTCCCAAATCTTTATAAATTATAGTCTATGCTATAAATTATAGCCTATGTGCTATTCTGATGTATAAGCTATATTACTGTAAAGTTTCATTAAAATCCATTCAGTACTTTTTGCGTGAAAGACCAACAAAAATTTTCACAAACTTTCACACTTATAATATATATTAGATAGATGTTCTAAAAAATTATTTAAAACGTTTTTCATTATGCTTTATATGTTTGGGAATACTCATAAAAATAAATCTTGGCCTAGTAATCTTTCAAACTTCCCTAAATGAAAAACCAAATACAGAAGAGCAGGGACGTAACTACCGTACAAGTGAGTTCGAAGGTCAAACCTTAGCAAATACATTCTGCTGCCTACAGCTGATGGAAATAATATATAACAGTGATGAATTTTTTATCTTCCTAAAATTTTTTGATTATGGGTCTGGGTTTCGTTTTTCACTGAAAGAGTAGTATTTTCGGTTTGAAAAAAAAGGGTAATAAAGAAACTCTCATCATCTCTCAAAAATCTCTCTCTACAGCAAATCAAATAAAATGTTTTTATTTGGTTATAGTATCAAATATAGCTAAGAAAGGAGGTTTTGAAGAAGAAGTTTTTATTTTTGATGACGTAATATCGCAGATAATATATATATATATATATATATATATATATATATATATATATATATATATATATATATATATATATATACACCTCTTGGTACATAATATGACAAATTACAGGTGAAGGTTGGTGCCGCAAAACTTGTTTAAACCTGCAATCCTGGCTCCTAAGGCCAGGAATTTGTCTTTATACTATGTGCTTCCTTCCTACTTTTAGTTATCTTAGGTATATAACTATATGATTATTTTTATATTTTTGTTTATGTAGATGTATATGTGTGTATAAATTTATATATATGTGTATGTATATGTATATGATTATATATATTGAAAAAATTCTTTTATATTGGATATATATATATATATATATATATATATATATGTAGGGTTGGATATGTGCAATGGAGAAGCCCTCCCCCTGTACTTAGGGTGGAGCAGTCCACACTGACGTCACACCCCGTCAGGAATGTCCGACTAAAAGGACACTCGGGAAAATAGGTAGACGGACGTTAGGGACGCTAAGCTTTAGACGTAGGAGAAAGACGTTCTCCTTTGCTGTTTAGTATAATTTAGATATTTCTTCCTTCATCTTGTTAAATAAATCATTTATCATCCTTAGGTTGTAGTCATTTTCCCATATTTTGGGGGCTCGACCTTTCTCTTGCATATTAAGGAAAATCTCCTCTAGACGAGAGAAAATTTTTAAGACGCGTTAATATTTTTCTTCAGTGGACGCTACATTGCAAAAAGCGTAAAAACGTGTTCCTGTTGGAATTTCTTTTTCTTGGATTCATTTAGTGCCTCAACTGGATTTGGATTTATTGTACGGACTGCTCCCCAACCCCAGGTAGGCAAAATTTAACTAAACGTATTTTTTTGTTTGTTTATTTTGGCTTTAAAATAACTGTATTTAGTAGTTTTAACTCAGAGTGTGAGAGGGAAATTTTGATTACAACCTTGCACCGTCTAAATTTTCAAAGTGATTAATTTTGTATATTAAGATGTCCTGTAAAAAATTTAAATTAGGCGATATTCCTATAATTGCTAATTCGTTGAAATGTGGTACAACTCGTGCTGTAAAACATTAAATTCTGTATTTGGATTCACCGAATTTGACCGTTCTTCGCGAAATAAAATAAGAAATTTTTCTACATTCCTAAAGAGTTAAGAGTTGAAGAACACAAAGAAAAAATTTTAACCGAATTCTCATTGCCTGATTTTATCTCAGTCGCTAATTTATTGCATTTAGACGTAGAAACAAATGAGCACAATTTATGCAATAGTATATTTAAAGCTTTGACGAACTTAGATGAATTCCAACTAACATTAAATAATTCGGAGGCATCCTTTTCTGAAGGCAAAAACGTAGTTTCAAAAACCACGTTTCAAAAACGAATCACGTTAGACAGGAATTTTTCATCGGAAGGGACAGACCAGCACTCCCCGTTTCAACAACATCCGGTCAGTAATTCTCCCCTACTCAGCGTTCAAGGTTATTCTTTCATTCCGGCACATCAAAACGTTTCATCTCTCTGTACACAAAATACTTTTCCTCCCTATTCAAATGAAGCTTCCCTTAAAGAGATGAATACCCAGTTTTGGACTTTATTGCGGGATATTTCGGCGACTAGTAGAAAATTTACAGGGGAAGATTTTTATTCTGTAAATAGTTTCTTTTACGATGTTGAAGAAAATTTTGATTTATTCCCAGCTATCAGTTCTTCTCAAAAATTAATTTTCGCGAAACGTCTAGTATGTGGAACTGCTAAATCATTTCTTTTTTCACAAAGAAATTTAAATACATACGAGTCATTCAAAAAAGCTTTAATTGAAGAATTTTCGGATTCAGTCACTTTAATAGAAATTCACCATGAATTAGAAAAAAGGAAAATGTATAAAACCGAGACTTTAATGCAATATTTTAATTCCCTGCGTGAATTAGCAAATAGATGTGATTCAAAAATTGACGAAGCATCAATTATCCAGTACGTAATTAATGGAATTGATGGGCCTCGTTCAGATAAAATAATCCTCTATGGTGCAACCTCATTTTCCGAATTTAAGCAGAAATTACGTACCTATGAAACTGTCATTAAAAACATGGGAATACATAACTCTAATTCACCGAATTTTCGTCATTCATATGAAAGCCGAGGACGCGATTTAAAACAACAAAGCTTCCAAAGAAAACCCACAAAATTTAACGTTTCCGACGCAGCTAAAAATCCCCAACGTTGTTTTAATTGTAATGATATAGGTCATCTATCAAAATCTTGTCCTAATCATTCACGTGGCCCCAGATGCCTCTCATGTAATCTTTATGGTCACAAATCATTTGAATGCCGACGAGCTAATTTAAATAACACTTCTACACCACCTTCTGGTGTAAATGCTGTGCATGAATTGCCTTCTCCTATTAATATGTGTAAAGACGTAACAATTTTTGGGCGTAAACTTAACGGGTTAGTAGACACAGGCAGCAATTTAACACTATTAAGAAATTCTACTTACATAAATATAGATGCACCGCCACTGAAACAAACCAACACATTATTAACAGGTTTTGGTTTTTTGCGAATTAATGTGATAGGAACTTTTGATTCTGAAATTACTATCGATGATCAAATTTTTCCTGTTACTATTTCTGTTGTACCAAATTCTTGTACAAATTATGACCTTATAATCGGTTGTGACGTAATTAAACAAGCACATCTAAATATATCGCCTACAGGCGTAAAATTTGCACAAATTTTAAGGCCTTCTGATAATGCAAATGAAAATTTTATTATGACGATTTCTGACGGTTCACCCACATTTGAAATCGGTCCAAATGTTTCTCAACATAATCGAGCTGAAGTCGAGCAACTGCTTTCGACATACACGCCTAAAAAAACAAAAACTGTAAACATTGAGCTTGATATCGCTCTCACCGACGACGAACCGATATTTCATAAGCCCCGACGTTTGCCATTTGCTGAACGAGATATAGTGGACGCTCAAGTTGATGAATGGGTTAAAAATGGAATTGTTGAGCCGTGTTCATCCCCTTACGCTAGTCAAGTTGTGGTAGTAAAGAAAAAAAACGGGAAATCAAGAGTTTGTATTGATTATAGACGCTTAAATCGCAAACTTATTAAAGACAACTATCATCTTCCTTTAATTGACGATATTTTAGATTGTCTCCAAAATGCTAAAATATTTACTACTCTAGATCTAAAAAACGGATTTTTCCATGTCGCGGTAAATGAAAGGAGCCGTAAATTTACTAGTTTTGTTACTCACAATGGTCAGTATCAATTTAGACGAATGCCTTTCGGACTGAGTACTTGTCCTTCCACCTTTATGCGGTACATAAATGCCATTTTTCGACATCTGATTTCGAAAAGCATTGTTCTCCCATATATGGATGATGTCGTTATTCCCGCTGCTAATGAGTCCCAAGCCCTTGAATATCTAAAAATTGTTCTACAGGTAGCTTGTGATTACGGACTTGAAATAAATTTTAAAAAATGTCAATTTTTACATAATAAAATTGAGTTTCTTGGCCATATTATAGAAAACGATAGATTGTTTCCTTCCCCTTCAAAAACTAAAGCTGTTGTTAATTATCCTGATCTTAAAAATATTAAAGACGTTCGCCGATTTCCAGGTCTTACTGGCTATTTTAGAAAGTTTTTACCCTCATATTCGACCATAGCAAAACCTTTGAGTGACCTCCTTCGTAAAGACTCCCTTTTCCAATTTTATGCTGAACAACAGACAGCATTTCAAAAATTAAAATACTTACTTTCCCAACAACCCGTTTTAAGTATTTTTAACCCAAATTCTCCCACTGAGATTCACACTGGCGCGTCAATCGATGGTTTGGGTGCAGTCCTACTCCAAAAATCCATACATGACAACCAGTTTCACCCTGTATTCTACATGTCAAAAAAGACATCAGACCATGAAAGAAAGTACACTAGTTTTGAACTAGAAGTCCTTGCAGTGGTCGAAGCACTTAAAAAGTTTCGCATCTATGTACTAGGAAAATCATTCAAAATTATAACTGACTGTGACGCCCTCGTCAAAACACTAAGTAAAAAAGAGCTTAATCCCAGGATAGCAGATGGGCACTTTATCGCCAAGAATTTAATTATACAATAGAACACCGTACAGACTCAAAGATGGCTCATGTGGAGGCTCTCAGTCGACCTCCACATTGTATGCAAATCCAAAATAGGGTTCATCTTCAATTTCTCAAAGCACAACAGGCTGATGACCAAATAACAACAATAAAGACGCTTCTAGAAACAACGCCGCATGACAACTATATCGTAAAAAACAAACTTCTTTACAAAACAGTCAATGGCACCGATTTACTAGTGGTACCTGACGAAATGCAGGCTAACATCATTAAAACTGCACATGAACGTGGACATTTTGCTGTTCTACGCACACAAGATTTAGTTAGCAAAGACCTTTACATCCCACGACTTAAAGACAAAGTTGAAAAATGCATTCAAAACTGTGTTATATGCATTCTCACAAACCGGAAACGTGGTAAACAAGATGGCACGCTTAACCCGATAGAAAAAAACGATTTACCACTCCATACATTTCATCTAGATCATTTGGGTCCCCTAGCGACAACTTCTAAGAAATACAAGCATGTTTTTGCAGTGATTGACGCATTCAGTAAATTTACATGGCTGTATCCCACTAGATCTACGGACGCTGCAGAAGTCATAAATCGATTAGAAAACCAAAGACATGTCTTCGGAAACCCCGCTAGGATTATCATTGATAAAGGATCCGCATTTACTTCCTCCGCATTTGAAGATTACTGTAAAAAGCAAAACATCCTTCATATCTCCATTACAACTGGTCTCCCAAGATCTAATGGCCAAATTGAAAAACAAAATTCCACCATCATTTCTGTGCTGTCAAAACTTTCTGTCGACGATCCCGAGAAATGGTATTCTCACGTACCCCACCTGCAAGAAATCCTGAACTCAACTTTTCAAAGAAGCATCAAGATGACTCCATTTGAGCTCCTTTTCGGCACCAAGATGAAGTCTTGCCAGGACATTGAGATTGTCGAACTTCTTAACGATGAGATTACAGCTCAATTCCAAGAACAACGTGATGCTCTCCGTCAAGATGCCAAAAAGCAAATCTACAAAGTTCAAGATGAGAATCGCCGCACGTACCATCTCCGGCGCAGACAAGCTCATAAATATCAACTACATGACCTAGTAGCAATTAAACGCACTCAGTTTGGTCCAGGCTTGAAACTTAAGCAAAAATACCTCGGACCATACAAAGTTACAAAAGTCAAGCACAATGACACTTATGACGTAGAAAAGTGTGATTTTGTCGACGGACCATCAAAAACGTCTACTTGTGCAGAATTCATGAAACTCTGGCCAAACCAAACTAACTCTACTTGATTTCTCCATTAAAAACTGTTCACAATTTTTCTTCCTGTGAAAAACTTTCATTATGGACATTAACAACAGACTTTTTATCTATTTTTTACTTTAATACCATTTTTATTGAATGACTCTAACATTTTCTTATTTCATTTTGGTACAAATTTAAGTGTTTAGAAGTAGGAGCATCTTGCTTCAATATGTTCCTGTTCCTTATTCCAGATTCTTATTTTAGCCTTGATCTTATTTGTATCGTTAACGTAATTTGTTTTACTACAGTGGTAATGTATGAATTTTTTTCTATTTATGAAATATTACTTTAAATTTGTTTATTTTTCAGTATTTTTGTACTTTTTCTTTGATGATAATTTGTGTTATGTATAATTCTTTCATCTACTGTGTAACTGTGTACATTTTTAATATTTCATTACTAGGTATCTGTGCATTTTATCATTGTATGTAATCAGGCGAGGTCGCCTTTCCGTTCATGATGGCTGATGTAGGGTTGGATATGTGCAATGGACAACCCCTCCCCCTGTACTTAGGGTGGAGCAGTCCACACTGACGTCACACCCCGTCAGGAATGTCCGACTAAAAGGACACTCGGAAAAATAGGTAGACGGACGTTAGGGACGCTAAGCTTTAAACGTAGGAGAAAGACGTTTCTCCTTTGCTGTTTAGTATAATTTAGATATTTCTTCCTTCATCTTGTTAAATAAATCATTTATCATCCTTAGGTTGTAGTCATTTTCCCATATATATATATATATATATATATATATATATATATATATATATATATATATATATATATATATATATATATGTGGCCACGGTAGCCGAGTGGTATAGGCATTGGATCGTGGCTGGCTTTGTCACGAGTTCGAGCCCAGTACCACTAAAGACCCGCCGTGTAGGGCAGCGATGCACGCTAAATCTGTCGAGAGCTGAAACGTCTTCCCGTTGGTGTGGTGTGGTAGTTAGGAGAGGGGGGTGCGAGCTCAGGTGTCGTCCACGTCACTTGACCATGGTTCAAAATTACGTGGTCCGTCGCCAAAAGCCCTCGTGCAGCTGATCAGTGCGACGTTAATCTTCACTCACTCACTCACTCATATATATATATTATTTCAGTGTAAATGTGTATTTTTTTATTATGTCAGAAAGTATTTTGTTTTACTTCATTCCAGTAAATAATTTTTTTAATCTTTTACTTTCGATATGCTCGCCCCCTGGGGGCGCGAACCACAGTTAGAGAAACACTTTTTAAAGACATCAATTTATCAAAAATAGCATCATATATTGATAATCACAGTTTGATATTGGGAGACTGCAACGTATCTCATGGGATATGGGGATCGAAAAATTCCAATGCTTCTGGAAAAAAGATTTTTGACTGGACTATTGAAAATGACTTAATGTTATTAAACGATAAAAGTCCAACTTATCTCCATTCATGGGTTATTTTTACATCTATAGATCTTTCTTTAGCATCTGTAGATTTAAATTATGATTTATCCTGGTCAACAAATACCGATAATTTTGGAAGTGACCACTTCCCTATAATTATTAATTACTGTTAGACATTTAAAAAGTCGGATCCAAATTTTTATGATCTCCTTGTGTTCTTTTTCCAATCCCGTTCCATGATCTCAATGAAAGTAAGCACACCGATTCGAACCCGATCTTTTTGAGTTTCGTGATTTGTGGTTGGCAGCAACTGCCATGCAAATCGAGCGAGTATTTAAACTCGGCTCGTGTTAGTTTTTCGAAAAAGGAAAGGAGAAACAGAAACATAAGAAGTATGTGAGTGGTTTTACTCTTAGAGGGAGAGAACGGCTGGTTGGCAATGCAACTGCAGGTTGCATCACCATTTTAGATTAGAAATTCATTTTACAATATTAGAAGACGGTTCGAATCGGATGTCTCTGGTAATGTTGCTTTTTGAACTTATTGTTTTTTTATCGCTCCAGTAACGAGCAAAGTGACTTTATGATTGATTATTAAAGGCCAATTTTAAGAAACTGTTTTTCGTCTTCATGCCTCTTTGACACATAAATTTCACTGCTAGCTTTGCAAAATTTAAATTAGTTTACCAATAAGTGTAACAAATTTGGTTATGGGCCCAGTCCATGTACTGTGTCGAGACAGGCTAAGCAATTGAACCAGGCCATGATCTTTGTCTATTTAAATACTGTTCCAGTCTAGAACTATTTTTTATGAACTCTGTTGCTAGTACGCTAAATCGAGTAACGGATATGGAGTTTAACAACCAGATATCAGTGTTGACTCAAAACAACTGGAACACATGGAAGCATGATATGTAAGTACTCTTAATGCATTATGGTTGCTGGCAGTTTATAATGCAGACCAAGCCAGAGCAACCTGATGAAGAGGCAACATACAAAAAAAATTAGATCTACAACTTCGTAAGGATAGATGTTATACGTTGATCTATACTAACATCAATTCAGATTTGAAAAATCTGATAACGGAAACAACTGACGGAGTAGCGGCATGGAAGATATTAAAATATCACTTCGAACCAGTCACAAAAGCAAGAGTAATTCAACTATTAGATCAATTTTTTGGAACAAAATACCAACCAGGGGAAGATGTTGGAATCTTCATATCTCGTGTAAAGACAGCGGCAACCAGACTACAAGAAGCGGGTCATAAATTGGACGACCTGTACATAGGATTTCAATTAATAAGGTGGCTTCCTCAGGAATTCCAGTCTACCGTGTGCAACAAATCTACAGATGGAAAGAAGAGGACTTCAGAGTTGTCAAAATTGAAGCAGAGCTGATATTAGAAGCCAATCGTCTTCAGTTGATGAAAAAAGATTTGGAGAAAGCGGAGAATGCTTACTTGAGCAGTTTCCCTTCGAAGAAGTCGAAGACGTTACCTGGTGCTACGGCTGCAGCTCATGGAGATCCAAATGGCAAGAATGATTACCAAAAAAAGGTAGTAAGGTATTTAACTGTAAAACTATTAAAATTGTTAAACAATCTATTAAGACTATAGGTCCGTGTTATGTATGTAATAAGTACGGGCATCTTAAAGTAAACTGTAAAGAGAAAAAGTCTCTACAAAAACCTCCTTCAACTGAAAATGAAACTTTTATAACACAGCTGAATGTAATCTTTAAGAACTAGATAAACAACTCGTAACTAGTTGTATCTTATTTGAGGAAAACTCTGATAAAGGTGTTTGGGTAATAGATACTGCTGCCACGAGTCATTTTTGTAATGACAAGAGTTTAGTTTTAGATCTTAAACCAAAACTAACATGAAAATGTCGTTAGCAACGGAGGATAAAAGTTGTCCCGTAGAAGGAATCGGTACACTTAGATTTCGGGTAAAATATAAGGGGAGTTTTCATGAAATAACTTTGACTGAGATGTTTTATTTAATTCTAAGTTGAGGAGAAATTTATTATCTGGTTCCAGATTAGAAAGTAAAGGTGCGCATTTTGTGGGTGCTAAAGGTAAAATTAATTTTTTTAATAAAGACTGGATAAAATTGTTCTTGGCGACACGCCATGAAAATTTGTATTTTTTTAAGCCAGATCATTATATTATACCAAAGAGTAAAGAAATTAGTTTTTAGTGATATAACCGCTAAAACAAAAAACGGATCAATAGAAATATGGCATCAACGCTTTTGTCATGTTAATAACGATTACTTGGTAAAAACTAGTAAAAATGATAGTGTAAAAGGTCTCCCACGCTTAACTGATAATGGTAAGACTCATTGTATACCGTGTAAATTAGCAAAGTCCAAGAGAGTTTCATTCAAAAGACGGGGCCGTAATATCAAAACGTCCATTGGAATTGTTGCATATGGACCTCTGTGGTCCAATGCAAACTGAAAGCCAAGGCGGTAATAAATATTTCTTGAGTATAATTGACGATTATTCAAGAAAGGTGACTGTATTTCCCATCCGAAATAAATCTGACGTATTTCATACGTTTATAAGATTTCAGAAACGAGCAGAACGTTTTCTAAGTAAAAGGTAATAGCAGTTAGAACTGATGGCGGACTAGAATTTTGTAAAAAGGATATGGATAATTTCTTGACAGAACTGGGTATAAAGCATGAGGTAACAAATTCATATACGCCAGAAATGAATGGGGTCGCGGAAAGATTCAATTTAACCGCTCTAGATGGCATCAAAACATTGCTTAAGTCTAGTGAAGTTCCCCATAAGTTTTGGGGAGAAGCATTACTTTGTTTCACTTATGCGTGGAATCGAATTTGTCACAAAGACAGTAACAAAACTCCTTTCGAAAAATATTCAGGTAGAAAACCATCGGTATTGCATCTAAAACCTTTTGGATGTTTGGCATATGCTGGTGTGCCAAAACAAATTAGAAAAAAATTCGATATGCGTGTTAAAATGGGAATTATGATGGGATACGCACAACGTACTAAGGGTTATAGAATATGGTTGATAGATAAAAATAAATTAGTCGAGACTATTAATGTAAGATTCGATGAAAATAAGATGGGAATTAATTTTAGACAAAAAGTTAACAGTAACCTTGGATATAATTTAAACCTTCCTGATTATTATGATGATGAGGATGATTTTGATAGAGTAAAATATTCATTAACGAGTCGTTTAGTTTCAAAGACAAGTACGGAAACGCCCTCAACATCTGAAAAACCAGATGTATCTTCCGATAATCATAGCTTGATCCCATGTACGGAGGTTAAGTGGATTCGAAATATAGGTAGGAAAGTAACTGGATCTAACGTATATTATAGTATAGAAGGGAAGCAACCCGATTGAAATCTTTTAACGAAATAGAGAGATACTGTAAGAGGCATAATATTGAGTATGATCCTAGTTTATTTAATTTTAGAAAAGATAATACCGAATCCCAGGGATTTTCAGATTTGTTACAGCAACAAGAAGCCCTTATGGTTGAAGTAACTATTCCTAACTGTTACAAACAGGCGATAAGATCCAGAGACGCATCTAAATAGCATGATGCAATGAATAAAGAAATTAACGTAATGATGAAACGTAAAGTTTGGGATTTAGTTGATCATCCGGATAATATAAAAATTTTAGAAAACCGTTGGGTTTATACCATTAAATATGATGAAAATAATAAAATTGTTAGATACAAGGCCCGCTTAGTTGCGCGAGGTAACACACAATTACGAGGCGAGTCATTTGACGAGGTATTTAGTTCAGTCATTAACTTTACTATTGTAAGATTATTTTTCACTATCTGTGTATGTTTGTGGAAATGGACGCATATTCAAGTATAGATATCACTAATGCTTATTTATATGCTAACTTAGATACTGTAATCTACATGAAGCAACCAACTGGATATGAAATTGATAATAACAAAGTGTGTAAGTTACGTAAAGCAATATATGGACTCCACCAGAGTGGACGCCAGTGGTTTTTGGAATTAGAAAATAAATTAATTAAATTAAAATTTAAGAAGTTAGAGTGGGTTAATTGTGTATATATGTTTGAAGATAATGTAATTTTATTATTTTATGTAGATGACATGAATATATTTGGAAAAGAAATGGAAAACGTAAATTTTGTATTACAATTATTGCAGAAAAATTTTGATATAAAAATTATGGGTAAAACAAAGATATTATTAGGAATAGAATTTGAAGAAATTGGTAATAGTCTGTTTATATACATCAGAGATCTTACATTCGAAGGTTATGTGAAATTTACGAAAAATATAAATATCCCGTAAGTTCATTACCTATATCAAAAGGTCAAGTTCTTTCCAAATTAGATTCACCCAAAACTAGCGAAGAAATTTTAACAGTTCCTTATAGAAATTTAATAGGATCTTTGTCATTTATTGCTATACGCACAAGACCCGATATTATGTATGCAGTAAATGTATTATCTCAATTCCAAGCAAACCCGGGAATAAAACATTGGAATAGCTTATTGAGATTATTAGGTTATTTAAAATACTCTCAAGAATATAAATTAGAACTTTCAAAAGTTAAATCATTAAAACTAAGATGTTATTCAGACTCAGATTTTGCTACAAATAGGGATGATTGAGTGTCGATGGGAGGGTTCATAACTTTTATAGACGAAACTCCAATTTCATGGCGAACCTTCAAGCAAAAATCCGTTAGTCTGTCGACCATGGAAGCTGAGTATGTTAGTTTAACAGAAGCAGCTAAGGAATTCATTTGGCTAAAGAATGTAATTGATAATAAAAGTTTAAATTTGGAATTAAGTGAAAATGTAATGTTTTGTGATATAATCAAGCTGCTATAAGTTTTTCAAAGTCACCGGTAGAAAATTATAGAACAAAACATATCGATGTTCGTTATCATTTTCTAAGGAATTTGATATACGACAACGTTTTCCAAATTAAATATATAGGTACCAAAAATAATTTGGCGGACATTTTTTTACCAACCCATGGTAAAGGAAAAATTGTTAGAATTTTGTAGAAAATTATTTCTTTTTTAGAGAATAAGACTTTGTTTCTTTAAGATTAAAATATTAGTTTGTTTATTACAATAAAAATTGTGAATAAAATGTATTTTTTGTGTTAAATTGTATAACATGTAATTATAGATTAAAATTAATTTACTGATTTGTAAGAGATAATGGTGCGAGATTCGAAAAAGGGGGCCGATTGTTAGACATTTAAAAAGTCGGATCCAAATTTTTATGATCTCCTTGTGTTGTTTTTCCAATCCCGTTCCATGATCTCAATGAAAGTAAGCACACCGATTCGAACCCGATCTTTTTGAGTTTCGTGATTTGTGGTTGGCAGCAACTGCCATGCAAATCGAGCGAGTATTTAAACTCGGCTCATGTTAGTTTTTCGAAAAAAGAAAAGGAGAAACAGAAATATTAGAAGTGTGTGAGTGGTTCTACTCTTAGAGGGAGAGAACAGCTGGTTGGCAATGCAACTGCAGGTTGCATCACCATTTTAGATTAGAAATTCATTTTACAATATTAGAAGACGGTTCGAATCGGATTTCTCTGGTAATGTTGCTTTTTGAACTTATTGTCTTTTTTATCGCTCCAGTAACGAGCAAAGTGACTTTATGATTGATTATTAAAGGCAATTTTTAAGAAACTGTTTTTCGTCTTCATGCCTCCTCGACACATAAATTTCACTGCTAGATTTGCAAAATTTAAATTAGTTTACCAATAAGTGTAACAATTACAAAAGAACAAAGAGCTCAGCAACTAATAATTTTAAACAAAAAACAAATTGGAACAAATTTATCAATATTATTCAACAAAATTTAAAGTTAAATGAAAACATAAATAAAGATATTATAGGAGAAATTTAAAAAGTTCAAATCTTATCTCAAGAATTAGAAAAAAAAAACAAATCAGTTCAAGAGCTTCACAGCAGCAAGCGGGCATTTAATAGCAAAAAAAGAAAACTCCTTAACAAAGCAAGAAAAAACTTTAAAGAAGACTGGATAAAATATAAAGAGTACGCGCGAAACTTAAGCGAACAATCAAAGCCTGTAAAGAAAAATTTGGCACAAGACTTGTGAAAAAAAATCTCTTCTCCTGAAGTTCTTTTTAAAATAATCCGGATAATCAAAAATAGAACAAATCCGAACTATTCTTCATTTAATATTATTGAGAATAACGGAACCATACTAAGAAACGAACCATCCCAAGCAGACTTTTTTTTTTTACAATATTACGCAAAACAAAACAACGATAGTATTCAAAATATCTCTATTCCGGACAATAGTCAAGATATTAATGAACTTTTCTTTTTAAAATAATTTTAAATAGCAATATCTCATCAAAAGAACAGCAGTCAAGGGCATGATAAAATTTCTCTTCAAACAATCAACCATCTCCCCATTAAAGGATTAAATCTTCTGAAATCCTTTAATGACAGTTGGTCTTCAAGTCAAATTCCAAAAGATTGGGCTCACGCAATTATCCCACCTTTCATAAAACCTCACAAAATCCCAAGGAAGTTTCGTCATACCATCGTATATCTCTTACTTCAGTAATTGCCAAATTATTAGAAAGAAAGATTCTGCATAGAATGTTAGATTTCAGTTTTCAAAATAAAATTTTTCATGTTAATCATCATGGTTTTTACCCTCACAGAAGTAGGAATAATACGTTACTTCAATTACAACATGACATACTAGCTAGAGCAGTGTTTTACAAACTGTGGGCGCGAGCATATCGAAAATAAAAGATTTAAAATATTTAATTTTACTAGAATGAATTAAATCAAAATGCTTTCAGACATAATAAAAAATGCACTTTTACTCTGATATAATTTATAGGCGCGCGATATTAAATCATCAAAAATAAAAACTTCTTCAATATCTAATGAGCTATTTTTGATCCTATAGCCAAACAAAAAAACTTTTATTTGATTTGTTGTAATCCCATGATGAGAGATTTTTTTACTACGCTTCCTTTTTAATCCTAACATACTACTCATTCAGAGAAAAAACCGATCCCGGACCCAGAATTGAAAAAATTTAGGAACATAAAAAATTCATCACTGTCATTATTTTTGAAATACTGCACATTATAGCTGTAATCTGTTTGACCGTCTAAGTTATTGGTACAGTTAGTTATGACCCCTCTCTTATGTGTTTGTTTCTCATTTAGGGAAGTTGTAAGTAATGTATTTCTGTGTTGCGCTTTTTTTCCATGAAAAGAGTATTATGATATTTGGAAAACCACGGAGAGTATATATATATTTAAGAGTATTCTAAAATATATAAAGCACAACGAAAAACGTTTTACAAAATTTTTTATTAGTAACATATATATTATCATAATTCATACACTTTTTATCCGGAAGTCGTCACGCGGGACACACAGATTACGAAATCGTTAATTCTGGCAAAACTGTTTATTTGTTACCAAAGAAAAGTTGAAAAGTCCTTGAAAGTAGGTAAGTATATTTTCTCATAAATAAATTATTCACTGAAATTACGATTTTTATTGTGTACTATAAAATAATTATAAAAAAGGATTGGGGTGACTAAATAACACCGCTGGACCATTAGTATCGAATGCGCGCCTGCTCCAGGGTTAAAACATGTTGAAGTCTTTTCGCTTTAAATATTAAAAATGATACAATTATTCTTCATCTGAATTTTATATTATTGTTCATTATTCAACATCAATTCTAAATGATAATTCTGTAAGGCTTAAAATTATAGTTCGCTTTAAACTAATTATACTTTGAGCAATCATTTAAAAAATCCTTTTACATTTTTGTAAACATCGTCGCGCACTTAGCTTTACTCTCCTTACAAAATTCAGCGTTTATTTCAATAATGTTTCATTTTCTTATAAAGGAACTCGTGCAAGCGGGGACTTCAGCCGGTACGCTTTTAATGTATCAGTGCTCCATAGTAGTTTATAACTAATTAATTAATACTAAATTAAGAACAAGTTTAATAAGTATTAGCGACTTCCATGGGCTTGTCTTGCAAAGCAAAGATTTTATAAGGAATACTTATGATTAGAAATTGACCCTCTGAGTTCTATTTCTATATTTAGCAGATATCTATATTTTGTCTTCTAAGCAGCCACCGCATTTTGCAATATGTTCAATTTAAAAATTAGAGAAAGGAAAAATATAACACATAATAATTATCCTATTATTTTATTTATTACTTAAAAGTAGTATACAAAATTTAATACTTATGTTACTAATTTGTATGGTTTATAATTAAGATCGCCTATTATAGCTTTAGCATCGAAGTTCATTATTATTTCATTAAGTACATTATTAATGTATAAAGGGGGCGCGATAAAAATTGTGATCGAAAAGGGGGGCACCAGTATAGAAAGTTTGAGAAGCACTGGCATAAATGGTTACAAAAACAAAGTATAGAAATAAATTAAGATTAGAATATGTATTGCGTTATTGTAGTTAATTTCAATGGGCTTAGACTTCCAACGGTTTGTGAGAAAAAATCAAGCACACATTCTAGTTACTATACATAATGCATGGGTGGGTGAAACCTAGATCACATATTAATATTATTAATAATCTATTTAATTTCGAATCGAAAATTTTTAATAATCGATGCAATACTTTTTTTAATTGCCTTTACAAAAAAGTGCGTGGGGAATTGGGTTCGACAAAAATACTTTCTAGTTCTAGGGGCTCCACAAAAAGACCTAGTTCTAGCACAGTGGTGGCCAACCCGTGGCCCGATGAAGTTGTAACGGGGGCATACTGAAAAGACATAGCGAAGACATACTGAAAAATTAAAAGAAATTTGAATACATAATAATAAATAATTTCTACAATTTTATTGAAGTGGGGAATTTTGATTCTCAAAATTTGGATCAAAATATGTTTGTGTGAATAAATGTTTTCTGCTATGAACATAATAAAATAAATATTACTCATAACTAGCTGATGTTCACCTATAATAACCTAATTTTGTTAGCATCTGCAAAAGTTAATCCTAATACAGATGACTTGGTAAAAAAATAAAAAATTATTCAAAAGCCACATTAAGTAAGTACTATAATTAATTGTTTAATAATTATTTAAAATTAAACGTTTCAAGTTACTAATTTTTATTTTGTACCTAACTTAACTCAATTGAACCTGTAAAAAGTTAATTAACAATAAAACCTATATAAATTTGCACTTCATCTTATTTTTAAATTTCCTGCATTAAAAAAAAGTGTGCTATTTGCGTAAAAATTACACAATAAGCCTATAAGTAACATTTTTTTTTTATTTTTCCATATTTGTTTGATGGAAATGCTGGAAGCGGCAGTCATAATTATTTTTTATCAAATTGTGGCACTCTTCTCAAAAAGGTTGGCCACCCGTGTTCTTGGGGTTCTGTGAGAAAAAGTTTGAAGACCACTTTTGATGAATAACCCCACTATCAGTGCTAAAAATAGAGTTTCCCTCCTCTCCCCCTATTCCACAGTTGACATGTGCAAGTAATTCTTCCGGTAAAAACTAACAGTCAACTAATCTCAAGGTCACTTGACTGTTGCCTTTTCGAAAGAATGCCATGGGGCGTGGTTTCTTGACGTATAGTTTTTAGGGTTACTTTTTTTTTTTAAAAAAACCATTTTTTCATGTAAAAAAAGCAAAATAAGTGTTTCTGAAGTGATTTAAGTCGTTATTCGTGTAGCAAAATATTCTTTTTCATAAAATATAGTGTTATTAATGTGTATTTAAGCAGTTTATCCGATAATTTTATTCTAAAGTAACATTTTAAAACTTTTGTACTTAGATTGCATACACGTGGCGCCATTTGCTGACTTTCTTATAAAGCTTGCCAAACATGGCGTCAAAAAATTCTAGAAGCAAGGATATATGTATTTTTCGTAATTTAAAAAAATTCTAGGCTATTTCTGACATTTCTACATTTCAAGGCGGATTTATATGAGTAATTTACGTTCTCAGCAAAAGTTTTACCCCTGAATAATGTGATTTCGTTGTGCAAAACTACCCTAACCATTTCAGAACATTTGGCTGTCCCCCTTAAATGTATATACTAACGCCTTTAAACCTTTTCACAATCACGAAAAATACATTTTAAAGAATTTTTGAGAAATATAATAGTAAAATGAAACAGTAAATAAAAAATATTGTAAACAGAAAACACCAACTTTTGAATTTGTAGTGCACCAGTGTTCTACGGAACACTCATTAAAAGCCTCTCGTTTTTGTCTTGGATGAGTTGTTATGTTCTGAAACGTTTTTGGTAAGATATTGAAATAGGAATTCTAAGTATTTAATATTTGTATGCGTTGCAATTAAACGATTGAGAATTAAAGCCTTTATGTATTAATCACAAATAAAACATATTTTAATAAGCTTGAAACTTAATTTTAAAAATGCTTTGGAAGTTATTCAGGCTTAAATTCATTGTGGTTTGCTTATTAAGGCTGTTAATTCTATGTTATTTTGATATCACTATATATTCAAATTAATTATCTATTTAATAATCACCTTTCGAAATTTAAAATCCACGCCTGAAATTTTGCAATTTATTTACCTAAAGGATGTTTTTGCATTATGTAAAAAATTTGTATTTTTTTAAAAGGTTTCTATTTTTTTGGTTTAAAATCAGAAAGTCTTTTAAGTGTACGGATGCTTGCTGTTGCAACCAAAAGGTCGTGTCTTGCAGGGAGAGCCTTACATCCTGCTCATGTACACAGAGTGCGGTTATTGCAACCAGATGATCAACCACGATGTGTCACGTTTCCACAGTGGTTTGTAAGCCAAAGTGCAGCAGACATGATCTTTGCCAGTTCCGTGTTGTTCTGTAAAGAAGCAACTTTTCCATGTGAAGGGGTGTGTTCAATACGCATAATGCACCTATGTTGGTCTTAAGTAAGCCACACAACATTCGACTAAATGCTGCACAAAAAAGCTCCTCTGTTAATGTGTGGGAAGTACCATGTGAGTTTATTTGGTCCACATACATCTTACTACCTCGACTGGACTCTGGAAAGTATCTCGTCTTTCTACAAGAGGTACTTCCAGAACAGTCTACCAATTTCCCTGCACCTGTTCGGTGCCGAATGGGATTCCAACAGGACGGCGCACTATCTCATTACGGAAGGTGGTACTTGACCATTTAGACCGGACATTTCCAAACAGGCGAATTGGGCGCGATGGTCCCATCACTTGGCCTCCCAGATCCCCTCATTTATCTCGTCTAGATTTTTTCTATAGGGTGCCTTGTGTGCCGAATTGATTGAAGGAACATTTGCGAATTGATGGGTGTGCCGACACACCCATGTGGCCCGAATATCTATCACTGATGCTTGCTCTTAAGAATAGTTAGGCATATTCAACTACATTCATTATAAAATGTTTTGTATTTATTAATAGAGAACAAATATATGCATTATCAGATCTAAAAATTATTTAAAAAAAAACATTTCTGAGTTTAATTAATGAATACATGAACGAAAGTTTAAAAAAGAATTCAAACTTTGCAATGATTTAACAGCTTCCTTACATTTCATTTCCGCCTTTAAAAAGAAACCAAATTTAAAGACACAATTTGTAGTCTCAGTCATGTATAAAGATGTATATAAATTAGTACATATAATGACATATGTATAAAACTTAAAATGTGTAAATCATAATTTTAAATGCATTAATACATTGTATACAATTTTGTAAAAAACGTAAACACTAAGAAATCTTGTGAGCATTCCCAAAAAGGTTGAATTATCAGAAATTTAACGTGTTACATTTTTTTATGAGATTCTAATAAAACAAACGTTGAAATTTGTAAAATCCAAATTGCATTTGAAAATGTTTTTCTTCCAAGTATTATTATATTATACTTAAATATCTTTAACACGCTATCTAAAATGGATATAATGGAAAAGTAAATTGTCTTATTATAACCGGATTTAATATTAAATATTGCATAAGATGATGTATTTAATAAAAATTTTCAATTAGTTTCCAATTTTAACTTAAATTTTCAATAATTTAAAATATTGTTTTAAAATATTGGAAATTCTGAGAAAAAATGAATTTTTTTATATATTTGCTAAAATAGAACTTCCGATTCACTGCGCATATTTATTTTAATATTCCAATGGTAATATATTTTCAATTCATCGACGTTGTTTCTTGTTACATTATTGAAAAGTCCGCTAAAAATAATTCATACCGCCTTCTTTTTTCAATATCTCAATATATATGTTTTATCAAACTTTTATTATTTTCCACATAAACAAACAAAAAAAACGATTCCTCCCTGGTTTCAAGTAATAGAAAAATGGGATTTTTATACTTTATTCCAAATGTAGTCATTCATCATCTGCATATAAAATAGAGACAAAAAATATTATACGATTTTATAAAAATTTTTTTTATTTTTAGTAGAACTGGGCTTGAATATTTTTCAGGAAAATGTTTTTATAAATGAAACCTTTAGGCAAAAAAATTTAAGGTTTTCATATATTTCTTTTCGGATAGAGGAGTATAAAATGCTGAGAATATAAATAAATTAAATTTTCCTCGTTCTAGAAGCTTTATGGGGAAGGAGTAAGATGTGAAAGTAATTAAAATACTTCATATTTTTATACATTTAAATGTTTATTGCCTTAACCCTTTATCTACCGCCTTATGATTTACTGCAGTTTTTTTCATGCAATATTTTTTTTGAATCACTACATTGGAAAAATTAATGGATATACATAAACAAAATACCCAACATTTGGGAAATTTAATCCGTTAGAGCTAATTAATTAATTTAAAGATATTCAACTGTAAAAAAAATTATTTATATAAACTGTTTACTGAAAATAAATAGTCAAATCATTTTCTAAGGTTTTCATTAACATACGAAAAAAATGAGACACTTACCTTTGACACTAGCTACTTTTTCGAAACAAAAATGACAATCTCCGCAATCCGCTGGAAACGAAATTTCCCGTTAAAATACACATCCATCATAGAACCCGTGCTGTCATATATCTTGGAAGAGGGGATTTCAAAGAATATTCCTGAAAAGTATTGCTAGAGTATTTGTAAAAATGGTTATTCAATGTAATTTTAAAGTGAGTGGAACTTATAAGTAACGTCGGTAGATAAAGAGTTAAGCAATTATTTAATATGTTTCATTGTGGCGCATTATTACTTTTAGAAGATTTATTTTGTAATTACTTTTTTATTCTGTTTTATCTATATATCAACCTACAGACGCATACACACACACACACATGCCCACGCATGTATAAATATATATATATTAATGTAATAATTCCAATTAATATCATTTTAGAAACATTTAATTAGTTGGTCCATTCCTTCCAGACCCGTTTTTAATTATTTTAACCGACCTACCTACATTTTTGGGTTTTAATTGTAATCAAATAGTAAGATTGGGTCCGAAACTATCAGGTGGTAGTTTCTGACCAATTATAGCTTCTGTTAGAAAAAGTCATGTGACACTAGCCGCCTGGTGTACCTGGAACTGATTTGTTCCTTTCTTTTTGTCTGTTTGTTTTCACCGTGTAACAGTTGCACCTTGCTTTCGTTATGCCACTTGTGTCTGTTTGCGTGTTCATACCTGCTTATTGTGAAAAATAAATGTGGTTTTGTTCATTTATGTTTATATATGTGTGAATAAAAGGTGAACGATTGTGAGAGACTATCACTTTTCTCTTGGGCATCTGGATATGTTGGAGATAGGAAAGAAACACTCGCCATGATCCAAACAATCTATTTATTGATCACACAATAAAACGACACAAATTGAATTAGCAATAGTAAGAGAATGTCTCGGTGCTAACCGCGAAAGGGAAACAACGACGATAATACACAAAATATTAAGAAACTATCAAACTCGATCCTTACTTTATAGAGCATCTAATCTATCATTCGATTTAATCTAATATCAACTTAATCTCAGTGAACAATAGTCACTTTAAAGTTTTCTCCTAAAAAGTCTTTAATTACAATAATTCAAATATGATACCTACCAGTAATAATCTCTCCTGTGTATGTGATTTTGGGTTTATCTCCTCTTCTACTCTCTATTCTAGCTATAAAATTTCGGCTATATATAGTAAGTTAATCTCCATATCATGATTTTTTTCTTCAGAAGGGTTGATTGTGAATAACGCGAATTGATAGTCCAAAGATTTCTCAAGAGGATTAGTGGAACGATCGCGAATAGATCCGTCTCACGATACTATTGAAAATGGTTTTTAGGACAATATATCAACAGTACATAAAAAACACCACCGGTCACTGTTAAATATTTATACAGGGTGTCCGGGCTTCACTTCTTTGTCGCAAAACATTTTAAATCGTAAATTCGACAATAATAGTACTATTATTACGTATCCGTTTTGTGTTATCCCATACGACATGTATATCAGGATTTACTGGAATATTATCTATTGTATCTGCAATTTCTTTATATTCTTCGCAGTCACATTCAGTCAATCTTATGTCTTCATCGGAATCTAAATTAGAACGAGACAGTTCACAACCACCTGATTCATTCTCAGAAAGCTCTCGTAACAAATTAGCAATTTCATCCGGGTTTAGAACTTTTCTTCAAGTCATTGTTTCAGGGTGTCTGCTCAGCGCAAGGTTCAAAAATCGAATGATTTTTTTGGAGCAGATAAGCAAATACAATGTAACGAAATACTTAAACACAACGGTTTTAGTATAACTGCCCCTGTGAATCCAATAACACTGCATTTCAGGTTAAGTAAACGTGCGATATTACTTCCGAAAGTTGGCCTTACTAATGGTATCTATTTAGTGAACTATCTTTTGCTGAACAATGACTATTTATAACGGTAATTTGCCTTGATGTCAAAACGACACCAGTGGACGTTCTAGGTCTTTTTTGTTGCAAAATCTCTCCTAATTAAACGAGAACCACACAACTTTTTCTGTGTAATCACCATGGAAAATGATTACAAGTCATGAACAATTTTCAAATTCCCTGCAATGTGGGAAGGAGAACAAACTAAACAGGCTCTGGTGTCCAATCGACAGAAACGGACGTTCTAGTGTAAGTGTATAAAAAGAAGAATTATGAGTGGACGATGATGAACAGGCACTACAATCAGATAAAAACTTTTTCAACATCTGCCAGTTATAATTTTCAGTATGCATTATTGGAGTTTTGACTAGAGATTGCAAACAAATTACCGGTAGCTCTGTTCTCTAAGTAATAATTATTTAGATACAATTACCTATGATAAATTAGTTCTATTTCATATTTTGTCGCAGTATTCAAAAACATAATTTTAATTTATTAAATTAAGGTGATGTAAGAATGAAAAATTTCAGTACAATATAGATGCAATGGTAAAAATGTTTAATGTGATATTCAATTTAAAATTTGTGCTTATCAAGCTAAAAATTATCAGTGAGAATTTTAGAGTATACTCAATGTAGGAAACTAAGGTAATATTTGATGTTTTTTTCTGAGAAGTAAAACTTTTTTTATGCTAGGTATGATTTTTTTTATTAATTTATTAAGGAAAATATAGAAATACTTGTGTATCATATGAATAAATCTGAAAAAATTAAAGATTTTTAGAATTTTTTAACATATGCTTAATTAAGATGAACTTTATATTTGTAAGAATATATTTTAGTTCTTCTAAACAATCACTTTTAAAAATGTGCTTTCACAAAATGAAACAAAAGCGCACCAAAACCGCAAATCTTATCTTGTAGCATTTTTTTTGTCGCAATCACTGCTACGTTTGCCCTCAAAAACGACAAAATAAAGATTCAGTTTTAAAAAAATATATTCTTTTTACATGCTCTTTTTTCAATGGAATACAAATCCATAAAATATAAAAAGAAATCTTGTACTTTTTTTTTCTTTTTCCATATTTGAGAAAATACAAGTTTTTGAGCTATTATTTTTTTTCTATGTAGTTATGCATGCATGAGCTATGTATACATTTTAAAAAAAGAAAAAATATTCTTACTCCTAGTTATTAAAAATTGAAACATCTTGAAATCTGTTCCTGCAGAGGGCAATTTTTTTATAAAGCTGGAAAACGTTTTATTATTATTTTTTTCGGCTTTGGAAATTATTCGTAAAAAATGAAACAAGTGTTTCACTTCTTTTTTTCTTAAATAACATTAAAAAATCTATTTTACTCCGTATATTATGTGTGTGTGTGTACTGCAGTTTTCAATGTGGTAAAAATTTAAGTAATATTAAATATGTAAATTTTTTTTAAAAAACATTTTATGAAATAATTCTTTCAGCTTTCATTTTTGACTCTAGTAGTTTTGATTTTCTAGTTTTAGAAATATTAGCATATAAGCAATATATTTTATTTCTGTCTGTAAATTTTTAAAATTTTTGCATGTTTAGATATTTGTTTTTTATATGACTCATATTTTTGTTAAATGATTTATTTTGTGGAATTTAAAGTATTATACAAGGGTTATATATATATATATATATATATATATATATATATATATATATATATATATTATAAATGTTTACCAACAACAATCGTAAATGCGATAAAAAGCTTTTTCTTTGTTTTTACATCCATTGCTATATATTTAAATTTCATTAAATCATCTTAAATATTTATTCATTTCGTGAATTCTTTCATTATACGCGAGAGATTTAAAACATGTTTTTATTGCCGTTTTGAAATTCTTATGAGATTTTCAGATGAAGCCTTAATAAAAACCCAAAATATTTATTAGCAATACGCTTTTGTAAAATGTTTGTAAAAAAGTCTTTACTGTATATCTCTTTCTTTATGCAGTAAAATCAATGAACACTCACAATTTACAGTAAGTAATCAAGTAAATTCAAAGATATCATGAGTACACACATATAGCGATTGTTATTTGAAATTGTCAACTGCTGATTGTTCAGTGTTATATATCTTCATTCTACAATCTCTGTATATATTTGCCTACCCATCTCTTTCTGTATATATATATATATATATATATATATATATATATATATATATATATATATATATATATATATATATATATATATATATATATATATATATATCTGTGCGTATGTGTGCGTGCGTGAGTGTGTGTGTTTATGTGTGCGTGCGTGTGTGTGTTTATGTGTTAGGCGTGACATGCTTGAGGAGACTTTTTTGACTTGTTACTTTTTATTTTTTCTTCATGAGGACATTGCAACAGTTCTCATAAAACATTATATCTAAAAGCAAATAGGCGGAAGCAAGCAGCGACATTTCACAAGAAGAAAACAAAGACAAAAAGGGCTGAGCACAAAAGAACTTTCGCTTTTAGACTGGTTGCGAAGATGGCGTGACGCCTTTCTAACAAGAAATATGATTGGTTAAAATGGGCGGGAGCGAGGATTCTGATGCATTGTTACAATTTGATTACGATTAAGATTAACGCATTAGTCCTGAAATCAAGGAGTTAAAAGTTATTTAAGGAAGATTAGTTAAAAAGGGTACTATAGGGAATTTATATATATATATATATATATATACAATAATGGCCAAAATTGTGGGGACTTTTGAAAAATTTTACATATTTTAAAATTCATACGCTAATAGAAATGTTACGTAGCACAAAATGCAAAGTCTTTTGTGTCATTTTAAAGAAAAGTTAATATTGAAATTAATGCAAAGACAAATATCAAATATCTGCATTACAAAAAATATTATGGTGCAATAACTATCGATATACATTATATACTGATGATAGCAGTTAGCTATCATTTCTTATTGGGGTAGCCTTTGCTTTTTAGTACAGCTTCACATTGATATTTCATTGAGCTGAAAACAATTTTAAGCTCTTCCTATTGCATGATCTATCCCTTATTGCATGATGCCAAAAAACAAATACAGCCTGAATTAATTTCCTTTCATTTCATGGGTACCTCATTTGGGCAAGAGTGTGTGTTTTCAAACCACGCCACAAAATTTCGAGTTCATCTGCACGGTGGGTCTTCAGCGGTAGAATGCTCAAACTCCTGAAATGCCTGACACAAGTCCACCTTGACCCTAAGTTGCCACTACCACAAAATTAGCAAAAAATTTTTTAATAAATCTATTTACTTTTAAAATAGAAAAATTATAAATCTATCTAATATATAAAATTCTCGTGTCACAGTGTTTGTAACCAAACTCCTCCAAAATAGCTAGTTCGATTCTTATGAAATTTTGTGCGTATATTCAGTATAGGTCTGAGAATTGGACGTAAACCAGTGTTTCTCAAACTGTTGGGCCCACACCCTCTGGGGGCGCGAGAACTCTACGAGGGGGGTGCGAGCCTACTGAAAAGATGAGAACAAAAGATTATTTAAAAAATTATTACTTTACTGAAAGTTATCAAACAAAATACATTCTGACATAATAAAAAATAAAATACACATTTAAACTGATGTATTACACTTATAAATATATCACAGCTGTGCAATGTATTTTATAATTAATTAAACAATTCTAAGTTAAAAAACAAGTTTATTAATTACCAATGCCCCCATTGGTTTGTCATATATGTAGGATTTTCCCTTTGAAACATTTGTAAAAAGGTTGAGTCATATCCTTTTCAGAGGACCATAAATCTCAATTTTATTTATTACTGCATTCCGAAGCAGCGCCATCTAGTAAGCTTTCGTAGCTCCGGCTCGAATAATTTTTCGGCAGAGGCCAACTATCGACTGTTTGTTCAACACGTCGCGTCTTTTACCGCATTTCCGCGCCCAGCGCGGCACCGCCAGTCCTAACGTCCAATAATGAGAAAGGTTTATTTCCCCGTCTTCTAAAGGTATTACTCAACTTTTAATTAACTTAATTCCTGCATTTCTTTCTATTTGTAATTATCTTTTTTTGTAAATATTTCCCTTTAACTTTAAATAAATTCTCTTTTACTTAAATGAAGTATTTGTGTTTAAATGACTTAGATTCAATTAATAATTCATCACTCACCCTTAAATACTTACCTCTAGACAAACCACCTCGCCAATCTAAAATCCCGCCTTCTGAAGAGTCTGATTTTTATTCGAAGATTTATTCGGACTCACACATATATATAATTTATAAAAAAAAATGGCACTTATCTTGATGATTTTTGTGCGGTTTATAATTAAACCTTAACTGTGATGATCACAAGTTTCGTGATTCGCTTCCCAATGCCAACCGTTTTCCACGTAGGCACGCGTAAGGGATAAATTGGGGGAGGGGGAGGAATAAAGGAGCAAAAATAATCTGGAATAAGTAAATCCTTCGCAAACATTATCAAGGTTCTTTTATTGCATTCCAAAGTCTTGGAATAATTTTACGGATAGCAGTGCACAGAAAAATTCGTACTTCGGAAAGACGTATATATACGTCTGGAGAAATAAAGGCTTTGGCTTAGAGAGACGTTTATATACACGGGGGCTTAAGAGGTTAAAGTCGTATCGTAGTTTTAGCGTCAAAGTATAGTATTATTGAATTCAGTACATTGTTATTGTATGGGGGGCGCGATGAAAATAATGATTGAATATTGGGTCGCAATATTGCAACTTTGAGAAGCTCTTACCTAGAGAATGCAAAGAATTTTTTATTTTTATAGCAATAGATATTAAAGCAGCGTATGACTCAATGTGGCCAAGTGGTCTTGTTTCTAAATTAAACGAAGTTGGATACTCTGGTAGATTGCTTCGATCGATAAAAAACTTCTTACATCAGAGAACAATTCAAATTAAATGGAGGAACAATTTTTCAAAAATATTTAAAAATAATTATGGTGTACTCCAGGGTTGCATCTTAAGCCCTTTCCTTTTTATGATTTATATGGCAGATAAATTTGAAATTCAACACGACAGCCATCTTGTGGTTTATGCAGACGGCGTATTCTTATACAATAGCGGAACAAAATGTAATAAAACAATAGGCGGAATGCAAGAATCTTTAAATAATATTTCAGTCGTGTAACAAATGGAAATTGTCCACCTCTCCAGAAAAAAGCAGTCTAATGGAATTCTTTTCCAAAAAAAGAAGCGTAATACCTCCATTACTTAAAATATGCGACAAACCTATTTCCGAAGTGAAGAGTCTTAAAATACTGCGTATAATCTTCACCCGCAATTTCACCTGGAAAAATCATATTAACCCTCTGACTGGATGACCCGCTAATTGAATTTCACTTTGAAAGCGATCTCATTTTTATAAGCTAGCTACTCCGAAAATGCTCCGATAAATTTCGCGAACTGCTTCAAAAACGAATGGCTGTTTAGTGCTTTCCCCTGTTGACGCCACAGGAGGTCCCGATTGGTTTTGCAGGGGATGGGTTTATTGCTTTTCGGTCTCTGTGTTCTTCGAAACGGGAGGTTTCTCATTCACAGCTGTGGCCTAGGGCGAGGATTGTGAAATGGACATTTTCTACACTTCACGACCAACAGAGAGTTCACCCAATTTATTGCAAATATATATTTCATATATTTGGAAAACTTGCTCAATTTCTGATCTAAAAACCAATTAGGTTTTAAGAAATTTTAATTTTCTGAGTTTTGATTTTAAATTCGGTTTCATTTTAAAGCATTTTTGCATTCCTAGATTGAATTAATTAAAAATATTTTTAACACAATCCAATATTTCGTGTGAAACGGCAATTAACTACAATTTTAGTTTCGAAAATCATTTCTGTTTGCTCATGTTTTTAAGTTTTTGAGTTTTCTCACATTTACTTAATTAAGATTGATTTAAAGAGCAATATATTTTTTGACACATAGTTTATATAATTTAAAAGCTCTTTACTTTGTTTTCATTATTTTTTTTCCTTTTGAAAAATGCCATGACCAAAATGTACGCAGGCTACTGTGATAAATAATACTTGAAAGGGATGGAAAATGACTGAAAATGGTAAATCTAAAATGCAGCTTTTTCAGGTAATATTACAATTAGACTACAGAATACAAATGTTGCAGAATGAACTAAATATTTCCCTGATGTACCACAAACTACATTATAATAAATCAATTGTAGTTCTACATTGTAGTATTTGAAAGTCATGCTACAAAAACTTAAACTTGCTTAACTACCACAATGGGGAACTGAGAAAAAAATAGATATTGTTTATACAAACTTGGTGATTTCTGGATTACGTTTGTATAACTACTAATTTCTATATAAATATTTTGCATTTAAAACTCTTGTGAATATATAAGGTTCTGATAAAAGTGAATAATTGATCAAATTAACAGTTGTTATCAATGTTATGTCTTAGAATATTTTGAATTAAAAAAGATATTTCAGTCATATTTATTTCAAGTAGAATTTTCATGTAGAGCATAAGTTGGATAGTAACAGATTGAAAAATTAAAGCTTTACAGGCAATGGAATTTTTTTTATGCCTTTACAAATTTTAAATATGTTTTTCTCAGATTTTTAATTTTGAAGATGAGAGTGTTTTCTAATCCCTAAGGTGTTTTTTTCTGTTCAAGATAGAGTCTTGAAATATCTTGTAAATGTTCCCTTACATATGTTCTATAAAAGTTCATATTGATTTAGGTCTGAGAGCTCTAGTTATTTTTTAAAAATATCTTAATGTTAATATTTAAAAAAAGTTGGGTTTTTTCCAGGTTTAGCCATAAAAATAATTATTAAAATTCAACAAAGAGATATATTTTATATTTTATACTTTTTGTTTCCAATAATCTAAGAAATATTAATCACTTACAATAATTAAATATTTTTAATAATTTAGCATTTTAGAAAAGTTTTAAAAATTTCAAAACTGTTCAATGCTTTAAAATTGTGAAATAATGGCTTGTCAAACTAACCTATTATTTTCAGAATCAATATAATAGTACAATTTGAATATAAAACAAAAATTAATTTTACTGTGACAAACTGTTTACGACTTCTACTCATATTGTAAAAGGAATGAAAGATAAATATATAACATAGTGGCAGTCAAAAACACATTCATAATATGTTAAAATCCTGTCCCGATACAAATTTCAATGCATTTTCCAAACTGTAGCTAAAAACAATTATATGTTTATTAGGACAGAAATTATTTATATTTAGATATATTTTTCCTTATTAAGTACATAATGAATAATGGCAAGATAATTTGTAAAATCCTGAAAGATTTTAATGAAGAAAAAAGCCAGACATAATTTTAGATAGTTAGAAATTTAATTATATAATACACAAATATGCATGTTTTAAAAGAAATAAGTTGGCTATTAAAATGAAATTTACTAAAAATTTCCTGAATAAAGTAAATCAGATTTCATCCTCAAATACATATAATTGTAAGAAAAGCTTTTATTTAATTTACAATTAGTTACAAAAAACCTTTAATAAAAAATAATTTTAACTGGTATAAATTGCAAAAAATATCAAAGAAGTATGAGAAAGACACATACATGTCGTTTACAGAAATGTCACAGTGTGATATTTTTTGAAACACGGCACTGCACACAGTTCAACATTACAGTCTTTACATTGAAAACGAGTTTCTTTCCGAATGCGTTTTCCATTATCATTCATCTTAAGGTTGCATACCACACATTTTCGCGATGTTTTTTTTTGAACAGTCACTTTCTACATATGAAGGGAAGTGCCTTCCAACTAAGCGGACTACATTTTCAGAAATGTTAGGGGAAGCAAAGTTTCGAGAACTAGAATCACTACCTCCTTCTTCTATCAATCGTTCTATCAGTTTCATTCGAAAACCAATATGATTTAAAATCCCGCCATTTTTTTAAAGATAACGAGGAAATTCCACACAATTTGATTTAACAAATGTCGAAAAATCTTCTTGTAGTATTTTCGCTGTTGATTTCGCGCAACAGGATAGTAAGATAGACACTGATCTGATCTGTCAACACCCCCATGCTGTTATTATAAAACACCACGGCTTTTGGTTTCAGCTTCATAGAATCCCCCTTCTTAGCTTTCACTTCCATCATGTCAGCGTTATGAAAAGTGCTATGCATATGCAAGTGTTTTTTATCCTTCCACTTTAAAACACACATTTTACCCTTTTGAAGGCTATAATCTCCCCTTTCTTCAGTGTAGAACTTTTTAAATGAAACAGGTAAACCTTTTCGGTTTGGTCGTAAAGTTCCACATATATCCGTTTTACTGTCAATCAGTAATTCCGCTAATTCAGGTGATGTATAGAAATTATCAGTGGATAAACAATAGCCTTTCCCCTTCAATTCGTGGATAAGAGTCAGGACACTTTTCGTCGAAAGACCATAATCGTTATAGTTTTCGTTGAAGGCAGTACCTTTTCCCGTGTATATCAACGAGTTCCAAATGTAGCCACTTTCTGATTCGCATAACTGAAACAATTTAATTCCAAAACGAGCTCGTTTTTGAGGAATATATTGTTTCCAACTTAATCGACCTTTATATGCTATCAGCGATTCATCCACTGATATATCCGGTTTCGGTACATACACAGATTTGAACTTATGTACTATTAGATTGTGAAACTCTCTTTATTTTTTTTAGCTTCGTGTTATGATCTAAATCGCTACTGGACTCATTATTTGCAAAGTGCAGGAACTTCATCAAAAGTTCATAGCGCACCTCACCCATCACTTTTCCAAAAAATGGAGTGGATAGAATTGGTCTTTTCGACCAAAACCACTGTTCCACAGGTTTTTGTACTACGCCTTGTAGGAGCAACAGAGCGATAAATCTTTTCATCTCTTCCTTGTTCGTATTTTTCCATTTTAGAGCCCTAGAACCAGGTGTCAATTCTGCATTTTCAAAGAATGATTCGGCGTATCTATTTGTTTCCTCTACAATAAATGAGAACATTTCATCGTCAAGGAACAGGTTGAAATATTCAAAAGGATCTCCAGAATCCCCGATACATACTTTTATTCCTGGATTTCCAGTAAATGGAAATTTAGGATGACTCGGTAGAGGAGAGGTAACATCTATTTGACACCAGTCTCCAGCACTATCCAAGCAATCATCATCAGACTCACTTTCAGAGGATGAAAATTCTTCATCCGAACTTCTCTCTTCAATCAAACATTCATTTTCAGAATCACTATTCATTTTTAAGATAAACCAAAAAGCCCTTTTTAAAAGGATTCGAAAAGAAAATGGTAGCTATATATATATTTATTTAAGCTTTTATAAGAGGAGCTTTCCAATGAAATTTGGGAGAGATTTTGGTAAGAAGCAGTAAGACCAATAGAAATGGAGATTATTGTTTGGAATAGACTATTCACGAAAAATAGTGGTGATTCAGGCAGGAACGGGCATCACCGCTTCAAAAGAGAAAGATAAACTAATTGGAAAACGGCTTTTCCTTTCTTGGAAATTCCGTTGAAAGGAGCTCTGGACGACCACCCACTTCCTCAAGAGTTGCCGAATTGTTTTCCAAATGGAAGATATTATCGGTGTAAATGACGTGTTTCGAATACTGACAGATACAAATATCTGTGTTTGTGCCGTGTACATTTTTCAGTTAAAATTTACACATCAGATAAAACGTCAATAAATCTTTTATGTTCAAAGCTCATCTATCTCGACGTTCAAATATTTGAATACGCAATGATACTGGATAATATTTGTTTCATAGTAATAATTTTATGTAAATTTTCTAGTAATTTACTTCTAAAATCTAAGTATTTCTTTTCCCTTTATTTTTTATACAAATATTTTATCCAAGTTTTTAATGTTTAACGACTAAATCGTAAATATAAGAAACAACAGTCAAATATCACGATAGCAGACGGCGCTCGCTGATATTTGAGTGAGAAAATTACAGCAGCATAAAATGCGACCTCGTTTGAATTATATCTAATGTGCATATTTGGAACTGTTTAGCGTACTCGGATTAACTCAAGTGCACACGTCAAGGGTTTATATTGCATTCTAAGTCAACACGGTGGCTACTGACGAATGACTACGTAATTTTGAACCGCGGTTAAGTGACGAAGATGATACCTGAGCTGATAACTCCCCTTCCAAACTTCCACATCACACCAACGTGAGGACTTTTGACCTCGACGTGTTTAACGTGCATCAGCTCCTCTTTAACTCTAAACTTTTGTGGTACCAGGGCTCTAACACTGGACACGAGTTCATAACCATGACCATCAGGCTACCGTGGCCGCAAAAGAAAATAGCAAGTTTGAAAGAAATGTAATGGAGAAGTATATTTAAAGAAATAACTTCAAAACTTAACGAAAAACCAAGATATCAAAATTTAATTTAGGAATAATAGTGAATATAACTTCGTACACCTAAAACCACTTTATGTAGTGTATTTTGAAAGTGAACGTTTCCCCTTTTAGAGAAACTTACTATAATTATGTCAAATTCCTTTCATTTTGCTCTAAGGGGATCCCCGAAACAATGTAATTTTTTTGATACACAAAATTTTTTATGGTTGAATCTAATACAATTCCTTACAAAATGAATGAAAACCCTTTTTTTATCATATAAATTGTGTTTGAATAGGAGATGGTTAGTTAATAAGAACATTTAAAACGTGTCGGCAATCTATGGCCCTGTGGCACGTGATGCAATTCTTAGTGGCACTCAGCACTACTCTACAAATTTGTCAATTCTTGAGTGGATGGAAGTTGATAATAGACCTTATTTGACAAATATCTTCTGAGTTATATGGACATTTATGGAACTACAAAATAATCTGAAAGATAAATCTAAGGATAAATTTACAGCTATTTTGTAAATAATTATGTTATTGCTAGGGGATTTAATTGTTGAAAAAAGAAAATTGCATGTACTCTGCTTTCCACTTATGATTCGGCATATCAAAGTAAAAAATCTTTCCTAATATGAAAAATATTTCGACTCCACAAAGAAATTGTTTAACAAAACTGAATGCTCAGAATCGTGTCATGCATTATACCCCTGGTTTTGCGATATGAAAGAACAGTCGTGAAAGAGTTAATTCGCATTACAATTTTTATTTAACTGTAATGGAGGGAATCATTTATATTTCTCTTTGTCTATTTCTTATTTAAGTAAATATGTTGGAAACATACATTTTTAATTTTTTTTACCTTTGTTAAAGAAATAGTAACATTTTATATTGTTATTTTTATGATAATAAATGTATTTTAGTGATCCATAATTAATATAAAATATAAAACTGTAATTTAAATTATTTACCTCTTTTCTTTAAATCTGCAAATATTACCGTAAGAATCGAAGGATTTCAAAAATTTCCTACTATGTGGCAAGCTGAATGATACTGACAGATTGGTTTGGCACGTCTTAGCTACACAGTTGCCGTCCCTGATTTAAAATGTTGGGTAAGATAACCATTATATTTTCAAAATTTTATAAATATTCAAAAGGAGATTATTTTGTCTCAATACATGTTTTAAATGGAGTAAAGTTTACGAGAACAAAAAATAAAATTGCGTTAAAATTATTGGTACTCTATCAACCGTACTTATTATATATATATATATATATATATTTAAATATATATATATATATATATATATATATATATATATATATATATATATATATATATATATATATATATATATATATATATATATATATATATAAGAAGTACGTCGATAGAGTTCCGTAGTTACTGCCAACTCGTGACAATGAATTGGAAATTAAGTTCATAATTCATTGTTATTAAAATATATAAAATTTTACATGACTTATTCTTGTATTTGCTATTTTTATATTCCTTACTGAAAGAAACAAATGGGAGTTCATTACCTGCCAAAACTGCAGAGGCCTGGTTGTTTACTGCACAAGCTCCTACCTTATGCTTACTCTGCCCTACTAAATAAAAATGCCGTCTTCTTCTCGTCAAGATCATGGAATTGCAGATATTGTTTTCCATATATTTAAAATATTAGTTTTCTAACTTCTACAGCAGTCTTTTAATAGTCTACACTCCTGCAAAGAAGTCTGAATTCAAAACTATAAAAACTTATTATTTCCAACAATGTCACTTATACTTTTATTTTTTATAATCTATGAATGCGTTAAACTATTAATTAGTTATCGCGACTATTTAATATTAAATGCGAAAAAAAACGAATAAGTTTCAAATTGAAACTTAAATTGAATTTTTCAAAAATTGTCATCGATATTCTCATAACTTTTACATATTGTCATTTTAGCATATCACACATCTATCTTCTATGCAAAAATCTATTATAAGTTCATCAAATGTTTCAGCATATTTTTACTCATAACATGCAGTTTTCAACCACATTGTGAGGCCGCGTCAGCCTAATGGTCAAAGTAACGGACTCGTAGCTGACGTGTCATGAGTTCGACCCCAGCACCACTGAAGATCCGCCGTGTAAGGGTGCGATGCTCAATCGTCATCCTCGTAACTTGACCATGGTTTAAAATTACGAGGTCCGTCACCAAGTGAGTGAATATTAACGTCGCACTGTTCAGCTACACGAGGGCTTTTAGTGATGGACCTCGTAATTTTGAAAAATGGTCAAATGACGAGGGCGACACCTGAGCTGGCACCCCCTCTCCTAACTACCACACCACAGCAACGAGAGGACATTTCAGCTCTCCATAGATTTAACGTGCATCGCTGCTCTACACGGCGGGTCTTTTGTGGCACTGGGCTCGAACTTGAGACATGCCAACCATGATACAATACCTTGACCACCTGATACCCCAGCCACAGGTCCGTCGCCAAAAGCCCTCAAGTAGTTGAGTAGAGAAGAGAGAGAGTGCGACTTTAATGTCCCCTCATTTAATTAAATTATATGAAATTTAAGGAATACTTGAAAAAATATTAGAAGTCGAATATATATATATATATATTAAAAAATTAATCTAATGATAATTTTAAATATCCAAAGAATTATTAGTATTTATGGTAAATATATGTTTTTGAACTGAGTATGTGAGACACGCATAAATATCTTTTTCGAAATTCCAATGCAGAATTTTAGTTGAGCTAATACAAAATTCCTAGTTTTGCAAGGTTAAGATTATAAAAATGTCCAAATTTTTTAATAACCTTTTCTTCAGTCAACCACTAATGGAACATGAATGATGAGGGATTATGCATAAATATATATTTTTTTAACTTGAATTTAAAAAGGATCTTTATATTTATTTATATGCGCAAATGTTAACTGTAAATTTGTCCAGATGCTTTTAAATACTTTTTATTTGAATATTCAAGTTAAAAAATATAAACTTTAAGTTAGAGTTCTCTTTGAATGAAATTAATGTTCAGACATTCAAAATTCAAATATAATTTGTTATCTGAACAATACAAAACAAGGGATTCTATGTAAGATCCCCTGAATATCTGGCTTTAAAATTATGAAAAACTAAAAGATTTAAATAGGGTTTTTTTTAACAATACATATAAATTTTTTTTGCAAATAATGTAATACAGAAGCTTAAAAATTATTCATGTTTAGAAGTGTCCGAAATTTTAAAAGATTTTAAATTTTGAACCTTTTTTTTATTTTTTGACACATAACAAAATAATCATTTTTTAAAAAAATCCCTGAAAGTATTGATTAAAATAAGAAAAGTGAAACAGTAAATTATCCTCAATGTTTTAATATATAATTTGAATTTAAATACTACAGATATTTTTTAAAAACTTAGACATACATTATAAAAACCTTATTCCATTTGAGAATTTTAATGTAAAGTAAAAAATTGAAAATTCTCAACTCGTTGACTTGCAATTTATTTCCGTACACTTTAGGGTATAAAGAAATTCTTCCGAGATTTTACAATTGCTAAAGGAACCGGTTTCCACGTGGACCATAAAAGTTCCCCCTCAATTCCCTTTGTGTCTCCCCGACCGTCTCTAATTATCTTTCAAGATCGTAAACCTTTAAAGGGGGAAAAGAATTCGGAAAAATACCACCTTACCGGTTTTGAACACATTACTTGAAGGGGAAAAGATCTGTTTGGTTATTTTTTGGTGAGTCCCCGTCCTTAGGAAAAATTCAGTGTGGTCCGTTTTCGAAGCCTCTCTAGTAGGGTGGAAAAAGCCGTGCTGTGCAGTTGGAGGGTTAATTACCTACGTCAGAAAGGATTCAAATATTTAAATGCCATTAAAGCCTTATCTTCTCCGAAAATAGGAACAAGATCTGATAATCTTTTAAATATTATTAATGCCACAATCTGTTCTATCTTTGCAGGGCCGGTGCTAGGGGTGGGCAAGCCGGGCCCCTGCCCGGGGCGGTAACTTAAGGAGGCGGCAAATTGGCTGTAAAATTAACTAGTATATGAAATTAAATTTCAATCTTATTAAAATATTTTTTATTTGTGATTAATACATAAAGGCTTTAAATCTCATTCGTTTAATTGCAACGAATACAATTTTAAAATACTTGGAATTCCTATTTCAAGATATCAAAAAAGTTTCAGAACATAATCACTCATCCAATACATAAACGAGAGGCTCTTAATCAGTGATCCGTAGAACAATTGTGCACTAAAAATTAAAAATTCGGTGGTTTGAGTTTGCAATAGTTTTTATTTACTGATTCATTTTGCTTTTATATTTCTCGAAAATCCTTTAAAATGTATTTTTCGTGATTGTGAAAAGTTTTAAAAGCGTTATTATGTATATTTAAGAAAAACAATCTAGTAATAATAGGTTCCAATCTATAAAAATATTTAAAATCTTTAAAAAAGGCAACACAAAAGGATATCAAAATTATGACAGAAATAAAAAGCAACAGAAAAAGGATTTAATTAAAGTGTTATTGTTACAGAACAATAATTAATGTGAAAGAGTATAGGTACTATTTATTTAATTTTTTGCTTGTTCCCAGTATAAAACTATTTAATTAAAGTGAAATCAAAATGTGCATCACAGAAATAAAAATATGATGAACACAATTTATAAAGTAGATGCGTGCTTTCAAACAAAATCGTTGGGAAAGCCGAATAGATGCATTAAAACCACTAAAGTATCAAGTAGGAGGGATATACGATGCTTTACTTGCTGTTTGTAATAATTCGGAGATTCACAACTCTATAAAGGCTTCTGGACTATTAAGGTGTATTAAACAATTTAAGGTATTCGACTACGTTCGGAACCGTGATTTTAAAAAATCGCAGAAATGGGTGATTTTCATGATATTTAGTGTCACTCAGATTAGAATACATGCATAAAATTGTTTTAAGGACATCTTGACAAAAAAATGTATTTAAATATAATATTTTGACAAAAAATTAACTTAGAATAATCTTTTTTTCCAAATGTTCTCCTTTTGTGAAAAATGGTTCTATTATAATAATATTTTGCCTGTATATAGCTCAGATCTCTTTACAGAGGCTCAACAAGAATTTTGAAACATTCACATTATTTTCAGAGTTACCACCCATTGAAATAATTATTGGCCTTTTTCTCTTAAAATTTCTCTCCTGTGTTGTCGTAAAATATAAATAAACCCACTTCTACATTATATATTTCAAAAATTCTAGTTGAGCCTCTGTAGAGAGGTCTGAGCTATATACAGGCAAAATATTATTATAATAGAAGCATTTTTCACAACAGGAGAACATTTGGAAAACAGATAATTCTAAGTTAATTTTTTGCCAAAATATTATATTTCAATAAATTTTTTCTTGTCAAAATGTCCTTAAAATAATTTTATGCATATATTCTAATTTAAGAGACACTAAATATCATGAAAAGTATCCATTTCTGCGCTGTTTCAAAATCACAGTTCTGAACGTAGACGGATACCTTAATCCAGTGCTGCTCCACCTGCAGCCCGCCGGTGTTTTCTGAGTGTCTTGGTCCATGGCACTAAGAAATTCAATGTACTAAAAATTAAGCAAGGAATTCTTTTAATCAAGCAATTAAATATATCGATTTTGTAATTTGTTTTTTTAATAGTAGAATGTAAGTAAGAGTTTGATAAAAGGAAATGGAAATTATCCCATAACTATGAAAAAAAGTCATAAAAATAAATGTTTGTGTGTGCATGTTTGATAGAAAAGTTAATATAGTATTAACATAAAAGCCAAAAATTAGTTTTACAAATTTTGTCAAAGTTGCTTTGATCTTATAGTGTGTCTTTTCCATTATCCGCATGTTGAAGCCCGCATGAAATAACTGTCATGTGTATGCGGCCCGCGTGAAATACCGATCATGTCTATGCAGAACGGTGGTAACAAAGGTTGAGTACCCCTGATTTAAGCTCTTATGCTGCATTGTAATTTGGTACAAAGTCTTAAATTATATCAATCCTATAAGTAAGCTAATGCAGATAAAAGGCTATGATTTACGATCTGCTATTGAGCTCTTGAAAAGTTGTCAAGATTTTTTTCAAGGATCTTAGATCGGACACAGCCTTTAATGAAATGCATTACGATGCTTGAGAACTCGCCAATGAAACTGACATACCGGCTAATTTTGAGCTTCCCAAGTCACGTTATAGAGTTCAAGTGAGTGAGTGAGTGAATATTAACGTCGCACTGTTCAGCTGCACGAGAGCTTTGGGTGACGAACCACGTAATTTTGAACCATGGTCAAGTGACGTGGATGACACCTAAACTGGCATCCCACTCTTCTAACTACCACACCACACCAGTGGGAGGACATTTCAGCTCTCGACAAATTTAATGTGCCATAGAGTTCGAAGAAGTAATGTTAATTTTGACTATGAGGCACGAGAAGATCCGATAGACGATCCTACTTTGAAATATAAGGAAGAGTTTTGTTTTTCACATAAGATAAAGCTATCAATGCACTTGAATCCAGGTTTGATTTGATCAGTACCCACAACCAGTATTTCCAATTTTTATGCAATATTTGTGATTTAAAATATACTCCTCAAAATGACTAACTAAAGTATTATAAAGATCAAGAAACATTGTTAACTGATGGGAATTCACCAGATATAAACGCGCTGGATATGGCAGACGACATAGTAGCGGTTTTGGCTTTGCTAAATAAAAAAGAAAGTCCAATCGAGATTTTAAAATTCAGATCGAACCTGGATTTTGCTCCAAATCTCGGTATAGTTTTAAGGATATTGCTTACTCTCCCAGTAAGTGGAGAAAGGAGTTTCTCCAAATTAAAATTTACCAAAAAGTTTTTACGCTCCACTACTACTAAGGATGGGTAAAACGGCTTGACAATAATAGCCATTGAACATGAACTGGCTGAAGAAATGAATGTTAAATAAATTATAAAAAAATCTCAGAATTAAAAGTGAGAAAGAAGCACTTTTAAGTTTTTTAACTCTCGTTTTAAATGTATTTTTAATATGTAATTAAAATTTAATATTTAGGGGTTCTATGATTTGTTTTAGTATTTTTTAATACCTGTATTTTATAACAATACACTAGAAATGACTATTTTCATTTTTCTGTGCAACCCTAATTTATTTTAATTTAGTGCCAAAAATATAAATTAATAATTTTTTTTTGTTAATCAAAATTTCAACATTATTGATAGCAATTTTTTTGTTCACGTTTTACTTTACCATTAAGCATGGGAAAGGTTTAGATTATATCATTTAATTTTTGTTATAAACCGGTGTCGGCATTTTATCTCCTTGGCCGGGGTGGCGAAACTGCTAGCGCCGGCCCTGATCTTTGACTATAGAAGTCAACTTTTTTCCTTTTGTAGCAATAGCAACACACAGAAATTAGAACCAATTTACAATGCTGCCTTACGTTTAGCCCTAGGTCTTCCAAAAAAACACCCCGTTAGATTTATTAAGAGCAGAGTCTATGAATGGAAATATTAATAATCGCCATAATTTCCTTTGACAAAAATTTATAACTAAACAAATTGCATTAAAAAACTGGTCACCGAATGAAGATTATCTTGGGGTATAAATAATTTTTTTTATAAATATAGAGAAAAAGATATCAGTATTTTTCAAAATACGATCAACCTGCTACAAGAACTATGTATCTCTACAGTGGATATTCGTCAATGGATCCCTCCTCCTCCAATCTACGAAAATCACAAAATCAACAACTATACTCATGAACTACCATTTCAAAACAAAATCTACCAGATGTCATAGTAAATGGTGTTTTTTAGAGGTATAGAACTTTAAATTGCAATAAAACAACGATGTATTATTCGATTGACATGATTTTTTTTATTCGAAAGATAATCTTGTGGCATTACATTTTAAATATGATTTCTGGCATATGACTGCCACGGCTGGATCGGATGTAGTCCAATCTGGACGTCCAATTTTCGATGACTTTTTCCAACATTTGGGGCCGTATATCGGCAATAACATGGCGAATGTTGTCTTCCGAATGGTCAAGCGTTCGTGGCTTATCCGCATAGACCAATGACTTTACATAGCCCCACAGAAAATAGTCTAGCGGTGTTAAATCACAAGATCTCGGAAGCCAATTCACAGGCCCAAAACGTGAAATTAGGTGGTCACCAAACGTATCTATCAATAAATCGATTGTGGCACGAGCTGTGTGACATGCTGCGCCGTCTTGTTGGAACCACAGCTCCTGGATATCATGATTGTTCAATTCAGGAATGAAAAAGTTAGTAATCATGGCTCTATACCGATCACAAATTGACTGTAACGTTGTGGCCTTCATCGTTTTTGAAGAAGTACGGACCAATGATTCCACCAGCCCATAAAGTGCACCAAACAGTCAGTTTTTCTAGATGTAACGGTGTTTCGACATACACTTGTGGATTAGCTTCACTCCAAATGCGACAGTTTTGTTTGTTGACGTAGCCATTCAACCAGAAGTGCGCTTCATCGCTAAACAAAATTCGCTTATGAAAATCGGGAACAACGGCAATCTCGTTTTGGGTACATTCGACAAATCTACGCCTTGCTTGATCATATTTAAAATGTAATGCCACAAGATTATCTTTCGAATAAAAAAAATTCATGTCAATCGAATAATACATCGTTGTTTTATTGCAATTTAAAGTTCTATACCTCTAAAAAAACACCATATACAAAATATGTTTAATGATTACATTAAGTCAAACTTTAATAACAATATCAGAATAGCAACAGATGGTTCAAAAAATACTAATCTAACATCAATAGGAGTTTTGATCCTTAAGAAAAAAGTTCGTCAAAATTTCATACTGAAAGAAATTATTTCAATTTTCACAGCTGAAGTTATAATCATAGACTGGGTTAAAAAATTGGGTTTCTGAAACAGAAACTATGTCCTCCTTATGGACAGCGTATCAGTTCTAAAAAGTATCCAAATTATTAATAAAAAATCCAATACGATAATACTAAATTTAAGTTCAACTTTACATGAGTGTCTCCAAATAGTTCAATCAATTACATTCATTTGGGTACCAGCTCACAAGGGAATTAAGATTAATGAAGAAGTTGATAAATTAGCTAAATGCTGTCCAGAGCCATGGAATGTTATTCCTTGAATTACTTGGGAAGATCAACGTACACATTTCAAAAAACAACACAAAAATAAAAGCAAAGAAGAATGGAAAAAGAGCAAAAGACATAAAAAATATTTTTATATTTCTCATCTTTAAAAATGGAATAGAGAGGCAGCAAAAAGTAGAAATACAGAAGATTTAATCAATAAGTTTCGAGCTAAAAAATTACCCTTAAATGATATATATTTCCTTTTTAATCAAACAGATTCTCCTTTGTGTGCAGATTGTCAAGTACCAGAAACTAGTTAACATTTTATATTAAACTTTATCAAGTACAAATCACAGCGTGAAATTGTGAAATTTTTTTATCTCCAACCACGGAGAATGGTCTTATTCCTTAATAGCGAAATGTAAAACAACAGAGCATGTACAAAAAGTTTTGAAGACTTTTTGACATCAATCAATAGATTCTAAAATTCCAGCTAATAGATTTTCAATACTCTACTTTCATCAATTTCAGTTGAAGCACAAGGCGATAATTAAAACTGCTGCAACCACTAGCTGTACACGTTACAACGAGTTAAAAACTAATCCAAATTTTATCGGAGCATAAGGCGTTAGCCAAGTCTCCACTGTTACAGTTGTATTACTGTACTGAACTGAACTGAACTAATTGTAACTGTATATGATTGCTAGTGTTGTTGCTGTTGTGAGATGACGATGTTACCTCATGCTTAATAAAATGATATATGTAATAACGAAGAACTGTTTGAACTGTTCGAATGCAAATGTTCTGAAGAACATTCTGAAACTAATAAACATAACATGGTGTCTATGGTGACAGAAGCATAAGCGATTAAATCGGATTGAAAAGATATCCACGTGAGCTATGGAAGCCTTCCGAACCCCTGCTCCGCTGCAATTTTCGCTGGGAAATGTGAAAGAAAAATGGCGAAAAGGGAGGCAAGAACTGGAGAATTATCTGCTTGCAACAGAAAAAGACGATCGAACAGATAGAATTAAAATTGCAATCCTGTTGAACTTATTGGGCAGTGACGGATTTGAAATATACAACACCTTCAAGTTAGAATCGAAAGCGATTTTTTCGGGAGTTCTTCAAAACTTTGAAGAATATTGCTCACCACGACAGAATGTTGTTTATGAGCGTTATAAGTTTTTTTTTTCATGTGTACAACTGGAGGGCCAAACAATTGAGACATGTGTCGATCAACTAAAGACCCTAGCATCCACGTGTGAGTTTGCAGAGCAAGAAAATGGATTGATTCGAGACCGCATTGTCCTGGGAATTAAAGACAGTGGGTTACAAGAATGACTCTTGCGAGAAAATAATCTCAACATGGAAAAAGCGATCGAAATCATCCAGGCAGCTGAAGCGAGCTGGGAACAAATCCGAAATATGAAGTACGATACAGCCACAATTAACTTCGTGAAGGAGAATCAGAACAAGCCTAAAATCCAGTACAACTGCAAAAAGTGTGGACGAAAACACAAGCCTCAAGAGTGCCCAGCGTCCGGGAAAATTTGTGTCAAGTCCACACCACTTTTGCGGATGGTTTATGAGGCCTGTTTGAGGGCTGAGGCTAATATAAGGCCTTCTGCGGAACTTGCTGAGACACTTTCTCTACCTGAGAGGATTCCTACTCCACCTGCTGAACCTGAGTGAATGCCACCTGCTGAGATTCCACCTTTGGAGATGGTGGATCCCTCTGTTTTTGTGAATACAGTGGAGGTGACTTCACACATTCCTACACCCCCGTTATCACTCTTTGTGACAACGGTACCCAGACAATTTTCCCCTACCTTCATTTCAAACGCCTGAATCTCAGAAATAGGCTCATGCAACAACCACAGGCCAATAAAAGACTCTGTTCAACCATCGAACAGGAATCCTCGGAGAATCCTGTTTCAAAAAACATTGTTGGTGTTATTTTGTTGGTGCCCATAAATCATCCGCTCATGAAATTGGGTAATAATGGATTCATCATTCAACCCACTAAAGTAAATAAAATTGGTGTCAATAAATGAATTAATGTTAAAACATGTGTCTGTTTCTTTCATACCATGCATTGTTTCCCCCATTTCATACTTGGGATCCCTCAACAATTACCCTTATTTCCTTTTTGGGACCCCTTATCAGTTGAATTGACCAATGAAAAGTCACTTCCTCTTTCTGCCTACTATAAAAGCAGGGCTCAGAAGCCAGTCGCATCATCTTACTCTTGAGACATGGAGGCCGAACTAGCTTTCACACGGTATCTTGCCTTGTAGCAGGAAGTAGACCTTGGAGATACATCACCTTTATGAGGAATTTTCGGACGGACAGTTTTAAATAGTTTGAAACCTTCCGAGGTGATTGAACTCGAAACAATCTATGCCATGATCATTATTGATCTGCTGATGCAAGTCCTACCTGACCCCGAGCCCCATGACGTGCCTTGGTTTAAATATTTTTCTTATTTCGAACCTGCCGACCTGGATAGTGATTACATAAAGCAAGAGGCAGTCAAAAGGAAAGGCGCCTTCATCCAAGCCCTGTGGACTCAGTATGCCAAACCCAAATTATACGATTTGGTGTACAAAGCTTGGAGACAATATGGGGATCAAACGACCACCTGGACTCAATTGGCTCAAGCGGTGTTGGAAGGGTGCTTTGGGCAGAAATGGCCCGATAGCGTATTTCAAATGCCAGACTCGTGACCGATTTGCCTCAGCACAATGCACTGGTCAGAACAGACGCATTGTGGTCATGAGTTTCACTTACGTTGCCTCCTACGACACCTGGACGTGAGAAACACCTGCCTCCTCAACAGAGCACCCAACCCATTGAGGGCAACCAACCCTTGGACACCGTAATGAGCCCCAGAAAAATGGGAGAATGATTACTGATTACCAGTAATCATTCACTCATTTTTGGGGCTCCTCTTTATGCCAAGGTGTGAAACCATTGCACGCAACACTTGTACACTCTCTCAAAATAATGTATCCAAGGTTGAAACGCATCCATACACAGCCTTATAATCATTCCATGTAATACACAGCTCCTCTGGTCAAGGTGGATCCAATTCTCGTACAGTCCTTTATGAGTCGAATCGACTAATCAGAAGCCACTTCCGTGTTCCCTCTGCTGTAAAAGCAGGGCTCAGGAGTCGGTCGCATCATTTACCTCGTGAGACATGGAGGACGATAGAGCCTTCACACTAAATCTTGTACTCTACCAAGGGGCAGACTTTGGAGATTACATAAATTTTATGGTGTAGTTTCGATCCATCATAAACACCTTGAAACCGTCCGAAGTCATTGCTCTCGAACCCATCTATACAGTGGATCTCGTTGAGAAGATGCAACAGCTTTTACCAAATCTTGACCCCTGGGACATTCCTACGTTCAAGACTTTTGCAAACTCAGAACCTGTGGACGTGTTCGATGATTACCTAGAACAGGAGGCCAGCAAGGGAAAGTAAGCCTTTATCCAAGCTGTGTGGACTGTGATTGGCAAGTCCAGACTATACAACTTGGTGAACAGGGCTGTTACAACACCTGGATATTTACACCACCTGTCCCATCTGCATAGCATCATTGAGAGACCCATAAGCACTATGTTGAGCCCCAGAAAAATGGGAGAATGGTTACTGGAAAGGAGCATAGCTCGGGACCAGTAATAGTTCTACTTTTTTTGGGTCCCTTCTCTCGCAGTCGTTGGCAGAGATTGATGTGGAAAGAATAATTCTTTTCATTGGAAAATATTTTTACGCCACTGTTAAAATTCATTTGTATTTTATTCATTTCATTAAATTATTTTTAATTTATTATTCTTTATATTTTCATCATGACACTCACCTTATTATTACATAAACTCATGACGTCATACCCCCGAAACTCAAAGGTTCCTTATTAAATAATAAGCCACGGATTTGGGCATGTTTCGTGGGCATGGGTTTAGCATGTAAATATGCATGTAAAAGTCAAATTTTGTGCCTTTTTAGGTTAATACTAGAGATTTGAAACAAAATAGAACCATTTTGAAGGATGGAAATAGTTTTAAAAAAATCGTGAAAAGGGTCGAGTTGGATACAAGATGATGAAGATTTGGAATAAATTTTGACAATGTTGAACTGAAATAATGGAATGGAAGACACCAGACGGTAGAGATAAATTCCATTCAACGTTGGACGGAGGCGTTTCAATCGAGTCCCGTCTTCTCGAAGAATGGCATGAATCGCTCAAAGGAGGCGTGCATTGTTCAAACGGGAAAACTCAAAGGGGCTAAGCATGAAACGGGGAAAGGGGGCAACTGAAATGGACACAGGCCGAAGGTGCAATGGGGAAACGAGCAAACTCCAAATATCAACTGAGGAAACGAGTAAATTCCAAATATCAAATGGGGAAAGGAGAAACGCTCAGACACAAACATGCCAAGCGTGCAATGGAAACAGGCCAAGCGTGCAATAAGGACAGACCAAATATGAAATGAGCCAAGCATAAAACAAACCAAATATGGATTTTTTTATAATCAAGGTTAATGCTGACTTGTTACACAATCATTTTTGGACAGACCCAGTGACATGTTCAAATCGTCTACTTCTTTTTACAGACATCTCGGTAGATGGTCCAGCACTCTCGTGTGCTGTCCCGAATGTCGGGAGCCAATATATAACTGTACGTCACTTTTATAGTAAACATGCGGCCCAAAAATATAATCTGGACTGTCGTAAGCAATGTCTGTTTTGTTTCGGAAGGAAACATTGGCCTTACGGGCAAACGAATCGTCCCGAAAACGTAAATCATGTCAAGGCCGGCTTGCAACGTTTCGTAGAGGATGCCAAGACAAATGAAAAACGGAGGAAAATGAGACAGAGAGGAAGAGGAGGAAGTGTGTGGATGTAGACACTTTCAACCCGCGCCTCGTTAAATGCGGGGTCGCCGCAAAGACAGATTGAGAGAATACGTAGGGTTTTACGATTCACTGTTGGAAAACCCCGAGATGTGGGAGGAGGGGGTAAAATTTGAGAATGGCTTGGGAAAAGATGTTTGGGGGATTATTCAGCGCTATCTGAGGCAAGACTTGGTGTGCTTTCACATTATGGTAAAACATGATATTTTTGATACATTTCGTAAGGAGATGAAAAAGATTCGGGATCAATGTGTCATATTACCCTTTTAGGGTCTGTGCAATGGATTGGTGAATGAGAAGGGCAAAATACAATAGTGACACATGATTCTGGTGTGTGAACAAGAGAGTTCGTTTGAAGACGTGAGGAAAGGAAAAATTCGTTATTAATTTCCAAACAGTGGTCGGGCCAAGAAATGTATCAAGATTAAAAGTGCATTTCTTCTGTTGCGGACCATGATGTACGTGAGTCAATCGAAATCATTGTGTGACAAGGACAAGATTCCTGACAATTTGATGGATTCGGTAAATTTGTCGCACTTTCACATAAATCAGCCCTTGCTCCCGCATAGTATTGCCTTTCTCTGTACCCTATTTCCAAAAAGTATAAAAAAATTACTGTTGGAGCAACTGGGCAATAAAAATGTATCCAGTTGGGAAGAAGTTTCCAAGCGTGTTCCGGACCCATGGTATAATGTGAGATGGGTGTACCCATCCACGTGACGGGCTGGAAGCTTTTAAACTGCATGATTCCTTTTCGATACGAGGTGAAGGAGGAAAAAACTCTCTTGTACGTGACACTATACCGTAACAAGAAATTGTATTTAAAAGAGGGTAACCACTAAAACGAATGTTTGTTTCAACGGATTACAGATGAAAGGTACATATTGTACCGCAAATAACAAAATACGATGAAGGAAATTAAGAAAGTAAAACAAAAGTGGGCCATGGACCAAAAGGTGATATTAAGGGCCAAACTCAACGAGATGAAAGCGAAAAATGACCTGATATATTGAAGGAGGAAAATGACGTGTGGAAAACCAAAGAACAAGAGGGGAAAACTAAAGAAAATGAGTGGAAAACTAGAGAAACTAATTAAATTTTAAATTTCAAGGTACGTTACGCGAAAATAAAATTTTGAAAAGAATATTACACAACAAAAGAGTGGACAGAATCTCTTCCAATCCATGGCGTTGGAACAGTCGAGTAAAAAGGTTATCTTGACCCCTTCAGCTGTCTCTCAACTTTCTCATTCACTCGGGAATTTTTCAGACTGAACAAAGTTGGCGGTTTACAAAAATGACAAGGAAGATGCTTACAACCTTATATTATAAAAAAAATTTATAACAATTAAATGTTTTTGAGAGTAGAGTTTTAAAATCCCACTCATCTCATCATACTCATTCTTGCACAAATGAATTCCCCAGACTATGATGATTTTATTGACATGTTCTGTGTACCAACACCTATTTCACCTTTACCACCAACTCCAGTAGCTTCTCCATCCTATGAACCATCTCAAGATGTGATTTATGATTCGTTACCACCCATGGAACAATCTACAGTTCCCGAGTCACCTTTGAAAGATTTGCTTCCCGTGAATTCTAAGCCACCAGTTGTTTCTAAACCACCAGTTGTTTCTAGGACACTTAAGGTTTCTACACCTGTAAAGAAGGTAGCTGTCAAGAAGGTTGATTCCATCATTCATCGTTCTCCGCGATCCAGGGAAAGACGAAATGAGAAAAGACGGAATGAGGAATGAAGGCCATGATATCCCAGGTTGTATCGAAACCCCGATTTCAGACCCCCGTATAGAAGGCCTGATTTCAAACCTAGATAGTTTCGGAGACCCCCTTATCCACAGCATTTGATGCCCACTACCCAGGAAAATGCCCTAGTCTTTTTCCACAGCCAAGGTTTGGCCGTGTTGTGTATTAGGAACAATAGTTTCACGCTGCCCAACGGAGTCTCGTATGCCATGGATCGGGAATGTCCAAACGAACTGTTTAAATGTTTACACTATCTCAATGCCGGTACCATTTGTGTCACCGACCAACATTCTAAGCAAAACTTTAAGAAAATCCAAGCAAATTGGAGCTTCTCGAGTCAATTCAAGTGAACCCCTGTGATCCTTTTAAATTCAAATTGACGTGAGCTGGGCAATGTCCGTTTTGTAATCAGACAATATGTCATCGTTGGATTGCAGTGCAAGGCATGTGTACTATTCTGCATCACCCCATCAATCCCATTTTCATTTGTGATTGGCTACTGATGGCTCCGCCTACATCCTGTATGAAAGTATAAAAGAAGACTCGTCTCGACGCTTCACATCAGACAACCTGCCAGCACGATGGACCAAATCGATGCTTTCACCTAGCACATTTCAATGACCGTGATGCCCGTTACGCTGCCCGAGAAACCAGACGCATTGGAATATGCAGCTCGGCAGGACCAAGTCCGTGCTTGCATTATTTACCAGGAACCCAGCACGAAACGTGTTTTTGTCTTATTTTGTAAAGACAATTGGTACCATTAAAAAGACGCTGGTGGATAATTTCAAGCGTGCCATCATGGAGGCGAAGCACGTGAACGAATTCAGGCCCGACGATGTCTTGTGGGAGAAGATTTCCAAGGGACTTTTGAGAAATCCCGATAGACCCCTGAAAAACACCGACAAGAGGATGGTGTATATTTATAATAACATGTTTTTATGAAAAAAGATTTTACTTTTGGCCTCCGCACAGTAAAATCCGGCGAGATTCACCTTATTCAAAGGACCAACGTTCCCATGCTGATCTATGAATTTCCTTCTTCCAGTATCAGGTGTCGAGCCAATCCCAATTTGTTTAGGAGGATCTTTGAGCCATTTGACCAGATGCTCTATCATCTAATTGTGTTGGAACCCCACACGGCGTACCCGATCCCGGCTGGAACCCGTTACATCTTGCTGACGGTTCAAAAGACTGTGTTTTGTTTGGACATTATCCCCGAAACAATTCTCCCCCAGCTCATTAAGAATGGATTTAACTTGGGGGATTTTAGAAAAATGAAACGGTATGATCAAAAGGCCTACAAGCTACCTACTCCTACCCCGGCTCATGTGCCTGCAGAGACAAATAAACGACCATTGGAACAACAGCCTGGGACTTCCTCCAAGAGGTTTCCAAACAGAGTGTTTATCACACCCATCATTAGACCATCTGTGGCTTCTGTGTTGATCGCCAGACCTTCAACTCCCTTGGTCTCCCTCAACCCGTGATTGTTCCAGAGCCTCTTGTGCAGATACCTGAGCTGACGACACCTTAGCAGATACCTCAACCACCTGTGCAGATATCAGCGACACCTCGACCATCTGTGCAGATAACAGATCCACCTGTGCAGATAACAGATCCATCTGTGAAGATTTTTTTACCACCTCAACCACCTGAGCAGATTCTTTTACCAGATCCACTTGTGGTCGAGACTTTGGAGCCGACCATTACGGACGACTCTTCAATAGATCAGATCATGTTATCCGTATTTGGAGACTGCTCCCATCAAGGGATTCAAGCATCCCCGCCTCATACCCAAGAACCCCAGGTGTTTGACACGGTGCCTTCCCTGCTTGACGAGAGTAATGATCTGTGGAGACCCCCTGGGTCTCACCTTGGACACCAAGATTAATTTGAGGCAAAGAACCACTAAGAGCCATTTTGAATAATAATAATATTTATTTATTATTTTCAATTTCTCAAAGAAAACTCTAATAACATATAATGCTTTTATATTACGTCAACTAAAGGGATTTACCTTTATATTAAATTAAACTATGAGTAATGCAATTAATTAATAATTAAGCTCAAGATCAAGTAAGGTCTACCGAAATAGGAGATTCGAGGAATACACGTACTCGAATTCTTAACTTTCATTAATTTTAACTAATTCAATTAAACTGACGCTTATTTTAAGCGTACGTAAATTATATTTACCGCTGGCTATATCAGCTTTCTGGTACTTCCGTCGAATAGCAGCACGACGCCTTCACGATTCTAATATCCTGGCATCCACTAATATTGTGGTTAAAGTTTCAGGCTCAATAGCCTTCCATCATCTACATTGCTAGCCTACAACGCTTGACTTAAATACCTTATCTAATTTGCATACCCCGTTCATCTTTCTGGAGTTGATTGGAAATAAACGCGAATTCACATTCCCCAAAAAGACGCCTAAGAAGATTAGTGGAAACGTTCCGTACAGATTCGTCACAGATCTCATCTCGTTCTTGGATCATTTTGAAACAGGGTTGGCCATAGAGCAACAAGAAACGACCATGGACTTGACCATGCCCCGATTGAAAAAGAAAGTGAAAAGAGGCCCTGGGTTTAAAGTGATTAAACCATTGGATCTGTCTGTACACAATTATTGTTGCATGTAAATATATTTTGTTGGAAATAATATTTTTTGTAAATATTTTTTTGTAAATAAATTTCATTTTTGCCAGAAACCAGTCGCATTTTTGTCCAAAAAAAAGCTTGGAGATAAGAGTATGTAAAAAAATGGTTTCGGTACAAAGTTTATTGGACCAGTGTCGACATCGCACGACTATTGTGTTTAGAAATCTGGGTTCGTGGCCGGATCAAATCACGTATTACGAGCAAGACTATCCTTATACCATCATTTTTGAACCCAACTTTGGTGTGCACATTCCTTGGTCGTTTGGAAAAAACGGTGATTGTGTTTACGAGTCATTTGCATCCGACGTGGGACAAAGGGGTCGAGTTGAGATCATTTCAAGTGGGTCGTCCCCCGTCTCACCGAGTTTGGGATGCATATCAACCTAAAAATACGGATGCGTATATTTGGGATTTTACAGACTGCACTCGAGTCACAGACGTGTACGTGAAATAGTTGACGTGGTTAGACGATTGGGAAATGCATCGAGATGACAACGTCCCTTGGTGCATGGTGGGTCTCCAACCTTGGAAGTTGGCTTTCGAAAAATACGTGCAGCACTGGCATAAAAAGGCTTTCGCCATCTGACGTTACGCTCCTCGAGCATATATAAGGCAAGCAGCCTGCCGCTAAAATCATTCTCTCTCAGACATGTCTGTCTCTAGTCAACCAGCCTATTTTGCTCATGCCAACGTGTATCATCACGATGGCAAGCCAATGCCCTTCGAATTGTCAATTGCCACAATTCCCAGGGATGGCAGCGATCCCGAAGTGATTTTCAACACCGTGAATCATGCCGGGCTGACTTCCAAGCCCTAAGATTTTCAATCCAACTACCAAGAGAATTCCCGTCTTCGTCTCTAACACCACCCGTTACTCAAGAGTGTGCCCGTGGAATAACTACCCTTTTGCGTGAGGGGCAAGTTTAGTCAGCTGGTCCTAGGCAACAGGGGCCTGATGGTGGTCAAAGGAGTGGAGCAAACAAAAAAATTTTCAAGAGCTCGGACTGTTAGCCATGGCCCTGGAGACGCTGCCGAAATTCAAAGACATTTGCGATGGAACCTTTCCCAACCCCGTGCATGAGGGTGTGCACGAGGAAGAGGACATTTCGTGCTACACCATGGTAAATTCCTACCAATTTGCCAAATACCTGCAGCAGTTTAACAAGCTTAATGCGGAATGGAGCTACAAAGTTACGGTATTGAATCAGTAAAAAAAATGAACATTGGCCCAGAAAAGGGGGGATCGAGTCGACACAAATGTCGACTCGATCCCCCTTTTTTCGGGCCAAATATTGTACCAAGATTAGAGTGCATATTTTAAAAACTTGTGCTGAGGTAATTTATGCTCTTCTAATTTGCGCTGTTTGATGCACAAAGATTGGATTCATCTGTATTGGGGAACCTTTTAGTTGACTCGTCTCATTTGTGCTGAATGCAAAGATTTCTTTCACGGTTGCAAAGCAAAGGCAATAAATGTTTGGTTACACTGATTCAAGGTTGGAATGCAGCAGCCAATAGGAATCGATTCACGTGACCCAGCAGAGTATAAAAGGTGAGCGCTCAGCCACCAGAGACATTCTCACTCAGCAACATGTCTCATCTAGCCTTTTTCGTCCATGCCAATGTGTTTCACCATGGTGGTCAACCTGTCCCGATCGAACTGTCCATTGTCAGCATTCCGGAAGATGGCAAAGATCCAGAAGTGATTTGTCTCACGGTGGATCACTCCAACCTCATCACAACCGCCAAAGACAGCCGAGCCAACAGGTACATCAATGAACGGCTCAGCTTGAAAAGCCACCTTCCCGGATCTGTACCCCTCGAATACCAGTCTTTCTGCGTCAGGGGCAAGTTTTGACACCTGGCCCAAAGAAACAGAGGCCTCATCGTCATCAAGGGATCGGACCAGCGGAAAAATTTGGAAAAGCTGGGACTTTTTACAATCAACCTGGAAATGGTGCCCCATTTCCGGGATTTGAATGACCGCACCCAGCCTGACCACCTGCATGATGAAGTGCATGAGGACCATGAGATTTCCGAGTGCACCATGATGAAATCCTACCGATTTTCGCGATACCTTTAGCATTCTAACAAGCTACAGGCTGAATGCAAAAGACAGACTGCCCAACAAGTATAGTGAGTAAGTGAAAAAAAATTATACCGAAAAAAGGGGGATCGAGTCGACACAAGAGTCGACTCGGTCCCCCCCCCACTTTTTCAAGACACACAATATGCCATCGTTGGAAGGTTTTAAAACTTCCTCACAACAGACACCAGCCAATAGGAATCGTTTCACGTGACACCACTAGAGTATAAAAGGCAGGTAGCCAAAAATTCAGTCATACTTTCATGGAGCATGCTAAATGTTTTTCGTTAAGACTGTCAGGATTTGAAGTGATTAGTATTCTCAGATTTTGGCAGTCTTATCGGCTAATGTTTTTAGCCAAAATTTTCAAGTCCGAAAATTGGGGGATCGAGTCGAAATTGAGCATTACTAGTCCGGTCTTAAGGGTTCTTCTTATCTGTCAGTAAGAAATTGCAACATCAATTTTTTTAGATTTTGTCTTCAAAATTTGGCAACATGTTAAACTAATTTGGGTCCATTTTTATCCAATTTGATTCAACTTAAGCTTGAAAAAGATTTTAAGAAATTAAAAAGTGAGAATTTTAGACAAATTTTTATGAAGAAATTATACTATTAGATGTCGATTTCTTGGTTAAAAATTGAAAGGCCACAAGCATGTAAGGACTCCTCAATTATTTACTTTCATGTTATATTTCCTTTCATAATTTGATTTGGTAATATACACTCAGGAACATTGAACATAGCGACCCAAGAAGAAAGCATCGGATTGAAATGAAATTTATTACACATAATGACACAGACGAGAGATTCACTTGATCTCAAAAACAAGACAATTAAACGAATACAGGGTGTGCAATGACACAAATACTGGGCAACTTCAATAGAGCATTGGACCACCTCCACCTCCAGATGGGTCCACAAATCTTGAACAGTCAACTCTAAATCATGTACAGAGTGACACGATGGCATCTGCCGTTTTAGGTGATCCCACACGTGCTCTACAGGGGACAAATGGGGGAGCGGGCCGGCCATGGAAGAGTCTTGAGCAACTCTTGCTGTATGCGGACGAGCATTATCTTGCTGGAAAATTCCCCCTGGGAGACCATTTAGGAAAGGTCCTACATGGGGTTGTATATCATCAACGTAACGTTGGCCCGTTACGGTTCCACGCATCAGAATTAAAGTGGACCGGCTATCATAGACTATGCCCCTCAGACCATTACACCAGCTGTGCGGGCAGTGTGACGTAGAACAGTGTGGGGGAAATTGTACCGCTCACCTCCGGTATAGCGGTCTACCCTTAGCGAAAGGGGACACTTCCTAAGGTCTGTCAGTTTTAAAACTGGTAAAAGTAATGCTAGTTCTTTTTTAGGGTGGTGGGGGTTAAAACAGCAGTAAATTTTGACCATGGGAGAGTTCTTATTTCTGGACAAAGATCAGTGGTGAAATGTTTTTGACTCTCGAAACTCTTAGAACTGTAAGATGTTTTGGGGGGAATCCCATTCCATATATAGAAGAATATATCTTAAAATAATATTTAAAGTATATAGATAAACATATTTTTGATATTATATGTAACGACAATTTTAAAAAAGTATTTTATTTTTTATTAACAAATTTCATGACGTAAGTTTAATGTTATTTACTCATTGATAATATTAATTTTTGATCCAATTGTCACCAATGCATGTATTACATTTAGTAACTAATATGTGCTAACAATTTTTGACACAAACTGTAAGCGTATATGAAAAATTATGAAATTATCTGCATTAGCATTTCATATTCCGGGTTTAATTCGTTTTTATATTTTGTTTTTGTAACCACTCGCGTTGAGAAATATTTTTCACTTACTAAATACATTTTTGTGAAATGTTCATAGCTGTGTGAGAAATTCTGTGTATTTTGCACATGAATTAGCAATCTAAAGTTTAAAAGTTATAGCTTAAATTTTAGCATCGAATCTGTTGGTATGTTGATAAATTCTTCCATTTTCTTCATTATATGTGTTTTCGCCCCACAAATGTAAAAGGTTTCAAAACATTGTACTAACTAGTATGAAATTACTTCATGGAACTCGGGATAGCAAACAATAGCATATACACAACCTACTAGATAAAGAAGAAAAGTTTTTAAAAATTCATTTATTATATTACAATAAAAGTTTTAAAAGTTTTTCAAAACAAAGTTAAATTACGTAGAAATAAAATTTTTAATTTGAATGTATATCATCTTTAGATAATTATGGTTATAAGAATTTCATTAGAACGTGAGTCCATTTTGCATACACATTTGTAATATTTCTTTCCAAATTTTTTTTTATTGTGACTCGTAGAACCCCAAGGTTCTGTGGAACAAAGTATGAAGGTCAATTCTCTGGATAAATGACAAAGAGAAAGAAACTGTTTAATTTTTCCTGAATAAATTATTTTTAAAGGAAGAATAGGAGGATTTAAAGCAATTCAAAACTAAATTTCGCGTTTTAATCTGCTGTATTAAATGAACAAACAGTATGATAAATTTTACTTTTATATGACAGAACAGGGACCGGGAACCTATTTCACGCGTGCTACACGGCACAATTCTCAGTGGCACTCTGCACTACTCAACAAGTGTGTCACTTTTTGAGAGGATGGAAGTTTATGAATTTGTATAATGGACCTTATTTGACAAAGATCTCCAGAATTATGGACAACTACGAAATTTCGAAAAAATCGGAAAAATAACTCCAAAGATAAATGTACAGCTATTTTGTAAATTATTGAATGTCATTGCTGAAGAGATTTAATTGTTTAAACAGAGAAAATTGCATACACTCTGCTCTCCGCTTTTGGTTCTACTATCTGACAAGTAAAAAAAGTAAAGTAAGTAAAAGACTTTCCTCATAAGAAAAATATTTCGAGCCCACATAGAAAATCAATAAAGAATTGTCTCCATTTTCTTCTTAGACAAATTCTTCTCTGTGAAATATAATTAAATATTTTTCAAACACAAATACGCAAATAATAATTTCATTATATTACTTTTAATTATGAACAGCAGTATCAATAGTATCACGTGTATTTCAAAAATATTCAGACAAATTTTAAATGAAAAAAGTACAAACAAAAGAATGAATATTACAAATTTTCCCCCGTCGTTTTCTCAGTACAAATTCTGAAATATATCTCAACGTTGTTAAAAGCGTTGTATAATAATAGACATGATATATTTTATGCTGCATATATGCAGCATAAAATATGTATACATACATATCTATATGTATATATACATATAGATTAAAAAACATGTTTTGAATCTCATATAATTATTGATTTTAGAATAACAATAACATAAATTTAATATTTATACCGTTAGATAAGCGTAAGAATATTTAATTTATATGTATATTTGGTAACCAAATAATAATTTCATTATTATGTATAATGCATTATGCATAATACATGACTCGACTGGACTACAATTCTCGACTATTACATCACCTCTGCTGGTTACAGAATTTAGACATAAATTTACACTTTTAAAAATTTTATTTTTGTGCTGGATATATACAGTTTTTTTCCCCTAATCTAAGCGGCCATCGATTCTAAGCTGCACACCAAATTCTCAACAAGTTTGTGTGAAAAATGAAAAATAGTGTAAAAGTGTTTATCTATATCAAATTTTACGAAATTAAAATAAATTTAAAATGAAAACTAATAAGAAAAGTGAATAATTATTTATTTTACCAGTATTATAAACTTTAAATTACATACATGCCCCCGTACTTGCTCTAAATACCCCAACCAACAAATTTCTCTTCCTTCGACTATAAACCGCACCCGATTTTCAGTAGCATTAACATTGAAAAAAAGTGCAGCTGAGAGTCAAGTAAATACGGTAATTCCTCTGCTTTAATTAAGCATTCACTAATAAAATCTTCTTTAGTATATGATTTCGATCTGTGTTTGCGATCAAAAGTGATATTATATAACTAGTTTTTACTGCAACTGTATTGTCTTTAACAAATTTAGGTGGCTTTAGTAGCCCGACGGTCAAGGTAACGAACTTGAGTCATGAGTTTGAGCCTTGCACCACAAAGCTGATGCACATTAAATATGTCGATTCTCAAACGTCTTCCAAATGGTGTCGTTTGGAAGTTAGGAGAGGGAGCCAGCTCAGGTGTCGACCTCGTCACTTGACCATGGTCCGTCGCCAAACTCCCTCGAGTAGCTGAAGAGTGCGACGTTAATATTCACTCTCATTCCCTCACTCAACAAAATTAGTGAATATATTTTTTTCATTTTTTAAGAGTTGATTTCAATTCCGACAACTCGTCTTCACAAAGTTTTACAACACATTAGTCAGTTTGTTTTTGGTTTTGTGTCATGATGCCTTTGAAATCATATTCCTTAGCAACTTAATTACAGTTTTTACATATCAGGCACAATATTTTATTCTTGCTTTGGGCATAAAAATATAATATTGAAATTCCCATTTTTCTTGAAAATTACGATGTCCATCCTCAGTTCATCTTTTCTTTCTCTGTTCTTGAAGATTAATTATGTTTTTATTGAATTATACTTTTTAATTTCATATGAATAAAACACAAATCCTACTTTCATTCACAAACTATTGAGGAAAGACTGCACTTTGTCCTGGTCATCTTATGGTTTTTAATTTAAAAAAATAAAACTTTAACTGCTTCTTTTTTTCGTCACGCTTTTCATCTCTCCTTGATTGGTTGATCGATTGATTGAATATGAACGTTGCCCTGTTCAGCTACACGAGGGCTTTTGGCGACGGACCACGTAATTTTGAACCATGGTCAAGTAACGTGGACGACACCTGAGCTGGCACCCCCCTCTCCTAACTACCACACCCCACCACACCCCACCTACTCTCATAATTACGGGGTCTTGATTGGAGATTAAAAGACCACGTAGAACCATGGGTGGGGATGCTATCTACCACACCACACCAACAGGACGTGCGGTCCTCGTACACGGCGGGTCTTTAGTGGTACTGACCATGCCAGCCACGATCCGATGCCTATACAACTCGGCTACCGCGGCCCAGGGTCGGTCGCCAAAAGCCCTCGATTAACGAAAAAGTGCTAGAAAAATATTCACTCACTCAGCCCTTATTAAAAGTTGTATTTTTATGTTATTATTAATTGTGCAAAATTTGTAATAGTTGTGCGCTTATTTAAAGATATATTTAAGTAACCTCACATAACTCTTATATAAAGCAATTCAAGTGATTGAAAGTAAATAATATGAGGTGACCGAAGCTGAATGTTTGGGATAACAATGGGATAATAGCCTTTGCTGCTCCATATCCAGCACAAAAATATCAACTGTAACTGTGGGATAACAATAAATAAATAAAATTGCTTTACTCCCAAAAAAGTAGTTTTTCTAACAGGTAAAAGAAACCTTTGGATAAGCTAGAGAGCACCAGTTTCTTTGCATAACTTCAACCAGTGTTTCTTAAAATATGGGTCGCGTGACTTGCATCTGGGGTCGCTAGAAATTTTAGGATTTTTGATACAATTTTTGCATAAAATAACTTGTTTGCAGTGACGCACATAAGGAACCTCGGGTCCACTTATGTCGCCTAAATGTGATGTACACAGTGGAGTCAATTTCTTCTTTCTTGACTGCTGTCAGATTACAATTATTAAAAAAGAAATGGAATAAAATTAGAAGAAAGCACATTTTAAAGAGTGTCAATTTTGAAATCGGTGGAATGACATTTTTTAAAAAAAATAAGCATTTTCTCTTTATGAAGGAACTCAAAAAAGTTCTAAAGAAAAGATTGTATTTTGAGGTTTTCAGCTAGTAATTTCTTTAAATTATTAAAAATAAGTATTAAGAGAGCACTTTAAAAATAGCAATTATACCTATGTATAACACTCTAAAATAGAAATATAAAATTGGATAATAAAGACGAATGCAACATTATCTAAAAACATAGCGAATTGAGAACTGCTACTTGGGTTTAGATTCACTTTTGTGTCTTGTAAACTTTCTCCTTTTGCGTATTGTATTGAAGCGCGCGCGCGAATCACAAATACAGCACAGCGTAATTGAAGAACATCACAATCATTGTGAAATAAACAAATCAAGAAAATGTATTATACTTTGAGAATTCCTTGCAGCGAAAAAGCTAATTATCTTTTATATATATATATATATATATATATATATATATAATCGACATATTTTCACTTCATGATTATCAATGTTTGGTTTTAATACCTGTAATATAGTTACAGCTATATATATATATATAATATAACCTGTTAGAGCATGTAAGGATAAAAATATTATTTAATGTATATAAAATTCTCAATTTCGTATTTAAAACAATAACTTGAATAACAATTAACTCTGAATAATTTAGATATACAAAATTTTAATCTGGAAGGGTAAAAAATACTTTTTCACATAAGGTTTGAAGTATATTATTATAGGAAAACAATTTTATGAATAAATTAGAAAAGTAATCAGGGAAAAAAGTAATCATCAGCTCTGTCATTAATAAAAAAATAAATTTTATTATTCTGAAGTTCAGAATATCATATTAAATAAAAAAAAAAAAATTTTAATTTTTGTTGTTACTAAAATTTATATAGTAATATAATGGAGTGTATAAATCCATTGTACGTTATAATTTTTTATTATTGAAATACTATGAAGTGCCAATTTCATAAGAAATCAAGAAAAAATACTTCCTTGTACTAGAGATATCACTTTTTATATTGGAAATTATTTTTATTACAAATATTAAAAAAATTCCTTAGAACTATCATAAAACACGCATAGTTTTTGAAATACGAAATATTAAGCGATCTTTTGGCATAACATTCCAATGATTCAAAATCCTCGGTCAAAGCTCAAAAGAGCTACCCAATCTGGTCATCTCCCCCCCCCAACGACTATTTCTAGAAAGTAACGGGGAATATAAGACAGAACCCTATGCAATGACGTAGTCTCAAGACGTACAGGGTTGCCTTATATTATTTTTACTTTGCGATCCCCCCATTTTTCATGGAAAAAAGCAGAATTAACGTTTCTGAAGTGAATAAAGTCATTATTTTTGTAGAAAAATATTCTTTTTCATAAAATATAGTATTATTAATATGTATCTAAGCAGCTTATGCCGTAATTTTCTTCTAAAACAAAGTTAGTTTAACTTTGTGCTTAGAATGCATACATGTTGCGCCATCTGCAGCCATTATATTAAAGCTTGCGAAACATGGCGTCAGAAAATTCTAGATGCAAAGATTTATGTATTTTTCGCAATTTTAAAATTATCTAGACAGTAAATGACATTTCTACATTTCATGGAGAATGTATATCAGTAATTTACGTTCTCACAGCAAAAGTTTTACACCTATATAATGTGATTTAATTGTGCTAAAGTGTTATTACGTTTTCAGTACAAGTGGAAGTCCCCCTTAACTCGATTTCTTTTATTATCAATTTTAACCATAATTCCATTAATGTATGAGTTTGATTCAAATTATTATTACTTTTATTTACTAAAATAACGTTTATTACTTTTTTTAGTTTCATTTGTATGTTTAAGTAAATCTTACGATAAAAATCTATGAACTGGTTGTTTGTCCCAATACTTTTTTGAGTGACTGTATGTAGTGTATTTGGATTTTGCGATTTTTATCTAGATGCCATAGATAGCTTTACTATAGAATCCGGTCACCGAAAACACCTATCGAAAAATAAAGTAGCTAGGTGATTGATTTCGGTTGTCAAAAGAAATTAACATCGCCAATTCCCCTTCTCCCTAATCTTCACTTAACTCTCTTATGTTTTTTCATTGAAATTTTCCTTCTTAATTATTCTTTATGAAAAAGGAGTCCTTAAAATATTCAAGTTTCAATGTACAGATTTCCTTCTATTTACATGTATTTCAATTTCTGTATAGCATGTTGTGTGTTTATTTTCTGTTTGGGGAGCAAAAAGTTTTTCTGTATAATATCTCATCTGTAGCTATGTGTTTTTCTGGGTTTTCTTTTTTTTTAATGTTCAATGGACGGGAAAACTAAATATTGTTTTATTCTGATAATTTAAATGTTTTTTTCAAAATGAATGAATTTTAAACTGTTATTAGTAAATTTATTTCCTTGATAGAATTATAAAGGCTACTGTTTCCTTTTTTAAATAAAGCTTTTTTCAATAAAGTAACGTCAAAATCTTGATTTGTAATTGAATCAACCTTATGATTTACTGTCTCTCTATTGATTCATTTCAAAAAGCTTGTGTTTCTTTGTAAATCTGAATATTTATATTTATTCAATCGGTTTTCAGTATTGTTTATTAAAATTTTTTATACATGATGCTCCATTTGAATCTGTTTCATGCAGCTTTTGTGATATTTTCAAACCTAGTTTTGATAATATTTATGTTGCTTTTATAACATTTTTAATTTACTAGATTTCTTTTGATTTTTATTTATATCCCTATTACAATTTATAAACATTTTCATAGGTTTCCAACATCAGAAGATTTTGTATGATTTTTTTTCTAGAGAAATTTTTGGTAAAATTCTAGGAGGACCCACTGGTGTTTTTTGGCGCCAAAAGTTTTTCGCCAAATTGAGAAACACAAGTTTTTCAAAATGGCGCGTCAAAGACGAAAAACTCTTGGAAACCGTATGTGTCAGAGGCGGGGTGAAATGGGCAAAGATCAACGGTTGGTTTCTGAAAGTGGGAAGGTACGAGAAGTTCAAAAATCATGAAATGAACGGAGTTTCTGGAATGGCGTCAGGGACGCCTGAAAACCGTTGGTAGTAAATGTTTTACATTAAAAAAGGACGAAATGTGCTTTTTGCAAAGATAAAATCGGAAAAATACATCCAATTAATCATTTTAAAAAGATAAATACGGAGAAACTAATGAAATTCATTTTAAAAAAGCACTCAAAAACCAGTACATGATTTATTTAAAAAAAAAAAAGGACGAAATGAGCGTTTCGCAAAGATGAAATCGAAGAAATGCATTAAATTAATCATTTTAAAAAGATAAAAACGGAAGAAGCAATGAAATTCATTTTAAAAAAGCATTCTAAAACCAGTGTGTAGTACATGATTTACAATTTTAAAAAAAGGACGAAAGGAGCGTTTCGCAAATATAAAATCGAAGAAATACAGGAAATTTATTTGAAATTTTTAAAAGGCATTTACCTTACTCTTACGGGTCATACATACTTCACGACAAAACATATACCAGTCCACGACAGTATTCTTATTGACTTTCAAGTCATTCACAACGAACGCATTCATGCTCTTGCTGAACCAATATCTGGTCAAAAACTCATATCTTTCCTACACTTCGGACATTCATATCGTGAAGCAATTAAATTAGCTTTTATACACCATTCTAACGTATTTTTCTTCCCCTTTGTGCCCAGGAGCACAAAGAAACCTATCGTAGCCTCACTTTCAAGTAATTTCCTTTCACAAGCCATTCTTATCACAAACCGGTGCAGAGCAAACTTTCTCAAGTGAAGTCAGAAGTCAAAAAGACCGTTTTTTCGGAAAATGCGAAATACGTTTCACGCTTTTTAGGGTTGCCATTTTTTTTGGTGATTTGAAAATCCAAATTTTAGGGGTGAAATGGAAGGGTTACCATATTGTAACCTTTATCGCTCAAAATTTGGCGACAAAAGATTTGGCGACCAAAAGTGGGTCCTCCTAGGACTTAACCAAATTTTTCTCTGTTAAATTATTTGAAACTTCCATGACATTTTTATTTCTTCTCCTTCACAGTTTCTTTTTTGATTGAACGATTTGTAACATTTTCAATAGCATGTATGCTTGTTAGGTTTTTTACAATGAGCTTGATAATCATAACAATGTTCTTTTTAAATACCTTTCTATTTTAATTTTTTCATTATGATTTTCTTTACAAAACATTATAATTAGAGTTCCTAAAAATTCTTTAAATATTTTAAACAGTTCCAAATTACTTATTTCTGAAAGAATACTAGCCATTCCATCAACTTTTTTTCAGTTAGTATTTTGTTTGATAATCTTTTTATATGTTCAATACTAAAAGCAGTTAATGTATTAATATCACCATAACCAAATTTATACCACTCAAATCGTGCTATGAGCAAAAGAGAACATCAACAGATGTAAAATTTTATTCTTGTACTTTATTTGAAAAATAAGATTTTTAATTTTCATATCCATGTGAAAAAAAGGTCGATATTGACTAAAATTAGAATGAAAGCATTTTTTTGTCTTTCATTTGATGCTGTTGCCTTAAGAACTCACATATAACACCAAATCATAATATTCTGATTCCCTGTGTTTTTCTTATTCTTCTTATTTGCTAGTTTGATATTCTTTCAAATTTTTGTGTGTTTACACCTGTTTCAGGATAAGTAATTTTGTATTGATGGTAAAACTTTGTATGAAAAAACCCTTTTCTTTTTAGTTTCTCTCGTAAACTTTCCATGGTATATTTTCTACAGGCGTGTTATCATATTACAATTGGTGTGCTGAAAATTTGGCTACCGTGATGTAATACAAAACTACTGCTGTTGCTATACTTCTAGCATACCTTTTGTTTTTAATCTAATCCCCACAGTAATTTTATATTTATATTTTTAATATCTAAGTATTTTTAAAGCCTTTTTATGTTCTTCAATATAATAATCTGTTAACATTAAAAAATAGATAAACTGTTTTTAATACCTAGCTGTATTTTATGTGTTAAAACATATAAATGAGTTTCACGTTCTTCATGAAAAGACATCATTGGTTCGATAAACAGTTAATCTATTTTATATTATATGTACAAATATCTGTTTTATGTCTTATTTTCTCTTGGAGCTTTTTTGAATAAATCTCTCCAAATATTACATTGTTTTGGTCTGAGTTTATGGAATTCTTTTTAAATTTAGGAGTTTATTCTAGGTTTTAAATTTGAGGGGTGGTTTAACAATTTCCCAATAAGTTTTAGATATATGTTCAACACTGGATTCAAATTTAACTTTCTTTTCTTTTTTTCAGGTTATCTTTGTACTTCAAACCATAATCAAAATTTTTTTTTTAATTTACATGTACTTTTTGGCTAGTTAACATATTTTTGTTTCATTTATAGATTTATTTTTTTATTATATAATTAGAAACTTTATTACTTTTTTAGAAAAATTTTTGAACTATTTTCTTTTTCTTTCCAAGTGTTTTGATGTATCCAAATTTAATAGATGAACAAATTATTTTTTTAAACATAATTAAGTATATTGATTTAAAACATCTTTGTTGGAACATTATTTTTTTTATTCTTTTACTCTTATTTAATAGGAAGTATTTTTTTAAAAATATTTTTTCAGATTGGATGCTTTTTGTGATAATCATTTCTTTCATGCCTATTTTTTTATGCAATAACTATATTAGTTTCCTTATTCACGTATATGTTTTACGTTAGCGATGTAAGATTTAGTAATTGTACAAACTTTTCAGATAGTTCACTTTTTTAATATATTGATTCAATATTTTATGTACTTACAATTTCATGTTTACACCCTATTCTTTTTTACACTACTTTGAAATGATACAATACACAAATTTCTTGATTTTTTTTTTGGACAAATTTTTTGTTCTACTACAAATTTCAAAAAAATGTTGAACTCGTGCCTTTTGTAAGAGGACAATTTGATCAAATTATGACAATTTATATATCATTATAAAGAATTCTGTAATGACAAAGTCAAAAGTGGAGTTCATATATTTATAGCTTATTTAATTTGAGAGGCTTGAAATTTTCTAAAAGTTAGGAATTTGAACAACATTTTCTTTCTTCTGATCCTGACATAGAGTATACATTGTAATTTCAACATAATGATGAATTTTGTGTTGCACGATATAAAATATTATGTCAGGAACTTGAAAAACCAAATAAAAAAGGTGCTAATAACAGAATTTGTAACAAAAAAAACTAAGGCTGTTAATAATTAATGAAATTCTTCATTTGAATCAAAACTGAAAATGCGGCTTGACATATCTGACACATCTACTGAAGAAGGCATTTTTGATCCAGTTCATAAGTCTGCACACTTGTTATCCAATAGTGATGAGTAGTTGTTAGGTAATACATTTATTCCTAATTTCAGTTTAAATTTTATATGCTGTATGTACTTATAGACTAAATTTCAACTGTACTCTAATTTTAATTTTTTTTGTAATAAAAATGAAATGTTTTGGTTCTATAAATATATAAAAAAGTTTTATTATTACTTTTTTTGCACAAGTTTAATGGAAAATATTTAGATTTTTCATCTTATATGTTTTTTAAAGTTGTCAAACATATCCCCAAATTTCCATGTGTCACATGTATTCTTTTAAACATTTTTTTTTGCCCAGTTTTCTTAAGAATGTATGTGCAGTATAAGAAAAGAGTTGGGTGTTTGTTTATTACCTTCATTTATTATAAACTATTGTATGGAAGCCTTTTTATTATAAATTGTCCAAGTTACTCAACAATTTTGGGTTTATTAAATATTTATATTTCAAAGATTCTAATAAATATAAATATTTTTTGTAAAATGTAATAGTTTTGAATACTTTACATTAAATAGAGCATTAACACACACACATACACGTTTAACTTGTTTTCTAAAATAAAGTCTCTTAACTTTATATTTTCCTTTTTTAAAAAAAATTTTTTTACAGTTATTTATTAGAAATCTCAATACTGTGAATTTAAAAAAATTATTAAATTTTTTTGGAGTTATAATCAACTTAAGTTTTTTATTACTTTTAATGTTTCAACACATGTCTGTTTTCCTTGTGTTTCCTAACTGCATATATATTCAATGATCTCTATATTTTAAAATACTTTGAAATTGTGTTTCAAGCTCTTAACAGAAACTTTTACATTCCATTTTTAGTTTTCTGATTACTTTTCAACTAAAAAAATTCTTGTAAACATACTGCGCATTTTCTTTTTCTGTAGTTTTCTTATGTATCTTTTTATAGATTAAGATGTAATGTGTTATAAATTTTTACCTTTAATACTCCTTTTTCTGATAATCAAATTATATCTTGTTCTATGTTCTAAACCAGTTTGTTATCTTTACATAACTTATGAGTGTGTTTGTTTTGTAAATTCAGTGTTCTCTTTCCCCTTTACCTCCTTCGAGTTTTTAGGTTTTTTAACTATAAATGTGCCTTTAAAAGATTATAAATTTTTTTCTCAAGCTGTTCAAATTAACATATAATATTATGCTACTTGTATTTTAACATATATATCCTTTTAACCAACTTGTCATTTATCATCTAATAAGACAGGCATATTTTTTCTTAAAAATTGTCTATTAGATTTAGTGTACACCTTGTTGATGTAAAATTTTTTTTAAATATAATCCAATTTTTCTAATTTCTTTATTACAAGATATCCATTTTCTTGGTCCAAAATAAACTTTAATTACAAAAATAATTTATTCACATTTTACACAATTTTTCTTTACTGAATTAATTTATAATTTTTAAGAATAAATTAGTGTTATAATATCTTCAGTATAAATTTTCATGGCATCTTAGACAACAATTTCCCTCTTTCCAAGTTTCCTTTTAGTTTTAAAAATATGGATTTAACAAATTTATCTTAAATGAAGAATTTTCCATCTGATCCATTTGATGTTTTAAATTTTTATCCCATGCTTTGTTTCTTATTATCTTTCATTTCTCTTTTTCTATTAAATTTACAAACATAACTTTTAAAGTTGTGTATGTGAGTTTTATGGCTTAATATTGGTTAAACATACAACACTCATAAAATGAGATACTTTGAAAAAAACTGTTGAACATTGTATTGCATTCGATGATGGAATTAATATGTTAAGTATTTTAAATGTTTAAGAAACTTTTGAATCTTGAACTCCAACTTTATTGTTCTTGCTGCTATTTATTTTATAACTAGATTTATAATTAAATTATTAGATGAATTTTAAATTAGTTTTAGTAAGTATGGACTATGCATAAGATTTTTGGTTTTTAAAATGAATTATACTTATCAACACAAAAAGGAAAATATATATAAGCTGTATTTCACAATATTTTAGCATCAGCAACTTTCCCAGTGTCCAAACTAACTGCCGTAACAACATTATTTAGAAATGTATAGCTTCTTTCTAGCCAGATATGTTGATAGCCACTGATACATTTGTTTATTATACATTTACCATTGGTACATTATTAAATATTGTTTTGACAGCAGCTAAAGCCATAGACACTTTGGTTACTTTCTCTGTCGCATTATTTAATATATGCATCGAATCGTAAAACCACTGTGGTGTAGGTGACAAATGCATAACTCCGCAAAATATTTTTGCAACTGCTTCTTTTTAAATAGACCTCATAGCATATGAAATTCTATTGTGTCCACTTCATATAATTTTGTATCTTTTTTGATTAACTACTGTTTTAGTAAACCTGGTATTAGGAAATGTTTGAATAAGACCACAAAAGTCACAACATATTAACAATTTTGTAGCCAAATCCTAGATTTGACGACCAAAATTTATGTGAATACCTTGGTTTTTACATTAATTTTATGTAATTAATGTTGTCTAAAAGCACAAAAGGTCAATGTCAGGAATTTCACAGAAACATTCAAAAAGAACAGAAACATTAAAAAAATCTAAAAAAGAAACATACTTATTATTAAACTTACCTAACTTATAGATTGTAAAGCTGATTTATTTATGTTGAAATTGTCTGACTTATCAACATTTAATTCCACTAAAGTTTGGATTTTTGTACATTTCTTTCCAAACTCTTTCATTTTTTAAATATTTTATTACTTAACAGAGTTTAAAAAACGTTTTATTAATGTTTTTGATGGAAAACACTATTGCGCACGGTAGCAGAAATTCGTTGCATTTAACGAGGTAAAAAATAGGCTGTAAGTAAACAAACATCTACAACTATTCACTTCACTTCTTTCCTGAATAAGTTGCTGATCAAAATAAATTCTTTTAATCAATTTAAATCATTTGATAAGGCTGAAAAGTAGCATGTGTCTTTTGTTTTGATTTGAGAGGGCATGGCAATCAGCGGTTTTGGGGTTTGACAGATGTAAACATCTTTTTTTAAAAAATATAAAAAATACTTCTAAATAAGCTAGATCAAAGATTTAAACTGCATTAGAAAGAAAAAGAATGGTATTTTATGTTTCAAACAAAATTGAAAAAGCGAATTTTTCATGGATTTTCGTGAAGTGACCCTCTTAATAATTTTTAATTTGAACATTATTTTGGTGCCGAAACACGGGAACAGCCTTCTGATAAATATTGCTAACTGTTAGTGTAGTTGAAATCTTGCGAACAGTATTTAATTTGAAAATTTAATTTATACGAAATGGATATCGAAGTCCTTAAAAAAATTCGAACACCTGTCAGAAGGGCAGCAACAGAATTTTCGAACTCAATTAAAATTGAAATAGAAGGATAAAATATAAATAATTTAAATATAAATAATTTAATAAGATATAAATTTAGAAGGATAATACATCAAAAAAAGCGATTTAATAGAAGAACTTTTAGCAAAATTAATTGATAAGGAAAAACAACTTTAGAATGTTGACAAAGGTATCACAATTCTTACTAATATGGACGACCTAGAAAAGGAAATAGAAAAACAACAAGAATACCGAGATTCAATAATAACTTGTAAAGTACGTGCCGATAAAATATTAAACAAAAGAGAAACTGAGTCGAGAAACACCCCTATTACAATTTCTAGAAGCGAACAACAATTTTCAAGTTTAAAACTCCCTCAACTGTAAATCCCACAATTTGACGGAAATATTTTAAAATTTAGAGATTTCTTTGCCCAATTCGAAGCAGTAATTCCCAATAACTCAAATATTTAAGTGACGTTGAGAAATTTAATTATTTAAAATCTTACTTAATTGATGAAGCTGAAATAGCAATTAGAGGTTTAACTTTAAGTGCAAATAACTATACAATCGCATTAAACATAATTAAAGAGTGATTTGGCAGAAAAGATTTAATTATTGATTCACATATGTCTAAATTGTTGTATTTAAATCCTGTGCGAAAATCTTATGATATTTTGAGCTTGCGAAAACTGTATTCTGAATGTGAAATCCACATTCGAGGATTACAAAACTGTAGGGTAAATCCGGACACTTATAGTTCTTTATTGTATCCAATAATTTTAAAATCTATTCCTCGGGATTTATCATTAGAGTTTACCCAAAAATCATACGGTCAAACGGAGAATATGATTTCTGATTTATTAGACTTTTTAAAAATAGAAATTCAATGTTGCGAAAAAAATCAGCATTTAACTGAAGAATTTAATTCTTATGATTCCAATCCCGAAAAAGAGACTAGAAATTATTATAACGAAAAACAGAGCTATAAATACAGTAAATTTAATAAATATAACGTAGATTCAGCGTGTGGAAAAAATAAAAATATGTATGTCCCGACGACCTCCGCGTTTGTTGTCAATGTAAACAAGTGCGTATTTTTTTGGGAAATAATAATAAAAATGACCATAGTTCTGATTCTTGTCCAAAATCAATCGAGGAAATTATCTCTTAAAGAAAACTGCATTTGTTATCTATGTCTCACGCGAGGCTATATATTTCAGGATTGTAAAAAGACTAGAGGGTTTGCGTTAATTGTAGGGGTCGTCATTCCGAACTGATATGTGAAACTGCTTTCATCCCCGCAAACCACCCCGATAAGCAAGGGACCGCCTCTGAGAACGCAGGGTTCCTCTCTGCAATGTGACACCCCCATGAAAATTATTTCATTCTGTAATGTGAATACAAATTTTGACGAAATTCTTCTTGAAACGTGTAGGGCTCTGTTGGTAAACGAATCGGAGAAAAAGGAAATAAATCTCTTGTTAGATAACGCTTCGCAGAGATGTTTTTTAAAAAAACAGTAGCCTCTGAAAAGAAACTCCCTGTGAAACGCGAAGAATATTTATTGGTTTACACATCCGGTTCGAGAACACCCATTCAAAAAAAATACGAAGTTGTGGAAATTACCCTCTGTAACCTTAACGACCCTGTAAACACGATCACTATTGAAGCTCTCCTAACGGATGTCATTTCCGGATCTCCTTTCAAAATGTCGGCGAATAAATTAAAGAAATCGCTTAGCTGTAAAAATGTTCACTTCTCTGACATAAACGAATCGAATGGATATGAGATTTCATTGTTAATAGGGGCGCAATATTTTTGGCAGATTCATTCCGGTAAAAAGGAAAACTTAACAAAAACTTTGTTTGCGATAGGTACCATTTTTGGGACAATAATCCAGGGTAGAATATCGTCTATGGATGTACATTATAAAGAAAACATTTCTGTATATTTAAAATAGAATGTTGTTCCCAATTAAATGAAAATTTAACCCAATTTTGGAAATTAGCATTGATGGGAATTAGTGATACAGAACAGAATATGTTAAATAACGATAACGACTATATTTCGAGTTTTGAGATCAATTTAAAATTTAATAATGGAATGTATATGAGACAAAATTATTTTGGGAAGAAAAACCAGGTGATTTGGAAAATAATTGGGCAATAGCGAAGCGCAGATTCGGTAATTTAAGTATAAAAATGCAAGACAATAATTGGCTTTATAATGAATACATAAATATTGTTAAAGATCAAATTAAAGAAAATATTGTTGAGGAATGTTCATCACATTTCAAAACTAATTCTTATTATATGCTTCATTTGGCTGGGGTTCGAAAAGACAAAGAAACGACGAAAGTTCGAATGGTTTTTGATGCGTCCTCGAAAGGTAGAGGCTGTAAATCTCTGAATGAGTGCATTTATGCGGGTCTACCTTTGAATCTTTTAATAATAGATGTAATCTTGCGATTTCACGAATATGAACATGCGTTTTGTAGGGGGCATTCATTCAAGGGGCATTTTTAACGATTGGAATAGCTGAGGAAGATCGTGACTATTTAAGATTTTTTTGGTTTCTGAATGATGGAGATGCCAAATCGTACAAAATAATGAGAATGAATCGTGTACCGTTTAGGATGACCTTGAGTCCTTTTGTACTTGCTGCGACGATTAAATTTTATGTACGAAAATATAAGGAAGATTATAGAGAAACCTATGAAATGTTGACTACTTCTTTATATGTTGACGATCTGTTCGCCGGTTCATCCGACTCCGTTAATAAAGCTTTCTATCTCTCAAAAAACACGATTGAAATTCTTAAAGATGCTAATATGAATTTAAGAAAATTTAAAACTAAATCGAATGAATTAAAAAAATTATGGAACGAAAACGGTATAGGTGATGTATGTAAATCGGATGAGCGTTCTTTAAAGGTTTTAGGAATTATTTGGAATTTAAATAATGATACATTTAAATTAGCTGCACAACCATTGCTTGAGTTAATTAAAAATTTAAAGAATTCGAAACGCTGTGCTCTAAAAACAGCAGCAAAACTCTTTGATCCGATAGGTTTTATTTCCCCATTTGTGTTAATAATAAAATGCTTAATGCAAGAAATTTGGGAATACGGTCTCGGCTGGGATGAGCAATTGCCCACCGAGTTAAAGAACAAATGGGAGACTTCGTGCTCTCAAGTTTGTCTTCGGAACGACTTCACATTGGAAAGAAATATTTTCCATATCCTTTAGATAAGGGAAAGGATTTTCAATTGCACATATTTTGTGATGCAAGTCCCAGAGCATTTGGAGCAGCGGCGTATTTTCGTTATGTCACTGCGAATGACGATATTTACACGAGCTTTATAACCGCTAAGAGCAGAGTTTCTCCCCTCAAAAAGTTAATGTTCCCACGATTGGAACTTTTGGGATCAGTTTTAGCCTCGACAATTTTGAAATATTTAACATCAAAATTTAAATCCCCTATTTTGAAATTTTTCCTTTGGAGTGATTCTTCAATTGCTCTCCTCTGGATTAAAGGAAAAGCTTCAAATTACAAGCAGTTTGTTTCAATAGGGTAATAGAAATCCAATCAAATTCCGATCCGTCTGATTGGCATCATTGCAGTGGGAGAGAAAATCCAGCAGATTCAGTTTCTCGTGGAGCGAATCTCGAGACAATTATTAACAGCCAATTTTGGATGCATGGTCCTCAGTGGCTTCGCACGACGGAAATCAACTGGCCGAAAAACTTTAAGGACAGTCGGTATGGTAAACACCTTCCAGAAATCGATTTTGAGATTTTGATATTTCTCAAATCTCCAAATTAAGCACTTTCCAATGATATAACATATTAGTCAATTTTTGATTTAGAAGTATTTTAAAATGTTTTTTAAAAAATAATCAACTGATTTGCCATGCCTACTTTGACAGATAGAAATGTAAACATATATTGGCCTTTTAAAACTGAAATGATGGTGCCAAAGCCATTATCTGTTTTATTTATTCCCACGAAAATTAACTGTAGAATAACTGCAAGTGTAACTGTTAGGGTTGTTTACCTATTTTTGCTTTAGAACACGTTTCAATTGAGCACTTGTCGTTTATCGATACTTAAAATTTTGAAATTTTGAAATGCCAAGATTGCAAAAAAGTTTTCAAGAAACGCAAAGATAAGTATTATGTCCACGTAAGAATACTATTAATAGTAAAGTAAACCACTGATAGTAAATTAAATGCTCATGAACATACACATGATTCAAAGTAGTCATGTGCAAGCAAAAAAGAAAATTAGAATTTAAATGAGAGTTTTTTTCTTTTGGTCTCTAGGTATTTTAAATGCAATCATATTACAAAATATTCTTGGTTTTGTTTTCAAGAATAAGTTCACTGTAAAATGTGCAACAGTGGTTTAGAGGGTCAAGTTTTAAAGGTAAAAGTCTGGACTTTGGCTCTTAAGTTTGTTCTGAAATGTTTTGCTTATCAATATCGTGTAGAATTCTCTTCTTCAAATTTTCATGAAGGAACACAAATTACTACAATAAATACCAGGTTTTTGTATGCTATGCATTCAATTAGAAAAGGTAGTGAAGCTCAGGGAGAATGTTCTGCGGCGTAATGAATCTTCCGCAACCACCTACAATTTTTTCTCCTTACGGTAAGAGAATTTTAAATGCTGCTAAACTTGTGTTTATGAGGATTCAATTCAAAATGTTACAAGGAAGCTATTTAATGAAAATGAAGGTAACAAAATATAGCAGTAGCTTAGATGGGACATGGCAGAAAGCGTGGTTACACATCCTTGAATGGTTTAAGTTACTGTAAAATTGATATCAGGTAAGGTGATTATTATGTTGATATTCTTTCTAAATATTGCGCTTGTAAAAACTTGATATTTTAATTAAAGATTTAAAAGAATTCACTACGTTCAAATACAAATGAGCGATGGAAATCCAAGGTGCGTCAATGTTGCTTTTCAACGGTCATTATCTTTACATAATGCCCGATATATAGGGTACGTTTGAGATGGGGATTGCAAAGCATTTGATGCGGTAAAAAAGCAAAACATTTATGAAAATGAATATCCAATTGAAAAATTCCAGTTGTTTTGGTCATGAATGAAGCGCATAGCTACCGATTAAAAGCTCGATTGAAAGGGCAAATTTTAATTTCCACGGTAAGTGTTTAAGTGGGAAAAATCGTTTGACTGAACATAAATTGAAAAACTTGCAGTCATACTATGGATCAGCTATTCGGAGAAATTCCAGCATTGTAAAGAATATGCAGCAAGCGAACGAGCATTTTCTGCATAAGTTATCAACTGATGAATATCATCAACATGGTTTTTGTCCCATCGGGAAGATTCATGATGTGGATTTAAAAGGATGAAGCTCGGTAGTGTTACAAACATAAAATCTGCAGAACAACATGGAAAGTTGTTTTTAAAAATGCGTAAAATATTTAGATATGTTGGCATCCTGATTTTAAAAAAATGTTTGTATGGAAAAACTCGAATGAAAGTCTATTTCATAATGTCATTTGGTCACGTGTTCCCAAAGCAACATTTGTACAGATTGAAACACTTTCACTTGGCAATTTTGTAATGATGCTGTTTGTTTTTAATGATGGTAATGTATCGAAATTAAAAATGCTTCAAAAAATGGGCGTAGAACCAAGAATTTTCAGTAAGTGCCATTTTCGATAGGGAAAGACTAATCCTACAATTTCAAATGATTTTTGCAGTGGATGCTTGAAGAAAAAAAAAGATAAAAAAAGAAAAATAAAGAAAAAATAAGATAATATTAAGAAAAATAAGGTAAAAACCGGCTACATGCGGGATCTTTTTGACGAGGTAAAAATTTATACAAAAGCCCGTGTTCCCTAATTAATATATTTTTCAAGTAGTCTGTTCTTTTTCTTTAAATCTACTGTATGCATGAACTGGAGACTTTTACTATTATTTCATATATATTGTTGTGTGTTCTTATTCTTTATGCAAAATTTTTTAAATATTTCTTTGACATTTTCACTAATGAACACATGTCGTAACACAGAAAATGACGATTTTTATTAAATTGTGTATTCTTTTTTCTATAAATCTACCGTATGCATGAACGGGAAAACGTTTTCTCATACAGATTTCATATGTATTGTGTGTTTTTTATTCTTTATGTAAAATTTTAAAAATATTATCAGACATTTTTCACTAATGAACACCGCGTGCCAAACAGTAAAATGACAATTTTTATAAATGTGTATTTGTATTTCAGTACTGATACATGAAACTGTATGCATGAACACCGAAATTTTTACTATATATTTCATATGTTTTGTATTTATACAAATTTTTCTTTGGTGTTCAATAGCTTTCTTAGTAAAAGGTTTATAAATATCTAAAAATAAAATGATTTTTTTTTCGATAAATAGCTTATAATATATAAAAATACATTAATTTCATGTTAAAAGAAATCTGTTTTTATGTTTTTGTTGTTTTAATACCATTTACCAAATATTTAAAGAAATTTTTAATTGCTGTTAAAACATTGTGTTAACAGGTGAATATATAAAACACTAATGAAACTTTTGAAAATAGTGTATAATCATGTATTACCAAAGCCATATTTTCATGCATTGACACATTTTCATATGATATTTATGATGCTTTATAGTCAAAATTTGATAAAAGTAATGTAGTAGAACTGAAAATTCTCAAAATTTGATATAGAATTTATTTTTAATGTACACGAAAAATACCTCGATAGCTTAAAAGTGAACAATGCTATAAATGTATTTTATAGAAATCTAAGTATAAGAAAAACTAAAAAGCCTTAAAAGTAATAGATAATAAGCTAATATTTAATAAAATAGGGCAAATACTTGTTGTAATTCATTATTTTTGTGAAATGCTTTTTTACACTAAAAATACAATTATCTCAATATGGTTGTTTTCAAACCGCGGGTACAGTTTTCTCAGAATCTACAGAATGTTAAATCATGCAATTTTTACTGCACATAAATAATATGTAAAACTCTATATACTTACATTTTTTTCCCAAGCGAATTTTCAAACAATAATTTGCTGAAGAGCAGTTATCGTAAAAAATTTGAAGTTTTCAAAAATTTCAAAGTGATACTTTTACGATGAATTTTTTGAAAAAGTAAACAATATATTTTAAATATTCCTTTTTTTTTACCAGTATTTAAATATAAAAAGCCTAATTAATATACAGACAAAATTTGAAGTTTATATATTTAACAGTTTTTGAGAAACTGATTCCTAAAATGGCTCAATTTAACATTGTCGGTATATTTTATGTTAAATACCCTTCATTGTGACATTTCTTCAAATAAACCCATGTGAATGAAGAATTTTTGTTTACGTTCGCATTTGAATTAAACACAGCCTCAATTTAATTTACGCAAAAGCAGCCTGCAGAAATTATAGCGAATTATGTCAGTGTTCGTTTTGTGCATAACATTCGCAATAGATTCAATAAACGATCTGACTATTTAAGTACAGAAGAAATCGATGGTGCCGAAAAATTTTGTATTCAATAATTAGAGAGAGATGCTTTGGCCGAGAAGAAGTTAATCGTTTACGTACATGCAAACTACTACTCAAAACTTCAGTAATTTTAGAGTTTAATCCTTTCCTTGATTCAGATGAACTGATACGTGTCGGTGGAAGACTGCAAAATTCTAAATGTTCTTATTTACAAAAACACCCTATCATTTTACCGGCCAAGCATTACTTCGTAAATTTAATGGTGTTGAGACTCCCACGAAAAGGTTTTTCATGGTGATGTTAGTGAAAATCTACTAGAAATTAGAGAGCGATTCTGGCTCATTAGGAGGAGACAGACTGTAAAAAACATCGTAAAGAAATGTTTGCTATGCAAAAGATTTAGTTCGACTTCAGGTGTTCAAGTCACCGCTCCATTACCAGCTCTTCGTGTAGAGCAGTCAGCTCCATTTTCTGTAGTTGGAATAGATTTTGGAGGCCCCCTCTACACAAAAGACGAGAATAAACATTACATTGTTTTATTTACGTGTGCTGCTACGAGAGCTCTTCACTTAGAGCTAGTGAACAATATTACAGCTGAAACGTTTCTATTAGCACTTGGACGTTTTATTAGTCATCGTGGTCTGTGTTCAAAAATCTTGACTGACAACGCAAGAACTTTTAAGAAATCCGAACTTGAACTGAAACACTTGTGGAAAATTATCATCGATCCTACAGTGAAAGCGTTCTACGCTTCTCATAAAATCTACTGGCAGTTTATTATCGAACGAGCACCCTGGTGGGGCGGCTTTTACGAAAGACTTATTCGAACAGCAAAGCTTGCTTTACGAAAGGCTGTGGGAAGAGCAACTTCATTTCGCGGAGAGTTGGAGACTCTTTTAATTGAAATTGATCAACTCTCACCCTCTTAAATACATTTTTAGTGAATTTAATGAACCTGTACCTCGTATGCCATCTCATAGGATTTTAGGACGTAGAGTGAATAGTCTACCATCTGCCAGGCTTAATTTTGATTCTAACTTATCCAACAGGAAAGTTCTAATTAAAAGGTTTAATTATCGCGAAAGATTACTTAATATGTTTTGGACAAAATGGTCAAAAGAATATATTGGCATGCTTAAATCTGCTCATTGTGTTAAACCTACAGGCGAAATTAAGAAGTTTAAAATTGATGATGTTGTACTAATTAATGATGAAAAATTTCCTAGACATTTTTGGAAACTAGGTAAAGTTGTTGAGATGTATTTCCAGGCAGGGATAGTAAAATACGTTCTTGTAAGATAAAAACACAAAATTCAATTATTAAAAAAGACCTGTACAATTGTTACATAACCTTGAACTTAATGAATGATTTCTTAGTTAAGTAGTTGTTTTGAATTTGTATGTGAATTACTTGTAATGTGTATTTAATATTTTTCTGTGTATTTTGAAATAGTAGCAGATTGAATGAACCCCCTTGTAATTCGTGGGGGGAGTATGTTCTAACTCCTGTTTAGCGGCACTGGAGATGCTTGTTTTAAGTGTAAATAGCATTCCTGTTTTGTAAAAAAAAATTTTGTCCCGCCATCCAACTGGGGTGTTCTTTGCGTCGCCTCTACTTCTGACAGGTAAGAACAATTTATTCATTTTTAATGCACGAATCCGAATTGAATTTTTGAATTACGAATTTGAATAATTATTTGGAACTTTGAATTTGTGAACAGACCCTTTATATTCCGATATCGCAATTAAATAAAAAGATATTAATTAAAGTAATTTGTTCGGGTGGAATCTTGCCACTCAATTTTGAAGCTGATGTCTTCAACCGATTGAACTGAAATTTTGTATACACTCTTAGTTTGGATGACAATGTATATTTTGATTATTTATATTCCGATATCGCAATTAGTTAGAGATATTAATTAAAAAATTCTTACCCCAAGTTAGAAGCTTACTTTACCTCTTTTCTGGATCTCTCGTGGCCTAGTGGTTAGAGAAGCTGACCTCAATTGAAATGTCCCGGTACGATTCCCGGGAGCCCGCAGTTTTTAAATTTACATTAAGTCACTTTAATTTTGCTTCGAAAATTACTTCTCTTAATCAAATATAAAATTCCACGTTCTTTGCTGTTTTTTACAAGCTTTTATTTAATTTGTTATGTAAATCCTTATGTTGAATCCTCATAGAAAATATTGCACGAAATTTCTAAAAACACAGAATGAACTAATTCATTTTCATTTCAAGAAATTGTTAAGATATTTTTGCAAAAAAAAGTTTAGTAAAAAGTATTTTAATAAATAATGTAAGATAGTATTAAATTTTAAATCATAATTAAGAGAAAATGAACTGTCTTTTAAAAATTTTTTTACTTTCCTTGACATAATATTAACTATTTTTAAAACTATGTGTGTGTTGCGTTTTTCGGATATAATTTTTGCATATTGATCAAAATTTGCTACAATGCATGACATTGCTTAAATAACCATAAGTGGTTGTAAAATTTCTTTAAAACAACTAAAGAAATGCAGTTATTTGTTTCCTTATTTATTTATGCTTTTAAAAATAATAAGGAAAAATTAAGAACTAAGAGAAATAAAAAATAAAAATAACATTCGTCATATAATGAACATTTATATTGAGTTTTACAAAATAGAAAACTTAATTTAAAAATTTTCCTACATTTGCGAAGTTTCTTATATAAATGACTTAATTTTCAACGCCAATTAATGTTTATTTTGGTCATACCAAGCATTTCGACTCTAATATTAGTATTGTATAAAGCAAGTACAAATTATGGAAAGTTTATTTCTATGCCGGTATGAGAGTCTTCTGCTGGAATTGTCGGTTGTCGGAGTGGAAGCGGTAGCCGAGTGGTATAGGTATCGGATCGTGGCTTGCCTAGTCACGAGTTCCAGACCAGTACCACTAAAGACTCACCGTGCAAGGCAGCGATGCGCGATAAATCTGTCGAGAGCTGAAACGTGCTCCTGAAAGTGTGGTGTGGTAGTTAGAAGTGGAGATGCCAGCTCAGGTGTCGTCCACGGCACTTAACCATGGTTCAAAATTACGTGGTCCGTCGCCAAACGCCCTCGTGTAGCTAAACAGTGTGACGTTAAAGTTCAATCAGTCGGTTGTCGGAGATACAACATATCATTAATAATGATACTTTAATGTTATCGAAGATCGTATAGCCAATTAGACGACTTTAAACGTCAAATATGCATGAAAACGATATCAGGAACCTTTATGGTTTCTTCAATGTACAATCATGCATCAACACAAATTACACAAGCTTGTATTTAACTTGCAATGTAAATGGTTGGGGTAGAATCTTTGTGGCTGCGGTAGCCGAGTGGTCTAGGTATCATATCATGGCTTGCCTTGTCACAAGTTCGAGCCCAGTACTACTGAAGACCTGCCGTGAAGGACAGCGATGCACGTTAAATCGGTCAAGAGCTGAAACGTCTTCCCGTTGGTGTGGTGTGGTAGCTTGGAGAGGGAGGGCCAGCTCAGGTGTCGTCCACGTCACTTGACCATGGTTCAAAATTACGTGGTCCGTCGTCGAAAGCCCTCCTGTTGCTGAACAGTGCGACGTTAATAATCAATCAATTGATGGGAGGCCAGAATTTCCTAATTTAGAATTAGCCCCTGGGATGGCTTGGAATTTGTTTGCGAGTCCCCGGACCGGATGCGGTGAAATTCCTTTTGGTGTGGTGCGTCAAGAAAGTTCACTAAACCCATAAATTGTAAAGTGGTGTCACCGTGTAGGGCAGCGATGCGTGATAAATCTGTCGAGAGCTGAAACGTGCTCCTGAAAGTGTGGTGTGGTAGTTAGAAGTGGGGATGCCAGCTCAGGTGTCGTCAGGTATCCAGCTGGCATCTGGACCAATCAGAGAAAATTACAGTGGACAAGATAAAGAGTCTGCTCTAGGATTTTTGTGTGAAAAGTCGCAAAATAAAACGGGATGCAAACCAGATTTTAGAGACAGAGAGCCGATCCCAGAGCTGCAGATAATCAAAAAAAAAACCTCCGGAGATTCCGGTTATCAACTATGTCTTTTCCCAGCTCCTTCCCTATCTCAAGCTAAGTTAAATTTTGATCTTCTTGTAGTGAAGTAAATTTTCATATACTTGTGCTTAAAACAAATTTAATGTTTTAAAACTATACGATCAGTGTAAGATTTAGTGTGTGATGAGTATTTTAATTTTAGAATTAGTTAACTTAATTAATTGTCATGATGCGATGTGAAATTAGGAATCTGGGTTTAAAGTTTTAGAAATTAAATAAGTTTAAAATAGCGTCGCATCACAATCAATCGGGTGGAATCTTGCAACTCAATTTTGAAGCTGATGTTTTCAACCGATTGAGCTGAAATTTTGTATAGTTTGTATAGTTTGAATGACAATGCATGTTTTGATTATATATATTCCGCTACTACAACTAGTTCAAAAGATATTAGTTAAAAATTTCTTACCCGAGTTAGAAGATTTTTTTTACCTCTTTCCAAAAGCCCGTGTGGCTTAGTGGTTAGAGAAGCTGACTTCAAATAAATTACCCGGGGTTCGATTACCGTGAGCTCGCAGTTTTTAAATTTACTTTAAACCATTTTAATTTTCCTTAGAAAAATATTTCTCTTGATCACAAATTTAAATTTCCACGTTTTTTCCTTTTTTTTACAAGCTTTTATTTAACCCTCTGACTGGATGACCCGCTAAT